>JAVDOI010000057.1:306370-471370 GCA_032191485.1 Leptoclinus maculatus | reverse complement strand
CTGTGACGATGTATTACAAGCCTGTCGAATAAAGGAGCGAAACTAAAGCTCTAAAATGAAATCGGAAAATGCTCATGCAACAGTTTATGACACGACATTATATGTTAATACACTTTAGTTTGTTCATAAAAGTAACCATGACCCAACTATGTCAGTAAACTAGACCTGACCGTGTCATCAAGGCCACGCCCCCTTTAGGGGGAAAGCATCGCACATCAGGAGAGAGAGAGAGGAAAATGACTCTAAGCTGTTGTGTAGCTGGTTGTGAAACAAATAAAGAGAAGAAGGACAGTTACTCCTGATGGAGAGTAGCTGCAGTACAGTCGTACAGGACAGCAGCTTCAGACTCCATCAAACAGCTATGAACAGGTTACTTATCTTCATGATACCTGAGGATTCAGTCAAAGAGCATCATCATTGATCAGCATGACGGCAGACCGATCAACCTTCATTTATTAAGGTATCGCAAACTTGTCAAAATCAAATCAAACTGCAATAACAAATCCTAGCCTTTTGATATCCATAACAGATTGTGACCTCCCACCTCGTGTGATGGAAGCTCATGACGTAGGAACACTTAGTATTAAAGCATTGAGGAGGAGCCTATGCGTGTATTACTGCATTAAGAGATTTGTTTTTGCAGGTCCATGACTAGCTAGTGAACCATGATGATCAGCTTATTTAATTAGCTTTTTTATTTTGATGAATGAATCATTTACTTTACACTCCCCGTCTCAGTGTAATCACCGTCTCATCTGCTTTCCACTAAATGCATTCTGGGAGCGAAAAAGTGCAGTTCAGTGTTGGCACTCGTCTGAGATCAGCAACTTGAAATATTACAGTGATGAATAGATATATTCATAGCTGCATTAGTAAGACTGTAATCTAACACCATGTGAGTGTTTATTGCTAATAACCTCAAACACTTATAGTCTTAAACCTGTGAAACATGGTTCTTCCTACCCCACCACTAATACACCCCCAACCAAAAGAAAACAGCTGAATGTGAGTAAATCCAGAAGACTTTCATCATGTGCTCTTTTGTTACGTGTGCTGTTCTTCACATGGTGACAGACAAGCCTTCTCCTGCTCAGAGCTGGTCCCAGTGCTGAGGGCAGACAGCAGCAGTCAGCACTGCAGAGCCTGCTCTGTCTGAGCTCCATCATATATGGGACACTTCACATGGAGTTAAGACTTTGCAGAGTTGGCCGGTGTCTTTGAGAGTCTGCAGCCCGCCTGTGGGAGTACAGCACTGCAGCAGCGACCTGTCAGTGTGTGTTGGTTCTGTGCCATAGGTAGGTCTCCTGGAAATAGGCTGCAGCCAGCCATTGGTCCACACCGCAGCCATGATGTACGAGACGCCACGCGGGGCCCATTATTCAAACTGGTTGCATGCTCCGCTCTCCCTCGCTGACACAGTCACATGCACACCTGCTCTGCTCACGGTATGTAGGTTGCTGCGACAACTGCCGAGGGTCTGAGCACAAGAAGAAGGAAGCCTATCTTACTTTGCCCTGTTTTAAGAAGCAGCGCAACACGGAGTACGGACATTAGTGTTAGAGCAGGCTCCTATGCAAAGGCTACAGTTCACACTGGCTTGTATTGATCCTGGTTTCATTTGACCATGACTAGTGTCTTCAACTCAAACGCAGATCACAGGGGCAGTTACAATATTAACATGAACATAATGAAATTTCATTCATCACATGATCAACTTAGCATGAAAAAGGTAAAAAAATCAGAAAACTTTCCCAGAAATCCTTCTGGTTTCCAGAATACCATGGCCTTAAAGGAATACTTCATATAATACCATATTTATATCACTTACTCACCACGTGTTACCTTGACACCTTGACCCCTGAAGGTCTCTAAACTCATAGGAAAATATTTGTCACTTGAGATTTGCGGACCTAATTGGACCCTTTAAACAAATTTGATTGGGGGGGCGGCAATTGCCAGCGGGTATTTTGCACACTGCCTCCATGCTATATAAAAATAATGTTTACAAACTCACGTAAGTCGTGCAGTATATTCCAAGTCTCATTCATCTAGTCATGTGTTTGTAGAAGATTCTCCGTTCAGCGTAGAGGCATGTGAGAAAAACTAAGTTTTCTTCAAGAATTAAAGCGTCACACACGGTGAATTATTAAATATAACGTTTGCTAACATGCTCACAATGCCAACGTGCTGATGTTTAGCAAGTATTATGTTGTTACAACCAAACTAGGATGATCATCACCCTAGTTTAGCATGTCAGTATGCTAACGTTTATGCAGCTGAGGCTAACGGGAATGTGTTGCAGGTATTTGGTCATAAGACAAAGTGTTGTGCAGAGTAAAATGTAGACTGGATGATGGTGATGGAGGTAAATGTAGTGGAAGTCATCCTGTGGGTTTCATGCATGCAGCTAGGGCAGAACACCAAAGGCCACGGCCAATCAAAACACAGGGATGAAGAACCCTTTGTTTCTCTTGGACCATCAATGTGCTCGGCATGATGTCATGATGATCTGTCCAGGAGATTAGGAGATTGTGTTTTTAGGTCACTGTGTGAAGAATCTTTCAAATGATTGGGACTGAAAACATGTGTGCAGTCCATGTTCTGCTCTCAGCCGTTCATTCTGTCTGTGTGAAATCCTACAAGTTGGTATTTTAACCTGAGGGTGGTGCTACAGGGGAGAGAGTTTAACATGGAAACAATTCAAAATGGCAAGACACTTAAGAGACAGGAATGGAGAATAGGCTGTTCAGACCACGAACACAGACTGCAGTTTGTGTTGATGGCTGCGCGGCGTCATCATTGACTCTCTGCAGTGAGATGAAAACGTGTGCGACTTCACGATGTCATGGTTCCTCAGTCACGGAGCCTCCTCTCATCTGCCCCGTGCTCTCATCTCATCTCATTGGTCCTCCCTCCTCTCCCCACTTCTCCGCTGACTCCTTCCTCTCCTCTCTTTTCTTGCGTCTCCTCTGCACTGGAACATTCCGCCACGATCAATCAGATTACATAAGAGCACTGCAGTGAGAAGCAGCGAGGAAGGAGAGAAGGAGAGAAGTGAGGGGTGCCTGCCGTCTCACTTTACCTCCTTTACACTACTATTCCTTTCTCTCTTTCATCCCACACACACACACACATGAACAGCTGATCCTTCACTGCGGTGAGGTTCACACAAAAGGTGGTTTCTTCAACGTGGCAGCTTGATGAAAAGAGATTCATATTCCTCCAGCGCACAGAAAGACTATATAAATATCTAGAGGGTTAATGGAGCCGTGGCTGAATACCAATGACTCAACAGTTACCAATCCAAGACATTCCTACACCGCTGAACATGAAGCCTAAAGTGAGCTTACAACTCAACGCTTTGGTGAAACTCAAATGACCACCTCACGGATGTAGTTTACAGCCATGTCCTTCCAAAGTGTTATCATTTCATCCTATTAGACATTTGAGTGAAATTAGCATAATCAGCATCCAAATTCTTGAGCTATAACCAAACAACGTGTTTTGTGAGATCACAGGGAATTTTAAGCAGTGCATCATTGTGTCCACGTGGACGGACGGACGTGCAGAATCACTACATGAATGCACACAGCACTTGAAAGCAGCTCCACGGCAGGTCTTCAGAGCGTGGCGGAGTACAGAGGGACGCCATCAGGACAAGAATTGTTGAAAAATGACTGACAAGAGCATTTGTAATGAGCAGATGTGGTCTGAAATGACTTGTCTGTGGTAGCAGCAGTAGAAGTGCACGGCAGCAAGACAGAAGAGCAAAAGCAGGATAAAACATGAAGCCAGAGCGAGGCCGATAACTCGTCCAGGGCTTCGGGTCAGCCGGTATTAGCTCGTACAGATATATCACACAAGGTGTGCATGTCGGCCTATTGCGTACAAATCCCAACAAACCACTCCGAAACCTTGTGGAAAGCCTTCCAGAAGATTGGCAGCCAAAATGATGTTTCTGTTATTTAGCCTACCCTGGTTGATATAAATGGGATGGACAAAACAATGGAAACACCTGTCAATGTAACAATACAATTCAACAGCCCCACAAACTACCCCCTCAATGACAAGTCCTTGAGTCTACGCCTCTCTCAAACAACATTTGAAGGCTTGGATCAGTCTGGCCTAGTTTCAGCTTGTGGACCTGATGAACTGGCAGCACGCTACCTGAGCGTATACAGCAGGTGTGAGCTCCACACTGCACCGCGGCAATAACTGCAGGCTACAGGTCATCAAATAGGGATGCGTTTGATATGAGCTGTGTTCTGTCTTTGGGGAAGACATGTGTAGAAAACTGTGTCTGGCAGATTGATTGGAACACTGGCCTTGAAGTAGAGTTCAGTGATAACCAGGCTCGTGTGGAGGTATTTAAACCTGCTTCATGAAACAGGGTTTCTCAGCAGTAAGCCTGGCTTAACTGAAGCTTTGTGGCTTAATGACACGGCCCTTTGTTCCTGTGTGCTTTCTTTAATTGTTTCGCTGTTGCCTATTAGTATAGGACTGTGTTGCAGGCTACCCATCATCCCCTGCTGAACTGGTGACTCATGTCTGGCCCTCTTTGGCTGGGTTCATCCTTTGAACCCTGTTGAAGGTCACCTTCAAAGCATGAGTCCTCTACCTGGGCCCCCCCCCCCCCTCTGGGCCTGTAATGTATTTAGCTCTTGTACTCTGATTCTACACACAGTAACTCACGTTGGCTTTTACAAAACAGGGTTCCAATGTTATTCATGAAAGTCTTTTTATTTGTTCAATAAATATTAGTACAATGGTTATTTACCATTTGTCACCTTGCTCAACATTTTTTATTTGTATGCATTAAATGAAATGCAGCAGTAAGTAGGCTGGATATATTAAAGCTACAACTTTCATAAAAATAACTTTTGTCTTATTTAACCAGACTGTTACTACATCCTGACAATGGTACATGAGACAGACCGATGTCCTAAAGGCATTGGTCAGATTCCACCGGACCCAAAGGAGAACAACCAATCAGAGCAGAGGGTCTCTAACGCAGCTGTCAAACTCCAAGGAAACTGTCAAACTGTCACAGCCCGGGCGATGCTGATCAAGTATTCAGAAACTGAGCTACAACAGCGCTACAGGTTAGTTTGGTCAGAAGTTGGCACTGTAGGCTACACATGGCTGTAATCCACCAGTGACCACAGAAGAAGAAGAAGAAGAAGAAGAAGAAGAAGAGGTTGGGAACCCGGAAAACAAAACAGGTCAACTTGGTCATCTAGTCTACAACCTAGTCTAAAATGGAAAGAGGTCTTCCGCACTCCGTTTCAATTGGACACGTTTGAATTGTTCTTTCGTGTCAGCTAGTATTGGCCATGTTTCATGTTATCCAGAGACGAAGACAATATAAATATATATCCGCCGACAGCATGAACAGCTGACGAGTCACGCCAGTTGAATGTTGAATGTTGTTGAATATGTTTTATCAAACTTTACCGGGTTTTTGAAAGAGATACTTCAAAATGTGTTTTCATTTAAACAAAGTTCCGTAGTACACATTGTTAGCTTGTGTTCCCCTGCCAGCATGCATGCACAGTAATAACCACACACACACACACACACACACACACGGAGGTCACACACTGGCTCTAAATCACAGCAGCGCACTGACCAATAAGTTGTCCAACATTAATTATGAATCCACCAATCAGCCTCACCCCTCCTTTTTAATTATTCAGCTGTGGCATACAACATTTAATTGAGCCGGACCAGACCTCAAAGAAGAGCAGTCAACCAGTCTGTGAGTGTGTGTGAGTGTGTGTGTGTGTGTGTGTGTGTGTGTGTGTGTGAGTGTGTGTGTGTGAGTGTGTGTGTGTGAGTGTCAGTGTGTGTGTGGATGCATGCAGAGGCTGAGAGAAGAAGCATCCATATTTTCTGATCTGCTATTAATTTGCTGTTGGCGCAAACTCTACACTTCCTCCATGTTTACCTGCCGTCTCGATAAAGTCAGTATAATGTACATGTTATACTGGCCACTCTGCTGCTCGCATGCTTCAAACACAACTACAGTTTTCATTCGTAGCGTCCCTCGTTACCCGCATTGCCACACTAGAAACACTCCTCCAAAACAAGTTATACTCACGTCACTTCTGTCCACAATAACACCAGCCAACAGCATCCTAACCAGCAACAACCAGGCGGCAACCTCCAGTTCTGCTGAGTGAAGCCGATGCTGAAGAGCCTTAAACCTGCATTCTCTCTAGTGACCACCAGGGGGCGACTCCTCTGGTTGTATAGAAGTCTATGAGAAAATGACTCTACTTCTCTCTTGATTTATTACCTCAGTAAACATTGTAAACATGAGTTTATGGTCTCAATCTCTAGTTTCAAGTCTTCTTCAATACAGCATGATGTTCATTTAGTACATGATGGTCCATTTAGAGTCAAACAGACCATAAAGCAGGGGATGCTTTAGGGCGGGGCTTCTGTGATTCCAAATATGGTAACCTCCGTTGATTGGTTGCGACGGCCGTAATCCAAGATGGCGAAATCGCCGAACTCGAGGCTTCATAAACGCAGTCCACAAACCAACGGGTGACGTCACGATGACTATTTACAGTCTATAGCAACAACAAGCTAATAACATGTTAATGCTAACTGTGCAATATAAAGGCTGCTCTTCAATATGCTGATATCTTAGTACTCTTTCTTCACCTACAACATGACAGTATCTGTGCACCTGAGGAGGACCAGAAATAGCCAAAGAAGTTATTTTCTGCTTTTCAAAAAATGATTTCAGAGCTTGTGTGGATTTGCTGCCTTTATGAGGAGCCTTCATAACAGACAGCTGACATCAAAGAATTTGTGCTAAAAGTCTTTTTAAAAAACCATACACACAAAAAACATGCACAAATATCAATTGAATGCCAGAAAACTGCAAATGTCTGAATTGTGAGAAAGTGAAACATTTGAGAAAGTGTCCGACAGTCAAGCGAGTTGTGAATGCCATGTTTTAACAGTTAAACATTGCACAGATTACGAACTAATTAATTGATGAATTGGGAAAATAATCTGCAGATTGATTGATGATACAATATTATCATTAGTTGAAGCCCTAAAATAAACTGAAAGACACAGAAAGAGCCCATCTTAAGTTGTTTGTGTGACTCTCTGGTCAGATCGGTCTTAAAGAACTGTTCCCCTTGTAGTGTGAAGGAGAGGTCACAGCGATAATCATACCAACACTTTCTCCCTAGATGTTCTACAGTATGCCAACTGCATGGATGAATAAATGAATATCCAACAAAGTGACACGAGCCGTGTTTTCATTCAATCGTCAAGCTCATTTTAAGAGCGCTTTTGAAATGTCGCAAAAAATAAGAAAGCCAGTCAGGCACGTTTCCATCAACTGGTTTGGAGTGAATAAACTGGGCTACACAAAGCATAGTTTGGTCAGAAGTTGGCGCTCTAGGCTACACATGGCTGTAATCCACCAGTAATGAGAAGAAGAAGAAGTAGAGGTTGCAAACCGGTCAACCTTGGCCATCAAACCCATGTGCATCAAATGGAGAGAGGTGGAAGTTGTTTCAATTGAGCGAGTTTGAATTGTTCTTTCATGTCAGCTAGTAGTGGCCATGTTTCATGTTGTCTGGAGAGGAAGACAATATCAATATATATCTAGGAACAGCTGATCAGTCATGTGACTTAAATGTTAAATGTTCCAGTCTGTTCTTCAGGTAGTCTTTTGAACTATTATAAAAGAGCTAACGCTAGCTCAGTAAATCTGTTGCTGTTTTAAAGCGTAGTAAAGAACAGAGACCTCTCTAGTCTTTATGTGGACGGAGTCATCGTGACGTCACACATTGGTTTGTGGACTGACGTTATGAAGCCTCCAGTTCGGCGTGTTGTGTTTTTCACCATGTTGTGTTTTTTGCAGCCAGTGAACAGAAGTTGACATATTTGGAATGTGGAGGAGTGACGTAGAGACGCCGTTTACAGCTCTGGTAGCGGCAGCAACCTGTCAATCACAGTAGCCCCGCCCTAAAGCATCCCCTGCTTTATGGTCTGTTTGACTCTAAATGGACCATCATTTACTAGACTTAATAGACTTCTATACAATCGGACTTCTTTTTGCAGCTGGAGGCGTCGCCCCTGCTGGTCAGTAGAGAGAATGCAAGTATTAGGACACTTCTAATACTTGTATTCTCCAGAGGTTGCCGCCTGGACGCCTCTTTACTCCACTTTTCGTGCCGCTTCAAGAACAACCATGCTCTCTCGTCTCGTCTCTCTCTGGTTGAAGATCAAGCTGTTCCACTCAGCGCTCCCCCTACAGGCCTTCTGACCTCCATCACGTGGACCGGATATGCAGCGCTTTCTCTGTTGCACTTGTTTTCAGGTTTGTGTGTTGTTGACTTGGCCTCTTTCAGTATTTGCAGCGTATTTGCTGTTTATGCATTTGTTTCTGTTATATTTTTGGGGATTTTCATGTGTTATTTAATTGGGATTGTTTGAGAAGCTGCAGCACATTTCTTCTAGTCGAGACGTTTTGGGTTGTTTTAGTTCATTCGTCCTTGTCGGTCACCTGGAGGACATGGATGTGTACTCGTATGGTATGATCCACCTTAAAGCCAACAGGATGGTGCACTGCGCCCCGTCAGCCCTGATCTCACACTGTGCGGCTGATAGATGGTGAGGGACTTGTGTGGCTCGTAGAGCGGACATAACATTTATGAAACTAGGAGGGAAGTCATTAAACTTTCATAGAGAGAAAACCGGCTCATCCGTTTCTTTGTGTGCGTGAGCTGCACGGACAGCTGATGGAGGACTATTGCTTTTTCCAGCCGCCCCTCACCCAGTCCTGCTCCACACAGGACCACTTCTGCACTGAGTCATTGGTCATTGGTTTGTGGACTGTTGGTATGAAGCCTCCAGTTTGTCGATTTCCCCGTCACCATCTTGGATTACAGCTGTCGCCATGTTGTTTTTTTTGCAACCAATGAACAGAAGTTACCATATTTGGAATGTGGAGGCGTGACAGAGATATGATGTATACAGCTCTGGTAGTGATAGAGACCTGTCAATCACAGTAAGCCCCGCCCTAAAGCATCCCCTGCTTTATGGTCTGTGTGACTCTAAATGGACCATCATGTACTAAATGAACATCATGCTGTATTGAAGAAGACTTGAAACTAGAGATTGAGACCATGAACTCATGTTTACAATGTTTACTGAGGTAATAAATCAAGAGAGAAGTAGAGTCATTTTCTATAGACTTCTATAGGACCAGAGGAGTCGCCCCCTGGTGGTCAGCAGAGAGGAACTTGAGGTTGCCGTCTGGTCATAATGCTGGTAGAACAGTCAGATGTGTTGATATGCAAAAAACTGATTGAGTCAAAGTCCATCTGTGTAGGAGAGAAAACTAGGCTTGTGTGCATGCGCTGGGATTTAAAAGACAGAAGCATGCACAGACAGAACTTAGTTTTCTTATAGACTATATTTGACCCCAGTGCACCTTCAGAAAAGGTTCCCTAACACCTCATGTCTTTGTCACATAGGGGTACTGTATATTGTTTCTATTTTCACTACCAATGATTACAACACATGAACAACAGTCTACACAGAGTTTTAGATGTGAACCTGCAGAGTTTTATTTCGGACAAATCAAACTTTTCTTAGTATCACAGTATGAAGCCTCATACTCATACTCATACTCCACCAACACACACTAACAATACTAACAGAGATCAATGGATGGATACTCGGCCTGCTTTGACAGCTCCCCTTTATTCTTAACCCACAGCTGTTCTCATACTGTTCCTTTACTGGGTCAGAAGAGTGTTAATAAAAACTTGGTTTTGCTCCACAGGCCGGTCAGCATGTCCTTACATGGGGAACAAAGCTCCCTTGATGAATTTAGGACAGTGCTGAAGTGGCAGAATGGGTCCAGTAAGTCTTCTACTAACACAAACGAGCTCTGAGCCGCTCCTCACCCTCACATATCTGCAGTATCACACTCTGTACCAACACTATGTGTTCATGTTATATCGGCTGGTACATCTTCATAGTTGTTGTTGTTTAACTCCAAAACATCAATTATCACGCCTCAAACATCCCGTGTATGTTGGACTGCAGCATATTATGAGAAAGGATGAAGTAGCACATCACACCACCTAAAGAGGAGACACTACAGCTGATAGTGTCAAAACAAAGAACTCTACATTTAGAAATATAGACAAAAATAATTCATTATTTTCGGTATTACAAGTTTTCTGAAATGTAATGTTTAAATATGCAAGTGAGGCACCGTCTAAAGCTAACCTTTAGGTGAATGTAGGAGGCATATGGTGGCGCAAATAGACAAAGTAGTAAATGTGAGTTTTGTGATGTTTTTGCCAGCAGTGTCTCAGTCTCTGTAGGGAGGTCAGGGTGACTTTAACATGGGACACAAGTACTAGTTCTTCTTCTACTCATAACCACAATTGTTCCCTAAGGAAGTCAGAGACGTCTGTGTTTGTTTAAACCACCATCTTACCCTAACTAGGTAGTGTTTGTGTCTGAACCTTGAACACTGTCCTCCTGCTGAGAGGGGCATCACATCACAATCATGTACTTTGGATGACTTGAGCTTTTTTTACGACAATTCATTTAAAATCAAACTGAAATTGAACATAACTGCATTGATCATGTGGGTGAACCATAAGCTTTCAGTGACATTAAAGCACGGTGTCCTCCCACCACAGAGTGCTTCTACTCTACCTTGTTGTCAGGTCAGAAGAAAGCTTCCATGTGTGGTTGTAGAGGTCACGGACCGACAACCTATCGTTTCATCTGGACAACGTCTGAAATGACCCTGATTTTATTCAAACTGATGTTCTCATGTGTGAGAGGTGTGATATAGTAAATGTTGATATCATATCAACAAATACAAATAAATGAAGTTGAATTAATGGGATAATGTTTATTTTAGCTCATTTGTATCTCAGGTCTTCGGGGGCTTGTGTCGATGCTCAAACGATAGATTTGGGGGGGGAGTGTCTCTCTGGTGGAATGCTCTGCTCCGTCCATTTCTACAGTCTGCAGACTGTCACGGAGATTAAATGAACACAAACACACATGCTGTTTGCTTTGTGCTGAGACATCAGCAGGCACCAGTAACCATGTATTGATCTGCATTCAAAGTGCACTTAGCAGGGAGTGCTGAAGGATTAGAGGGAGGGGGGGGGGGTGAAAGGTAGGGATGGAACAGGAGGAGAGGAGAGGAGGCAGGAGAGGGAGGAAGGAGAGCCTGGATGTAAATGTACAATTGCTATTAGAAACTCAGCAGTTTTGAATATAAAACAGGTTTGTCTGTAAAGGGACACAGAGGTTGTAGACTGACAGGTGAAGCCAGTGGATGTAGTGTAATGGGCTGCATTAGTCTCTCATGTACCACATGAACTGGTAATCAAGAACCATTATCACAGTATCTCTAGTCCTTTCTTTATTCATATACATATATATTGTACTATGTTGCAGTATAGCTGCAGTGCATTCATGTTTGAGTGGACATGTATGAAATGATCAACAGCGACAGCAAGTGCAGCAATGTACCAGAGCAGCAGAGATTGGGACTTTAGAGGAGTTAATGTGCAGTCAGACTGATATTGACAGACCTATCATGAGGCATTTCCAAGCAGATGGAGAGGACAGCATGGAAGTTGTACAGCTACAGTATATAGATCAATGGCAGAGCCGGTGACATAGCCGGTATCAAAACAACTCAATAACACAACCAGTGAACATTGGTACACACACTGACTGGAGACTTTTCAACTCCAAACTCCCTGACGTACCACTTGAAACAAGTACCTTCTCAAAGCGTTGGTCCTGGTAACCTTCCATGTCATTACCATATGACACTGATTTGTTTCTGTCTTAGTGATGAGGACAATCTTAATGATAGTGTTCCTGTCTGTGCTGTCACACTGTATTGTGCCGTCTTGTTAAATGAGAGTTGCTCCGTCTCTGCCAATACCATTTGCCTCTGATATAAGTATTAAATGAAGCGGAGTGCTCCGGTGCCTTCCCCTGGCTGCACTGCCTGTGAAGTGGCCCTCACACTCAATTATTTTGTGATCAGGCGGAAGTGTCTAAAAACCTGCATTCTCTCTGCTGTCCACCAGGGGGCGACTCCTCTGGTTGTATAGAAGTCTATAGAAAATGACTCTACTTCTCTCTTGATTTATTACCTCAGTAAACATTGTAAACATGAGTTTATGGTCTCAATCTCTAGTTTCAAGTCTTCTTCAATACAGCATGATGTTCATTTAGTACATTATGGTCCATTTAGAGTCAAACAGACCATAAAGAGGAGCATGCTTTAGGGCGGGGCTACTGTGATTGACAGGTCTCTGCCGCTACCAGAGCTTCATAGGGCGTCTACGTCACTCCTCCGCATTTCAAATATGGTAACTTCTGTTCATTGGTTGCGAAAAAAAACAACATGGTGACGGCCGTAATCCAAGATGGTGACGGCATATCGCCGAACTGGAGGCTTCATAACGACAAACCAATGGGTGACATCACGACGACTACGTCCACTTCTTATGTTGTGATAAATGTTGATATTGACTGATGATTATCGTAGTAAAATTTCTAACAAATAAAAAAGTATACAATACTTTATCATACCTTAGTTCAGTGGTTCTCAAACCTTTTCTGTCACGCCCCACTTTGGAGGAAGAACAATGTTCACGCCCCACCGCCCCAACAACATTGTAACTAAATGCTCCATGTTGAACTTTTATTGAAATAACAACATGTTGTGACTCCTCCATCTGTGCTTTTTAACATAATAGAATAAAGAAAATTGCAATCACTTTCAGGTAAACCAGATTGCTCCATCAGACAAAAACAAATACAATGTGCATCACTTTGTTAGAACAATGCAAATAAAGTTCTATCTGTGCAAAAAAGAACTAATATTTGGCAAAAAATAGCTTATTGTGGCTGCAATTCACATGTTTTGCACTGAATATCTTTTCAAGATAATAACAATAAAGTGCAACCTGTGAAAAACTAAACAAGTTCAAATATTTGGCAATAAAGAGTTGTACTGAGTTTTATACTGCATATCTTTTCAAAACAACAATAACGTGCAACCTGTGCAAAACAAAAGTAGTGCAGATCTGTGTGAGCCATCACGTTGTATCAGTATTAGTGGCTGCAATGAGCTGCTTTCCACTACACATCTTTTTAAACGGGGTTTAAAAATTTGAACCTGAAAGCTCAAATTGTGGTCTTGAACATTGAAAAATAAAGCAATGTATTCAAAATAAAAATAAGTGAATTAAAAGTTTTTTTGGGTTGAATATAATTTTGATTCAGATTTTATATTTTCAGATTCAAATCTTTTTTTTTTGGGTTTCAAATCCTTTTTTCAGTTCAGGTTTTTTTTTTTCAGTTCAGACTTTGATCTAACGTGGGGGGCGTGGCATCAACTGAGAGGGGCGTGTCACCATGAGTGACAGCATAACAAAGAAGGCTGAGGACCGTCCGGTGCCCACGTTGCCTTCAGGTAACGTGGGCACCGCGAGAATTATGATTCAACACTTTATATACACCATATTCACGTGATTGGAAGTAACATAAATTACGCTAGTGACAAAGTTCTGTTTAACAAGCTGTTTAGCCTCTACTTGGCACGAATCACAGTAAAAGAGCAATAAACTATGACGTATTGGGCCGTTCAACTACTACACTTTAATATCTGACGTTTTGCACTTCCACACACCGCTGTGAACTGTATTTTGTACTTTTGTAATATGTGAAGTTCTCAATAAAGTTCTTGAAATAAAAAAATTCTGCATTTCCCCCTGCGCCCCACCTGTAATACCACTGCGCCCCACTGGAGGGGCGCGCCCCACAGTTTGAGAACCACTGCCTTAGGCCATGTATGTTGGATTGCAGGATAATATATAATCTAGAAACATGTCACTTTTTATGCTGTCGTAACACTTAAAGGGCCGGTGTGTACGATTTAGGGGCATCTATTCAGGGGTTGAAGAGCGGCTTGGCATGTGCGGGAACCGTAATTCACATAAAAGATATGCTGCCATTTTATTAAATGTATCAATTCACACTGAATTGGTGAGTAGCGCGTCTCGGTTCTGGACCATCTCATCTTGGGAACCCAGGCTGGGGCCTGATGTCATTTTAGGGGTACTAAATATGTAACTGAGATATCAGCACCCCACTCTCAGGTTTAGCACTCCAAAAGACTAATAAAGATATATAACAATAAACACAAGAATAAGTGTAAACGTGGTTTCTATCACTGCCCATGAATAACTACAATTCCCCTCTTGAATTCTTGCGTTTATCTTGTTACAAGATGAGAACAATATCATATCGTGTCTTTTGATTGACATCACTTCACACCTGAATGAAGTGAGTTTAAAGCTGCAGGACGATTCAGTGAAATTAATTTATTTTAAGATGCACATTTTTCAAAAGCTTTCTGTCAGTTATTCTTTAATCCAGACATTATTTTACTTGAAATGAGAAGAACATTTATTTATGTATTTCTATGTATTATTTATAATCCATCCAGTTACATTTGAAAACTGAGAATAATCATTGTTAAAATATAATTGATGTGTACTTTCTTTATTTGATTTGACAGTTGTTGACGACACAGAGACGTTACTACTACTGGGCTTCTTGAATATATATATATATATATATATATATATATATATATACACATATATATGTGGCACTAAATAGCACAAGATATTGTAATGTTCCGGACCTTTGCCCGAGGAGATTTTTTACCCCTGGTCTAGTCTTTCATGTTTTGTGTCACCTGAAGGCCACCGTAGTTCTCGAGACACTTGGAAAGGGAGGAGTGAGCGGAGGTGTTCAGGTGGTTGCACTCTGCATCCTCACCACTAGATGACTCCTTTAAAGGCTGCAGCGCCTTTATGTTCAGCTTATTACTTTACAGCAGCACGAAATGAAGATGAACTGACTCTAAAACAACTTTCACTGCATTAAATAAAACATATTTAAGAGGTGGCTTGATATTGACATATACTGCTTTATTAGACATTTCCATTTGTCTACATGACTACATGTTAAAACACACACAGCTCATTAGGTGTGTTGTTCAACAGATCAGTGTAAACTAGTCAATAATTATCGGCACTACGTGGACTTCAATATCAACCAATTTGGAGTTATTGATTGTGAAGGCATTTCTATTTAGCTCAATTTCATGCACTATTGAATGTTTTACCGCTTGGGCCCACAACACGTCATCATTGCTGGGTCTAATGGTGCTTTCTTCATGTCATTGAGGGGAATAGGTGTTAATGGGCTGTTCACTGGTCACTACTACAGATCTAATGCACTTTATTTAAATAGAGTTGATGTGATACGTGTACTACAACATGCTGGCAGGTGGCCTGTTGAGCAGTAAACCACCACTGCAGTACTTCTGTCCTCACCTCAAAGTCATGGATACAATCTGGATATCTTCTGTTTATCCGAGTCCAGGTCCTGAGTCCAGCAGACTAAACATCCATTAACCTGGGGGGATAAACCAAGAAGCTCCGAGGCTCGATACTTAAACCCTCCAGTATGTCCCAGTCAGACATACCCAGAGGAACTCTAATGAAATCAACTAGATCTACAAACACAGAAGCAGGTGGAGTTCTACTCATAGCTCCTCCTGAGTGAGCACAGACACCCTGTGAAGGACTTGCAGACCGTTTCCATGAAAACTGTTCCAAGCTAGCTCAAAATAGTCCTGTAATGTCAAAGAGATGGATCAGAAAACGCTTTTATTGAGACAATTGTTTTCCATAATCGATGAATATGTTGATTATTTCCTCGATTAATCGATTTGTTGTTTGTTGGTAAATTCCCATTACCCAAAGTGATGTCGGACGATATTCAGTTTACTATCCCAGAAGCAGCTAAGAGTAATAACAGAAAGACATGCACACAATCAGGATGTTTAAATGTACTACGATCCACATTCAGAGCATTCATATATAGAGGTGCACCAATGATAATACTGCCACTAAGCACTGGCACACATTTGACATATTGCCTCATAAGCATTAGCAAATATTTGCTTTCACATCCAAAAGACACGGAGCGACATCATCACTCACTAGTTGTGCTTGTCCACTTGATGAATGCAAGTACAATGTTCACTCTCTTGTATTAAACAGAGAGGGGCTCTTCAGCTGCCAAATGCTCCACTGTGTTCACCAGTAAGTGTACCTGGGCAGGTATCAGTGGGTTTAATGGAGCCTTTCCACTAAAAGCACCAGGTTGATGAGAGCAGTGAGACTGAACCAAAACAATGAGCTGAAAGACACTGAACAGGCTCTGTGGAGCGGAGAGGAACTGCAGAGTGGGTGATGACTGTCTGTGGGTCTGTCACTCCGACCGACTCCTCTCACATCAGTTATTGGACCCAATATGAACAAAGAAATAATGGTGCAGCTTTAAAATGCAGTCTGCCGGTGTGTCAAAGCATCCGTGGGGCGCCGCTCATTCCAACATGTCCTTCCAGTGGAATTACTTTTTATAGGACGGAGCAGCTTAATAGCATTGCAGTAACCATCCTTTATTTGTCAAGATACTGCAATGGCAACAACCACCTCAGCCCTGGCAGAGAAAAGGTTATCAGGCTTTCATTTTAAATGATCGGTTACCTAACATACATATTCATATATATATAGTAAGATGTTTTTTGGGGGGAAAAAAAGAAGAAAAACTAAATCCTCCGGTGCAGTTCCTCCCATGTCCAATACAAGCTTTTACTTCATTATAAGAGAAACATTACATATGCACACACACGCGCGCGCGCACACAGACGCAGCGTGCTGTGGCATTGCCTCCGCGTAGAAGCTAATTGAAGTGAAGTGAAGCAGATGCAGCAGCAGCAACAGACTTCACGCTGCCAGTCTGCACCGCACTGCGCCCCGCTTCCACCCAACACACGCACAGCCCGCACGCTGCTCAACTCCTCTCTCTCTGAGACAATAAGGACAGCGACACCGGCCACGACAGAAAACACCTATTCCTCCATCTCGCTTGTCCTCCGGTGTCTTTCTCACTGTCAGTCATTGTGTTTTCACACCACTCCCACTGCTCCAAGTCCTCTGTCAGCATGATGCGGACTCACTGACCAAGGACCAGTACCTCGCGGAGCTGTCATCTTAATGCGGTAAACTCCCTCCCCCGACCACACACACACACACACACACACACATGAGCAGAATGACGCTAGTGACACCGAGCACCGCGCCGGCTCTCGGCCCCGCGCAGCAACATGACAACGACTTACAGTTCGCAGGACTGGTTTCATCCTCGCCTTCTCCTCCCTCGGCCATGGTTAGCTTTTCACACAGAGATGCTCGTGCTGTATCTGATCGTGTGAGTACAGGCTGGCTGGGGTGTGCGCGCGCGTGGCGGTGTATGCGTGTTTTGAGACGGCAAAAGCCAACGCGCAGTGGAAGTCGTCTCTCATTGGATGGCGCGCGCTCACCGAGGAGGAGCCGCCACAGGTGTGAGCGTGTGTGTGTGTTTGTGTGCGCGAGCAGTTTGCCCACTCTCTCTCTCTCTCTGTCATCTCTCTCTCTCTCTCTTCTCTGTCTCTGTCTCTCTGTCTCTGTCTCTCTCTCTCTCGTCTCTCTCTCTCTCTCTCTCTCTCTCTCTGTCTCTCTCTCTCTCTCTCCTCCTGTCTCTCGCATCGTCTCTCATCTCGCCTCTCTTCTCTCCTCTCTCAGTCTCTCTCTCTCTCTCTCTCTCGCTCCCCTCTCTTCTCTCTCAGTCCCCTCTCTCTCTCTCTCTCGTCCTCTCACTCTCTCCTCTCTCTCTCATCTCTCTTCTCTCTCTCGTCCTCCTTCTCCTCTCTCTGTCTCTCTCTCACCTCTCTCTCTCTCTCTCTCCTGTCTCTCTCTCTCTGGTCTCTCTCTCTCACTCTGTCTCTCTCTCTCTCTCTCTCCTCCTCCCCATTCTCACTCTCTCTCCCCCTCTCTCTCTCTCTCCTCTCTCTCTCTCTCTCTCTCTCTCTCTCTCTCACTCCCCCCTCTCTCTCTCGCCTCCTCTCTCTCTCTATTCTCTCTCTCTCTCTCTCTCTCTCTCTCTCTCTCTTCTCTCTCTGCTCTCTCTCTTCTCTGTCTCTCTCTCTCACTCTCTCCCCTCTCTCTCTCTCTCTTCCGCCATCTCCTCCCTCTCCTCTCTCTCTCTCTCCTCTCTCTCTCTCTCTCTCTCTGTCTCTCTCTCTCCTGTCTCTCTCTCTCTCTCTCTCCCTGTCTCTCTCTCTCTCTCTCCTCTCATCTCTCTCTTCTCCCTCCCCCTCTCACTCTCTCTCTCCCTCTCTCTCTCCCTTCTCCCCTGTCTCTCTCTCTCTCCCTCTCCTCTCTCTCTCTCTCTCTCTCTCCTCCCCTCTCTCTCTCTCTCCCCCCCCCTCAGTTATGTACTGAAGCTCATTTCTGGACATTACCAGTAAAGTAACCATTTGTAATGAGCCGTTAATATAGATAGTGCCTGAGTAAGCTACTTTGAGCTAAGCTCACAGTTACTCTGTAGCAATGTAAGCTAGCGATACGGCAAGTTCAGCTAAGTTACATTAAAGTTGTTGTTTTTTTACATTTACAACTTAATTCCAAGTGCTATTAATATAAAAAATATATATACAGTATATTATATATATTATTATTATACACTATTATATATATATATATATATAATAAATAAAATAATATTTAAATAATATATATATATATATTATAACATTTATAAATATTTAAGGCCAAATATAAATGATGTACTAGTTAAATCATGTAATAAATAATATAAATTATAACATATTTGGTATAAGGTACAATCATGCACTTGTCCACCTGCCTTGCACCAATGTACAGCGTACACTGTAGCACAGAGGTCTTCAACAGGGGTCCGCGACCCCTAGGGGGTCCGCGGAGGTACTGCAGGGGGTCCGCGAAATTTTTGGATGATTAGACAATTTATTTTTTATTTTTTATTTTAATAGTTCAGTATTGTATGCAAGATATCAGGTATGTTTATGCATGGCAGTGGCACTAATATGTCATCACTCATTTTCGTTTCCACATTTATGTTTAAAATGAAAACATCTATTTGAACAGCTTGTATGATTATCATTCAATTAACAGACAATGTTGATATTGGCATTGGTATCAGTTGACAAGGTGTGTTTCTAAATGTCAGTGTCACGGCCACCCTACTCACTGTACCTTCATGTTTAAAATAAAAACATGAATATATGAACCTGTGTATTATTTGAATTGCTTAGTATTGAATGCACAATAAAGAGGTATGTTTATAAATGGCACTAGGCCCAGTTTAATATAAAACACAATTGATACAATATATATAGTCGGGGTCCCTGCTCCATCTCTCTATCAGTTTGGGGGTCCTTGGCCTGAAAAACGTTGAAGACCCCTGCTGTAGCATATTGTGTGTCCGTGGCCGTGACCTTTCCATCAAGTAAACACAAAACTCGCCTCACATGTCTTCCCTGCTGCAGAGTCATCAGTAGAAGGACTGGTATGTCTGTCGACCTTAGCGGTCCTTTCAGACCGCAGCAGTGTCTGGGGAAATATAGCTTATATAGATGCTACCTCACTACTCAATCAATAAAAGAGCAATTTTATTTTTTTATTCAACTGTTACAAATTTAATGTTACATTTATTTCCCAACATAAAGGTCTAAACGCTTAAAGGTACTCAATACGCAATTTAGAGTATTGCATCCACACAGCTGTCGACATGCTGCTGAGCCGGTGCTTACCTAACAGTCAGCTCAATGCATCCGTGGTAGCAAACGGCAGCTGTTGAAAACACGAAAAGCCTTCAATCATTTCTAAATACTTATGCGTTTATTATCTATGCCAATGATTGTTTTAAGTTATTACGAGCAACCATGGACGCATTCAGCTGAAAGTCACCAGTTAACACGGTCACTCCTTAAACCGAAACACCTGTTGATCTGAAAGGCTGCTTTCAGATCAACACTGCTGGAATATCGATCACGACAACCGAACATACAACAAGTAGACATTTCCATGCTGTTAGAGCATTCAGTTCACCCCAAAATAAAAAATAATACATATTTTCCTCTTACCTATAGGGCTTTTTGTGTGCGAGTTCTTGTGAAATCTTTCAAATTCCATGCCCCCGATTTTAAATTGTTCAGATTAGACAGAGCTCCTCCAGAGCTACAGATGACATGAAACTGTTAAATGCCCCGAGATAACATCTACATTTATTTTCTTTATGGTGGACTGGAGATAACTCAGAGAGAGACAAACAGAAATGTGTTGAATTGATTTATTTAAAAAAAAAAAACACTGTTCTATTGCTCATGTTTTACATTGTTTGCAATGCCACCATTATTTATCCACAACTTGTTTTTTCAATATAAGAAGAGAAAACTGATTAAGACTGAGATCAACCACTGCAGCACATCAGGGCTTTTAAGACACATGTGAAATGCATGCAGTCAGCATTTTACAGAAACACAAATTTAATTTTAACCCAACACTTAGTCTGAATGAGTAGATGGGTTGTTTAGTACACACACAATACAACAATTACAATACCTGGTAAAATGTAAACAATGTGTGGATGCTGATAGAGAACTTGCATATTACTTGATAAAAAACATCAAGAAATAATTCATATTTATCGATACATTTGTCATACTTTACAGATCCTCTGCATCGCTTCTACAATCCCCCAGAAATTACAAAATGAATAATATTAACAAACCAGCCAATGAAATAGTGGAACCTCAGATTCAAATACTGAACTAATCTCTTGTTGAAATAACACGGGATGCTGTATCAGGGTGAAACAAGATGGTAAAGGGTTGAATTCATTGAGTGTTGTCTCTATAAGGATTGATACAATAACCCACAAAATGAAGTAACAAACATAACATAGTAACAAATAGTTAATGTTCCTTGTTGAGCCATTGTCATAAATTAATTCATTTAAAATGCCTTAACCATAGAAATAGAATAGTAGTAGAACGGACTGAACTTCAACAGTTTTCCTTGGTCATTTGATCGGTACAAAAGAAAATGGCAATTGTTGTTAGTTGTTATGGTGACAACACACATCAGTGGGGCCGTAAAGAATTCCAGCTCCGGAGACCGATGGCTGGCTATTTAGCTTGTCCTTCTCTGGAGCGGCGGGGAGTGAAGCAGGGGCACCGTTAGACCCAGCGCTACTGCTGGGCTCATTTTCTATAACCAGCGTAGCATTAAAGCATGGTGGAGTTAACGAGCTAGCTAGATATAGCATTAAAGCATGGTGGAGTTAACGAGCTAGCTAGATATAGCATTAAAGCATGGTGGAGTTAACGACCTAGCTAGATATAGCATTAAAGCATGGTGGAGTTAACGAGCTAGCTAGATATAGCATTAAAGCATGGTGGAGTTAACGAGCTAGCTAGATATAGCATTAAAGCATGGTGGAGTTAACGAGCTAGCTAGATATAGCATTAAAGCATGGTGGAGTTAACGAGCTAGCTAGATATAGCATTAAAGCATGGTGGAGTTAACGAGCTAGCTAGATATAGCATTAAAGCATGGTGGAGTTAACGAGCTAGCTAGATATAGCATTAAATCATGGTGGAGTTAACGACCTAGCTAGATATGGCATTAAAGCATGGTGGAGTTAACGACCTAGCTAGATATAGCATTAAAGCATAGTGGAGTTAACGACCTAGCTAGATATAGCATTAAATCATGGTGGAGTTAACGAGCTAGCTAGATATAGCATTAAAGCATGGTGGAGTTAACGACCTAGCTAGATATAGCATTAAATCATGGTGGAGTTAACGGGCTAGCTAGATATAGCATTAAATCATGGTGGAGTTAACGAGCTAGCTAGATATAGCATTAAAGCATGGTGGAGTTAACGACCTAGCTAGATATAGCATTAAATCATGGTGGAGTTAACGGGCTAGCTAGATATAGCATTAAATCATGGTGGAGTTAACGAGCTAGCTAGATATAGCATTAAAGCATGGTGGAATTGACGAGCTAGCTATATATAGCATTAAAGCATGGTGGAATTGACGAGCTAGCTATCTAGTTAATTCCACCATGCTTTAATGCTACACGGTTACAGAAAATAAGCCGCACAGAGTTATCTCTCTTCTGCTGATAGCAATGTGCTTTCCTACGCTGCGACAAGAGTGTGTGGATGAAGCATTAAGTTGTTAAACTTCACTCATTTACTCTGGCTCTCTGTGCTTCGTAACGTTACTAACGTTACTCCACTGCTCATTTTAGTCGTTAATGCAAAACCTCACCTCAGTGAGTGTGCATCTTACTGTACGTCGGTTTAGTTTATATAAAAGTTAGCCCGCTACAACGGTCGCAATGGCAACGGTACACACAAAAGAATGGCCACTGCTCTGACCAGCTGAATGTTTCTACTTCTGTTCTATTTATATGGCCTCAGCAAAAGGATTTCTAAAGAGCAACTTAACAGCAGGCTTGTACTGCTCTCTCTGATGGAGAGTTCCACCTCTGACTGCAGCCAGCATCACTCCACCTGTAACCACACCCAATGGTGCTCTCCCAGAGGCCTAGTGGACACCTGGCATCAATGCAGGAAGGTGGGAAGTTAAACTACTGGCGACCAGCAAGACAAGATTTTCAGGGGGTGCTAAGTTACTTTATAAAAGTGCTTATTATATTATTTGTCTCTTGATTTATTGTTTACACTTTCACTTGCACTATAGTTTAAAGCAGTGCACCAATGTGCCACAACAAAAGCCACGAAAGGTGGGGGAATTCATTTTGATAATGAATTCAGTTTTCTTCTTCTTCTTCTCATCAACGGAATATTTAACTTCATCAAATTAGCATTTTTGTAATTGCACCATTTAAAAAAAAACTTTACAGTACACTTCTGCCTCAATGCAAATGTTGTTAAAATGTTTACACAAGAACAATAAAATTATGAAAATAAAAGAAGTAGGAAAGAATGGGTTTACTATAGTTGTGTCATCAATGTGCCTTCACACACATTACATTTGGTTGAGTGCAAATGAATTAGTCGTAACACCAAATATAAAACTGTAACTGAAAACTGTCACGTATTGACAGTTGCCACTTAAATAAAGAGATTCTTGGTCTTTTTTACAGATTCTTTTATCAGATATTTCATAATCATAATCATTTCTGGGTATTTTTTTCCCCTGAAGCAAATGTATTCTAAAGCTGTTTGCAGTACAACATTTTGGGAAATACAATTGTTCACTTTCTTTGTAAGAGTGAGATATAAAGATTCTCATTGTGTGTTAAAGAACAGAGCTGGAGGCAGGACCTAGTTAGCCTAGCTTAGCATAAAGACGAAGCGGGGGAGAACAGCTAGCCTGGTTTTGTTCAAAGTTCAAAATGACACCTACCAACGCCTCTAAAGCTCACGAACAAATACCAAGTCCTAAGCAGGTGCAGTGAATCCTGTTGTCACGGTAAGGTTACCAGGTTTGGTACCATTGTGTCTGTACAGACAGCAACACCACAACAGGTGTACACTGATATACTGCTATAGGCAGATGGATAAACTGTTGTTCATCAACAGTTAGCTTGAGAGGTGTTCATCACTTTGGCTGAGCCAGGCTAGCTGTTTCCCCCTATTTCCAGTCTTTATGCTAAGCTAACCACGTCCTGACTCAAGCTCCAAAGACATGATATTGATGTCAATGTTTTCATTTTACTCTTGTAGAGAAAGCAAAACATTAATTTTTCCAAAATGTTGAACTGTTCCTTAAAGATAACCTAACCCTTAAACACTGATGTATTGCCCCTTTTAAAATGTTTAATAATCGTCATATTGGAGCATCAGTAACCATGTTGACTTTGACCGATGCCGGCCCAGCACAGGGAAGAAGAACTGCTAAAGAAGACACATGTGACTGTGATGTACCACCAACAGATTATTTCACTCTATTTGTAGACCTAAAAGAATCCCTCCGTTAATAAACGTTGGATGCATTTAAGAGACCATTTCATACAATGTAAGCATGTGCATAGTAGGAGAAGGTTTGTCATAACCTGCTGGCACAAGAGGACTGAAACAGTAAGGACCTGTCAACCTGATTCTGTGCTCGTCCACTTTACTGCTGGAGTGGTGACACTCTACGCCTCGCTGTCGTAGCCCAGTATGGGGGCCAGCCACCTCTCCGCCTCCTCCACACACATCTCTTTCCTTCCGGCGTAGTCCTCCACCTGAAGACAAGAGCAGAGACGATACAAGTTCTGACGGATTTTGTGTCCTTTCTGTTACAAATCCTCTAAAGTATTTGCTAGAATTTCAAGTGAACTCCTAGTTTGAATCCTTTCTCAGTTCGTCTCTATGGTGACTTAAGAGCACTCCGGTGATTTAGCGTTGCACTGCTGTAACATTGTTGGACTATATCAGTTTTAAAAGTAGGTTGAAATCCATGCATCACAACACAAAGGAATTATTTTTCTTTGTCAAAACCTACTGCCTACATTACCCAGTATGCAACCAATGTGACCACAGGCTACAGTGGTCTGGTAAGCTAACTTACTCAACCGATTCTTTATTTATTTTTCTCCCCACACTTGTAGTCTTCAGCCATGGATGTAAAATAAAAAGTGTAAACGCCGCTCAATCTCGCTTCCATTTGTTTCCAGCAAATCTCGTTATTGAAGCGGCCCAAAAAGCATTTTCCTCAGAAAACAATATTATAAAAGAGACATCTGTAATACTGTCGATAGGACAACTCAAACTGTTTGTACTGGTTTGTGGACTACGGTCCAACCGAACACAGAAAATGACATTTTTAGGCGAACAAAACGGTTACATTTAACTTCCATGAAGTGAAAACACACTGTGAAAGGGTTAAAGTTCTAAGACTGAAGACTCTGGACAACGCCGTGGTAGTGACTTGTCAATCACAAGGTAGCCCCGCCCTAAAGCACACCCTGCTTTATTTACCCCCTGCTGGTCATTAGAGAGAATGCACGTTTAAGGCACTTGTCAGACCCGGAGGGTGCCGCCTGGTTGTATACTATAATCATTGTATGTACAATATTTTAGTCATTGTATGGATACAATATTAATGTTACACTTAAATCATAATCTTGTCATCCACGCTGGTATTTAATTTCTTTTAAATCCATTTGTGAGTCCTGTCCAGAGTTCCCTAAATGAAGACGAAGACTTGCTCAATGTCACCCGAGGACTCACAAAACACCAACATCTAAAGCGCCCAACGTGATGGTATAGTATTTGGGAGTTACGGCACTAGCGGGATATCTCCTCATCAGTGGCAACATTTTCTCTAGTTATCTTTTAGCAGTTCAAGATGTGGACGGTTAGCCGAACCTGCTCCTTGGTGATCTTTCCCACAGCGAAGTACGAGGCCTTAGGGTTGGAGAAGTACAGTCCAGACACCGAGGCAGCGGGCAACATGGCCAGCGACTCCGTCAGAAGAATACCTAGACACACACACACACACACACACACACACACACACACACACACACACACACACACACACACACACACACACACACACACACACACACACACACACACACACACACACACACACACACACACACACACACACACACACACACACACACACACACACACACACACACACACACACACGTTAGCACTGGAAGCACTGTGAGAATCATGTTCTTTGATTTCTCGAGTGCCTTCAACACCATCCAGCCGTTGCTGCTGAGGGACCAGCTGGAGCAGACCGGGGTGGACCACCACCTCACTGCATGGATCCTGGACTACCTCACCAACCGTCCACAGTATGTGCGGATACGGGAGTGTGAGTCTGACCTGGTGTCCTGCAGCACGGGGGCCCCACAAGGAACCGTTCTAGCTCCATTCCTCTTCACCATCTACACCTCAGACTTCACACACAACTCTCCTAACTGGCACCTGCAAAGGTTCTCAGACGACTCTGCAAGACTCAACAAACTGATCAAGAAGGCAGCAGTGTGCTGGGGTGTCCACTGGATACGGTGGAGGTGGTGGGAGACAGGAGGAGGATGGCTAAACTATCATCCCTGATGAGCAACACCTCCCACCCCATGCGGGACGCCCTGGCAGCTCTGTGCAGCTCCTTCAGACACCGGCTGATTCACCCCCGCTGTGTGAAGGAGAGGTACCGCAGGTCCTTCCTTCATATATATATATCTATAGATATATATCTATAGATATATATCTATAGATATATAGATATATATAGATATATCTATATATCTATAGATATATATCTATAGATATATAGATATATAGATATATATAGATATATCTATAGATATAGATATATATATAGGTAGAGGTGTAATAAAGAAAGTTCTCCACCTGTGTAGAGAGCAATCCAATGGGATTCCAACTGGTTAAGACAGTCAAATATGAAGTAAAATGTGACTTTTTCTCAAAGAGATGATGCTGATTCATAGAGCAGAGCGTATGCTGTCCAGGTTGGGGGCGCAGAACAAGCTCTACACACATGAACACACCAGCACCTTCTCAAACTGTTGTGGTGAATATGTTAGCTAAAAGTGGCCTATTTACATATTCAGCAGCAACAGAAGCATTCAATTGGAACTGGGTTTGTGTCCACCTGATGAATCCAAGTCCTGTTTTCAGATAGAGACACCCTCTCATCAGTCATTTGATCCATCGCTAATGAGAAATCAATATAGGAGAGATTATTATTATTCATAATATTACCTTAATTAGGGCCTGGTGTTTTGTTGTCAATATGTGCACTAGAAACCTGCATGGAGACATAACCCTTCCATCTGGACTACACTAGGACGTGGTCCAACGACAGTTTGATGGCTGAGCCAGCATCAGTCTAACAGGCAAAGATCACACAGCGTGACTGATAGTTATGGAGATGCAATGACAGGCTGGTACACAGTGCCTTCAGATGGAGACGAGGTATTTGTCATAAAACACCCCTCCTGGCTAATGCCGGCTCAGTTAAACGGACTCATTGTTTACATCTGAAACTCTGCAGAATTCCTGTTTGAGCACTACATGCACATCATATGCATTGGGACCTTTTTTGGTCAAATAAATCAATGTTGTGAGTGTGAAAACGTACATTTTTGCTGCCCCTTTCAGTCCATTTAACGGTATGATATGCTGCAATTTCCTAAAAAACAAGGTATAGACTGCTAAAGAAAGAATCCCTCTCCTATGACCCAGTACAGGTGTGTGGCTGTGAATCTTCAGAGACCCTGCCCTCTGCCTGTATTTTCTCTTTTCTTTCATATTTGACTGTGTTCTGGACTTCTCTTGGCGTCAACAAAAAGCTTTGGACCCCACGTGGGGGTGCAACCCCCCAGCCGATAAGCAGGGTGTGCACAGGTCAAACGCTGCTGCTTGGTCACGCTCACACTGACCGACCACAGCAGCATGAAGAGTGCCTAGAGAGGCTGAAGAAGAAGAATTTCATGTAGACCGAGGGGTCACCTACAAATGATTCTACTGGACTCTGAGTGTGTCGGCAGAAACATTACAGACTTAAGTTCTCATTTAACAGTCTATTAATATATGAATTTGCAAAAAGCTATTATAAATAGATTAATTAAATGTGCATTTACTTGATCCATAAATAATCATATCAAAGTTAATACAAACTATCAGAAGAACACGAAGGATTTCATTTCTCTGAATTGGTTGTATTATTCTCTTAGCTAGCATTAATGTGTCGACCTCACGCTTTTAATCTCAAGATGGACTTTTCTCGTTTACATTTCATGACTCCATTAAGACATGTGACCAGTGAGCTTCCACCTAAAATACAGTTCAACCCACCAAGCAGCAGCACAATCTCCTGTGTGTGTGTGTGTGTGTGTGTGTGTGTGTGTGTGTGTTCTGCCTGGGTTTTTTGCCTCTCAGATTGTGTACAGGCTGCCCTGTTTTATTAGTGAAGGTTGTCAATCATTGGAATTTAGCACCTTTAACGTGCTGAGAAGAGAACATTAACGTAATTTCACTACTTCTAGATTGTTTGTGCCTCATGGGACAAACAGTAACACAGCATTGGGAGCCTTTCAGCTGCAGTTATGACAGTAAAATGCCTGATGCTCTCACCGGTCTTCTCCTGGATCCCAGCCAGGCTCCACATGGTGGACTTCTCTGTGTGGTCAGGCTGACTGGGGTAGCCAGCTGCAGGTCTGATGCCCTGGTATCGAATTCTGTGGAGGTCTGAGGCCTGGAGGTCCTCGTCCGTGCTGTAGCCCCACAGCTCCTTGCGCACGCGAGCATGGAGCTCCTCGGCAAAGGCCTGGAGGACGAACAGCAGGTTGTAGCAGAGACCAAAGAAAACGCCGCGTCAGCAACAGTTAAAAAAGCAGGAATGTTGGGAAGCTGTCCCTACTGTACCTCGGCCAGTCGGTCAGCCAGGGCTTTGACCATGATGCTGTTGTAGTCGTCTCCCTGAGCCTGGAACTGCTGACTCAGCTCCTCGGCTCCAAACACACCCACAGCGAACACGCCGATGTAGTCTGCCACGCCGCAGTCTACAGGGGCAACGAAGTCAGACACACACAGGTAGGGCTCTGAACTGGAGCTGTCCTTCTCCAACTGCAGCACACACACACACAATGTCACCGTTACTTTGGTAATGTATCACCACGCATTTCTGCCTCCGTCATGAAGGTCACATTCAGAATGAGAAAATAATTCAATCAAATCCAAAGTACAACATCTGGCAAAACATGTAGGCACCACACATCGGCTGGCTGATGCCTCCCCATGGTCAACCAGCAACATGCTACACGTGTGCACGTTTCCTACGGGGAACTGAAGCAGTTATATCTCTGTCTTCAAAGCCACAAGAATTGTTTGACAAAAACGGTAAGCTGGTCTCCTGCTGCCGTGATCAGTTAGTTTGTGTTATTGTGCGTCAACAGCGGTACATTGCTACGCTTTGGTGCTTCGATATATAGCAACGCAAGGACACATGGGAAAAGGTAAGGTATACATAAGGAACACCACTGGGAGGCTACAGCAAAACACAACAAACATAAATAATGGACAGCAGCGCTCCACAACAACATCTGCTGTGAGGTGGATCTGTGCACCTCTGCATGACCGACACTGAACTTGGAGCAATGCATGAAATACACCACAGCTGTCGATGAACCTCACCTGTTGCCGTAAGCCGTGGAATGTGCCAATTGGCTCGGTGTCTTTGTGTACTGTGACATCATCTTTGTACACGTGGATGTCATCGCCATCACTCTGTGCACGCCAGAACCCCACCAGGCCCCGCCCCTTCAGACTACCGCTGTCAATCATCTGGTTGAGCAGCCGCTGGGCCTCATCGAAGACTCGGCCAGCCTCCGCACCTGCAGGAAGTATATATTGCTCACGGTCAGACACGGTTTCACCTCCTGTGACGACGAGGCTGGGAGTTCCTCTGACTCACTACTGACGATGTGCATGTGTCGTAGTAGTACACTTATTTTAGCTTTCAAGATTAGGTCACTGGTTTCACTGCACTAATCAGCAGACACCGTACCTTCCACAAGCATGTGCATTCACAACATATACAATGGAGGGAGTGCAGAACCGATTTTGTAAAAAGTTGGAGCGTTGCCCGATCTGCCGCTCCAATTTTGCTTTGGTACCACTCACACCATGAGTCCCAAACCACGCCCACGAGAGACTGACCCAGAATGCATCTGTGGGTTGTGCACGGCGGCTGCGTAGGATAGTTTCAGACTTGTGTGATCCAAACATTCCCAACAACTCCAGTGTTGTAAAGTCAACATTTATTGAAAAAAAAAAAGATAGATGTAATAATTCCCAAAAATGTTTTTGTCTAACGAAATGTTTAACATGTTGTCAAAAAGCTGTCTGCTGTACCGCCCACACAAAGGAGGCGCCTATTAAAGAGCAAGTCAAGCAGCAATCTAACGAAAATGGCAATTTATATTCATAAAAGCAAGTTGAATGAATAGAAATAAAATAATAGATTCGCTCGTAAAATCAAATTTAGAATTTTGTTCGAGGATTTTTTTGTTAGGTTGATGACGTCATATTTTATGGAATTCAAAGCTTCATTAAAACCTCAATAGAAGCTTTGAATAAAGAAACATTAGGTACGCAGCTGGTTTCTGTAATGGAGCTCCACTCCGCTCACATGCCCTGGTTAACATCCAGTAACATGTTACAGTAACATCTATTTATGATAATCCATAAGGAATGGTTTACCAGTATAATGATATTTAAACATGAGCCAAATAAATGATTTGACTTTTAACCATGATAACTTGATTATTTCCTTACAATAGATTAGAAGGAAATATATAATAAACTACAGTATTGAATCATCTTGCTGATATACTGAGTGCTGACATCGCTGAATGGAGAATGCACGATCCACATTGACGTAGCACGACGGATGTTTGTGAAGCTCGTACCGACGGTCTTGTCGTTGAAGATCTTGGGGTAACCTCTGTTGGGGTATTTTCCTCTCAGCTGCCACACATCGAAGAAAGGCTTCCAGTCGATGAAGTCCAGCAGACTGTTCAGGTCGTAGCACTCGAACACACGGGTGCCCAGGAACTGAGGACGCACTGAAACACAAAGGCGAGGAAAGAGCACACTTGGTTTTTAAAAGGTCCGTGCAGAAAATGAACATTTCCCACGATGTAGTACTTCCTCTGTATCCGCTTGTAACAACACCTCATTGAGGCTATATGATACGTGTACTGACGGATACTGTACCCGTGTATTCTACTCTAAAGGGAAACTTTCCAACCTGGACTCTTGTTGTGACTCTTGTTTTTGTGTGTAAGTGACTAATGGAGACAACAACTTTTAAAACTGGTCCAGTATTGAGGGAGCTGCAATGGAATCGCTCGGGGAAACTCCTCACCGTCAACGTACGTCCACTAGAGGTGTTGTGTGTTGGCCCTGAGAGGCTCTGATTATTATAGGTGTCATTATGAAAGAACAGAGAAATAAAACCTTCTCTTCACCTCGGTCCGTCTGTTATTGTGTCATGTGACTTGATGACGGTGGAGAGGTGAGTAGGAGAGAGGAGAGCCGGTGTGAACAGAACAGCTTGGTGTTTTCTAAAAGATGTTCAATGTCATGGCTGAATATCTGACTTCCACAATGTGGACGTGAGGACAGATTTCAATAGTCAAAGGTAAAGAAAAAGGTTTTATTTCTCTTCAGGCTTCTTTCTGTAATGTTATCAGACACTTAGAACAATCTGAGACAACACTTCTAGTGGACGTACATTGACGGTGAGGTGTTGCCCCGAGTGATTCCATTGCAGCTCTTTAATGATTGGAGTTCAGTGGTCTGAGCTAACTTACCTGGTCTGGGCAGAGAGAGCCAGTCGATATGTAAAGCCTTGTCTCTGGCCTGGGAAAGAGACAGATACCTACGATCCTGAGAATGAAGAGGCAGATGGAGGATGAAGAGGAAGGAAAGGCAACTTAATTCATGTAACACATTTCAGCACAAGTAAACTCAAGTGGCTAAAGTTCATATTTATGTGCAAACACACATACTGTGAAAACATTCAGGAGATGAAATGATTGGATATCATTAGCACTTTTTCTGTGAGCAAATGACTTGAAAATACTAAGTTGCAGTACATTAAAAACACTGATGGCATAGAAAAGACAGTTTTATATGTCACCGTTGGTCACTGAAGAAAGTCAAGTGATAAAAGAGTCGATGAGAGGGAGGAAGACGTGAGGCGCTCTGTCCCCTGGTCTACAGACACAGCAGGATATTTGTGTGATTAAACTGTTCTGGTCTGTTGTGATGGACATGTTGGTGTGCTAGTACATTATACTGTGATTTAGTTTATGTTTCTTACTCACTAACTAAACTATCTGTGACATATGATTGTGTATGAGGAGAGTGGTAACAGGACCATATGAGTTATCTCTGTCTTTGCTTTCACAAGGGGGAGTGACTCAGTGGGGGGTTTAAACAGAATGTTTGGGTGTGAAGATTTTCAGGGATAATCAAAGGTAATAAAGACACATGTCTTTGTGTGACAAGGGGAGGAAGGGGAGGACTGGAGGGGGTCAATGGAGAGCTTGAAACTGTTGATCACTTGTTGTAATGTAAATACCTGATGCCCCCCCCCCCCCCCCCCCCGTGCTGAGATGGTTGAGAGCAAGAGAGACACTGGACTCTTGGCTCATCCTCTGCAGACTGTGTTGCAGTCAGTATGACGGTGAAGTATCTGTATCTCTGTGCAGACAATAAATACTTTAAAGACACACTTCTTTCCTCAAGGTTTCTTGTTTCAGTATTCAGTCTTATAGGACTTGAGGATTGATACATTTAATAAAATGGAAGTGTATCTAGTCTGTGGATTGAGTCAGACCATCTTCTGTCACTTGTTCCTGTTGTCTGATGCCTTTGTGAGTACTCCACTAGTACACAATAGAAGGTCAAGGTGAGGGAAGATACACAGCGTGTTCTAGCTCTGTGCAATGTGCTGAAACCATCACGTCCTACTGCTATCTGCTCAGAACCATGACTTTAGTTTCTTTGAGACATTGCAGACCGATTGTTGGCCTTTGGTTTACATCAGTAACAACCACTTATTTAACATAATGAATACATTAGTTATATTTGAACATTGCTGGTACGATCAGAACCAGACTGAATGGGTTGCAGAGTTTGTGGTCAAAACAATATTGTATTAATAATGAATACATGAATTATAATATTTTGAAATGCTTAGCTATCCGATGTTGGACTCAGACTGACGCGCAGTAAGCCAGCCTATGTCATGGTGCATCACACTGAACTACTAACGACGTCCTTCCTCCCAGAAAGACACAGAGACAACAACTGGACTCCAGACCATGATGTTCATACTCATCATTATGAGAGTAATGTGTTCTGAATGCAGGAATGGAAAGATGTGTATATTTTGAACATATATCTGTTGCTTGATTTGAATTCTATAAAAGTGGGTCCAAGAGGAGACCAGTTGTGAACCAGTGCACCAGACCATCTCCAACATTAGAGTGGGTTAAAGAATAGTTTCATCACCCACGAGAGAGATAGTACGTAGTAAAGATGATGTCATTGATGAACATATGTCAGAGATGCTCAACAAGTAGTGTGTGTGATACATGTTCTTCCTTAATGAGCCCCACTGATGCACTGATGTCACTCAGTCCCACACACACCCTCCCGCTGCCACAAATACTCACTAGAGCAGCAAATGTGGATTAATCCGCCACTGAAAATAGTCCCAAACAAATACCCTATTTTTTACTGTTTCAATAACGTTTGAATAAAAACTACAATGACCAGCTGTTAGGAGTTTTTTGGGTAAACATTAAACGGAGCTGTTGTTAAATGATTCATGATAAAGGTTCAAGAGACGTGGATGTAATGCTGACCTTGCTGCCGGTTGCCTATGTGGGTCACAGGACACAGAGGTGTAAAACCCCCTGTAGTGCGTACCTTACTGGGCCTTTCTACCAGACATTCTTACCTTCAGGGAGTCATAGTGCTCCTGCCTGATCTCCTCATACTCCTCCTTCAGGTCCTCAAAGTACTCCTCCCTCATTGCCTCATCCAGGAGCTGCGAGCACTGGCAGACAGGAATACAAGCAGGAGAGAACACACTGGTTGGGACTGTAGTGACTCACATCAACTCACATCACCTCCCTGCATTGAGAGAGCATTGACCCCTAAGGAGGTTCTGTTTCCACTTCCCTCAGTGAAAAACAGAATGGAAAGTGGTGCCTTGTTAGACCGTTTCAAAGGAACACATTTTTGTTGCAGGTTTCTTAACAATGCATTCTTGGACATTTTCTAATATATTTTCTCATGAACTGCTCCGTCATCATGTGTGTCTAAGATGAAAGCAGCGGTAAAATAAACATGCTCTTATATTGTCTCAATGGGTTTCTAAATGCATTTCTATTCATGACAAATGAATGGGGGGGGGGGGGATGCTCCGTCTTACCACCACCACACTCCTGGAGGCGTCCAGAACATGGATAGCAGGAGAAGTGTAGCGAGGGGCGATCTTCACCGCTGTATGCGTCCTATCAAAATGCAAAACACACAAATGACCCAAGAGACCACATGTTATGGTCCACCTTACAAGAACTACTTCCTTTTCAAGAAATGTATCCATTATGAATTCAATAAGTATCCATATAGATCAGTGAAATACGTGGGGTCTCAGGGCTCACTTCAGACCCACTGAAAGCCTCAATAGCAACATGGTGGGGGTCTAATACCATCGGACAAATACTGGTCACTTGCAATTGTCACTAAAATGTCTTTTAAATGGTTACTGATCACGGTCTTCGTTTCCGTTTGTGGACCTAAATGAACCCCCCCCCCCCCCCCCGTGTGTGTGTTTTTTTTGTTTGCATGTTTCTTTGTGTTACTTTGATGTGGTGGCTCCTCCAATCAGCAGCGGCGTTGTCATTCCCAGTCTCTCCATCTCTTTGGCAACGTAGATCATCTCATCCAGAGACGGGGTGATGAGACCAGACAAGCCAATGATATCTGCAGGAACAAAGCAAAACATCCCACATGCTGCTGATACTGTAAAAGAACAACAAGCAATACAAACACAAGCATTTCAAGCATTTGGATTGGCCATTCATTTGGAACGTTGGCTACAGGGCAAAGTCAGGGTAAATATTATTACATCATCTAAATAATAAATTATGATTGTAGTGTTAGTATACAAAAAAGCGTCATGACAAAGCACAAACCTATTAATCAGCTATAATTCCCTTGTTAGGATGAATATGTCAACAATAAACATTGAACTCATTGAATAGTGTTTTATTGGATGTAGGATTAAGAGCTCTGTATTTTACTGCGGTATCTTTGATTGATGATCACTTCTAGCATCTTCTTAGGAGAATTACCTGGAAATAAAAAAGCAGCTAAAGGATTGTTTTTTCCCCGAACATGCAGATGAGTTGTGGGACTTTTTTCAGCCCCAGAGGAGAGTGGAGTTAGTCCTCCTCATGAGTCCTCATGAGCTGCACACAACCTTAACGGCCTCCACCAAGAAGGTACGGCAGCTTTTACATTGCCTTAGAGGCCAAATCCAGGGCCCAAAAAGTTAGGAAATCACTCGCTACTGCTTAAACTGTCAAGTGTAAATGCTGATATGCTCATATCTGGAGGCCACTTAGATGAGCATTTTTAACATTTTGATCGACTCAGAGCTTCTTGATTTCGAAAAGTGGAGGGGAAATTATAATGTGTATTTTTGCTGAGCCGAAAGGGTCTGCATGTGGTACTTTAAACCAGAGGCAGTAGTGCAGCAGCTCTCTGCATGTGGTACTTTAAACCAGAGGCAGTAGTGCAGCAGCTCTCTGCATGTGGTACTTTAAACCAGAGGCAGTAGTGCAGCAGCTCTCTGCATGTGGTACTTTAAACCAGAGGCAGTAGTGCAGCAGCTCTCTGCATGTGGTACATTAAACCAGAGGCAGTAGTGCAGCAGCTCTCTGCATGACGTACTTTAAACCAGAGGCAGTAGTGCAGCAGCTCTCTGCATGTGGTACTTTAAACCAGAGGCAGTAGTGCAGCAGCTCTCTGCATGTGGTACTTTAAACCAGAGGCAGTAGTGCAGCAGCTCTCTGCATGACGTACTTTAAACCAGAGGCAGTAGTGCAGCAGCTCTCTGCATGACGTACTTTAAACCAGAGGCAGTAGTGCAGCAGCTCTCTGCATGTGGTACTTTAAACCAGAGGCAGTAGTGCAGCAGCTCTCTGCATGACGTACTTTAAACCAGAGGCAGTAGTGCAGCAGCTCTCTGCATGTGGTACTTTAAACCAGAGGCAGTAGTGCAGCAGCTCTCTGCATGACGTACTTTAAACCAGAGGCAGTAGTGCAGCAGCTCTCTGCATGACGTACTTTAAACCAGAGGCAGTAGTGCAGCAGCTCTCTGCATGTGGTACTTTAAACCAGAGGCAGTAGTGCAGCAGCTCTCTGCATGACGTACTTTAAACCAGAGGCAGTAGTGCAGCAGCTCTCTGCATGTGGTACTTTAAACCAGAGGCAGTAGTGCAGCAGCTCTCTGCATGACGTACTTTAAACCAGAGGCAGTAGTGCAGCAGCTCTCTGCATGTGGTACTTTAAACCAGAGGCAGTAGTACAGCAGCTCTCTGCATGTCGTACTTTAAACCAGAGGCAGTAGTGCAGCAGCTCTCTGGGCCTTTCGTGGCTAAAAGCAATTTTCTAAAAAAAACATTTATGAAATCAAATAATTTTCTTGGCTAATTCTAATTCGTAAAAATATGTCCCGTGGTCATCGCAGGCTGACAATATGTAATCTAAAGTGTACACAGTACCTGCTTTCTGTGTGACGGCTTCTCTGAGGATCCGATCACAGGGAACCATCACGCCCAGGTCTATCACTCTGAAAGACAAGAAACATCAAGGTCTCTTCATTTCTTTCTTCTGTGGATTTTAAGGGTGTTAAATTCAATATTCAGAGCTTTAACGAGCAGAGAGAATGACTCTCCCTATGTGTGTGTTGTAATCTGCGCTGCGTGTTGTTTACATAGTGGGTGAGTGCATGAGTCCCTGTGTGTGCACCACTGGCTAATGGCTGCTGCTCTCACATGGCGGTTACAGCTGGTAACGCCGTCCCGACCCACTGCGTCGACATGGAAGCGTAGCGCCAACCCTCGGGTTCCCCCTCAGGTAAACACTGTTAGCTCGGTCAGCACTGTTGCCGTTGTTGACGCTGTGAGCGCTGTTGGCTCAGCACACACCATGTGGAGGGAATCCTTAAATCATAGCTGTAAACTGCTAATGCTACTAGCGTTCCATTTCAGTTACCTTGCACGCAGAGTGCATCAATAACCTGAGTCTGCTCAAAAAGCATGTGCTGACATGGTGATGGAACTGTAAACATTCAGCAGTTAACCAGTTTTACCTGAAGTTGTTGCAACCCAGCACCACACCTACAATGTTCTTGCCAATATCATGGACGTCTCCCTTCACTGTAGCCAGAACTATGGTGCCCTGATAGGGATCCTGCAGACCAAGGAGAAAACAGAGGAACTGAAGGACCAGAGAACAGGATGAAAACTGTCCCTGTTTTAAAGTTGTAGTTTATCATAAAGCTGCTTTTATTATTAATTATTTGGCTATCTTCTCTTCTCTCTTTATCATTTTCCTCCATATTTAAGGCACTGCAACTACTTCAGCTTAATTTGTCTTAAAGAATGGTTGTCTGTCCGTTAGCTTAGAGTGAGCTCCTCATATCGACTCAGGGAATGGGTCCGCCATGTTCCTACGGTAGCCCAGAAGGGACAAACCAAACACCGTCTCTAGAGACTGCTGTTTTTAGGTTATACCTGAACCACCGTAGTTTGCAGACACGCTTGTGAAACTTCGGTAACGTGAGCCGCAGAGGGCAACACCGTGGTCCCACCAGCCTGTTGCTGCTTCAGTAGAGTTACTATGGTACGGACTCTGAGCGGGGGTTAGGCACCACCACGGTTTTGCACTCTGTGGTTCATGTTACCAGTCTTGTAAAGGGAGGAGAGAGGGGGGGGGGGGGGGGGGGGGTATTGGGTTGGTTGTGCATTTAAGGATCGGGAATGAGGCCTCTGCAGTCACTTTTTGATGGATCGTAACGCCAACAAGAAACAAATTCATTTTCCATCTTTGGTTTGTTAGCACCAAATACCCCGACTGCATTCCATTAAACCGCTGGAACCCGTCCACACAACCAGCATTGTGAGCATATGAACTGTAGTATTCCGTTTATGATGGAGATGAAGAGACGCCTTCTAAATCCAATCCATTGATATCATACAAGATCGTATAGGAAACTATACTTTATTACAGAAAACCATGAAAGAAAAGGTGCTTTTTATATTGTATGTAGACTGATGCAAATAATGTGGAACCAAACTCACAAGCGCGAGTTCGGCCCGGACACTTATGTTAGCCGAACGCTGTTAGCACCAGTAAGTTATTTGGGAAAGCCTACATAAATGAATGGACTTTTTTAGGTTTAACAGATATATGCTACGTTGAACTATCATGGTAACATCACATGGTCTCATGGGAAAAGACTTCGTGATCTTCATGAGAACATCTTGGTCAAAATGAGAGCAAATGCAAAAGTGGAGACTGACGATTTCCTCAGTTGACCCCGACAATGCCTTCATCTCCTCCCTCTCCTTCTCCATGAAAGGAATCAGATAGCCCACCGCCTTCTTCATAACGCGAGCCGACTTGATCACCTGCAAACACACAAGGACTCAAAGTTTCAAAACGTTTACTCTAAAATAAATATAGATTTGTCTTGTAATTTGTATATAATTGTATAGAAGTCTATGAGAAAATGACTACTTCTCTCTTGATTTATTACCTCAGTAAACATTGTAAACATGAGTTTATGGTCTCAATCTCTAGTTTCAAGTCTTCTTCAATACAGCATGATGTTCATTTAGTACATGATGGTCCATTTAGAGTCAAACAGACCATAAAGCAGGGGATGCTTTAGGGCGGGCTTACTGTGATCGGCAGAATCTGATATATATGATATATATATATATATATATATATATATATCATATGTTGTTTGGTGGGTTGGATGATTGAAGTCTATCAGTAACAAGGAAGAAACAAGACATATTGGCAATTTTACAATTTATTCATTTAACAAACAGTCACACTAGCACGAACAGCACGCCCAAGCTGATCCCACAAGTATGTTGAGGTCAGGACTGTTGGCAGGCCATTCAGTCCTGACCTCAACCCCAGTGAACACTTGTGGGATCAGCTGTTCGTGCTAGAGTGACCAACACAACCACGTTGGCTGACTTGCGACAAATCCTGCTTGAGGAGTGGAATGCCATCCCACAGTAGTGTGACCAGGCTGGTGACCAGCATGAGGAGGAGGAGCCAGGCTGGTGACCAGCATGAGGAGGAGGAGCCAGGCTGTTGTGGCTGTGTATGGTTCTTCCACACGCTACTGAGGCTCCTGACTGTTTGTTAAATGAATAAATTGTAAAATTGCCAATATGTCTTGTTTCTTCCTTGTTACTGACAGACTTCAATCATCCAATCCACCAAACAAGAGTCAATAGCAACAGCACAATAAGCTGTTTGGCATTGGCAGAGAAGATTTGGCACATTTTTCATGGGCGCAACCCACAAACTCAGCTGTGCTGCTCATCCCACAAATGAATGTTCCTTATAAATGGGGCACCGTTGAAAAGGGAACTAAACAGGCTTTCCAACGGGATAAGATTTATTGCCAAGAAGCATTGTTACAACCAAGAAATAATCTACCAAACACAAATTTCCAAACTTTTTGTTCGATGTTTATATCTATATAGATATCAGATTACACCTTAATGCCAAAATACCATCACTTCATAATTTCATCCTATTAACAGTTCGCCAAAATGTTTTGTGAGGTCACAGAAAATGAACTGACGTTTCCATATTCTACAGCACATGTTTGGAAACATCCATCCAGAACATGAGAACATGTTGGTAACCCTTACAACCCTCTGCTAACCACAGCACCACGGATGGAATGGAAACTATTGGAAATTGTTTTGGAAATACATTTGAACTTTTGGGGTGAAGTCTGGGTTGCCACCCTACCTGTGGAAGGAACATCTTGCCAGCTCCAAAGAGATCCCCCACCACCTTCATGCCGTTCATCAGGGGGCCCTCGATGATGTGAAGGGGTCGAGTGTAGCGGTCGACTTGAGCCCGACACTCCGCCACGTCCTCCACCACATACTTGTCTATTCCCTGGCAGCAGCAACACGGGATGGAGCGTTACAGAAGAAAAGGAAAGACAAGGGGAAAATAGTATTAAAATGTCAACTGTACATTATTAAAGCATTTCTGAACGGTGTCCATTGACGACTGTCACTGTCTTGTGCCCCTATTAAACTATAAAATAAAAGAGTACAGCTTTGATTATGATTAAACTCAGAGTTCCTTTGCGGAAGCTGAACTTGTGCAAATGAGACAAAAATAGACTGTTTCAGTGTGAAAGTATTAAACACTCTCAACACACACCGCCCCATGAACTGTGTCTTTAAATGAGCTGTCAGGACATCACAACTATTCAGCCACCTGTATAAGTGCTGCTAAAGACGACTCGCTACGAGCTCCGCCAAGTGTTTGAAATGATATACACATCCTGTCTCCTAAGTGGGCGGAGTTATTGCGTGTTCGCCCCCCTATTTAAATGTCAGTCGTACCAGTATGTGGTTCATCATGATGAGATCATCAGATGTTACCTTAATGAGAGCGTACTCCAACCTGTCCTCCACACTCCCTTCTCTCCATTCGTCTGTCTGAACCACCTTCTTCGCTCCTTTCACGTTGTTCTGTGAATAAAAGAAGTGAAGTGAGCGTCTGTGGACCAAACTGAAAGGACAACGACCTGGTGCATTATGTGTGTGTGTGTGTGTGTGTGTGTACCTGAGCGTAGGCCAGTAGTTTCTCAGTAGCCTCAGTGTCTCTGTTCCAGATGAGGTTTTCACACAGTAACAGCAGCTCTTTATCTATGTCGTCATAGACCGGCAGGTTCCCAGCATTCACTATGCCCATATCCATACCATCCTGGAGACGGGAGAGAGGACAGGCAGTGGGTGTGTGTTACAAGTAGAAAGCCCGTCTGTGAATGCTCCTCTCACTGGACGGGTATTTCCTCAGGGCCGTGAGGGACATGGGGGACATGGGGGTTTAACCGCCACATCTTTTTACCTTCACCTCTGTTGACGGCGAGGTGTGTGGATGGATAGTTGTGCGTCAGTGTTTACCTTGATGGCGTGGTAGAGAAAGGCTCCATGCATTGCTTCTCTGATGGCCTCCATCCCTCTGAAGGAGAAGGACAGGTTGGACAGACCTCCACTCACCCTGGCTCTTGGTAATGTCTCCTACACACACACACACACACACACACACACACACACACACACACACACACACACACACACACACACACACACACACACACACACACACACACACACACACACACACACACACACACACACACACACACACACACACACACACACACACACACACACACACACACACACACACACACACACACACACACACACGTTACATGTATGACGTGGCCAAAAATAACAAAGCATCTTTTAGGAAAAGGTATAATTTACAATTTGTGTGTACTAAAGTATTATTGTATACTTTATACGTCACCAATAATCATTTGGAAAGAATTAAAATAATTTCAAAGGTTTAGGAGCTTTACATTTGACTTTGCTAGGTAAGCATGACCTACTGCATATGGGTCCATGAGTGTCCCTGTTATAGTATCCAGTAGTAAAGTAGTCTTGGATTATACTGCACAAGTTGTGTGAGAGTTTGTAAACATTTTGAGATGTTTTTGCCGTTTTTAAACTCTGCCTCCATTGACTTCAATTCAACAAGACGTTTCTCTGTTTGTGGAGTCTTGGTTCAGAGGAGTAGAACTAGAGCACAGGGTGAGTAATCGATACACAGATGGTCATTCTGTGGGTGAGGTATTTACTTTAAGGTACTTTGTTCAAATGGTTACAGGTGTCCACGAATAAGAGAAGCCTAAATGTAGGTAACGAAAGCTATTGAGCCATTCACATGCTTGCAAGGACATTGAGGTTTTCCCAACGTCGAAATTTGAATCGATTTGACTTTGAACAGCAACAGTCGTTCTACATCTCATTGTTTGATTCAGAAGCATCACCTTGATAGCTCTGGTGGCTCGCATGTAGTAGATGGCGTAGTCGTTGTGTTCCTCCATGCCCGTACCGATGGTGAGGATGTTGGGGTCAAAGATGATGTCGTTGGGGTCAAATCCAACTTTGCTGACTAGCAGCTCGTAGGCCCGAGTGCAGATCTCCACTTTACGCTCCGTATCTGCGGCCTAGAGTGGGACAGCAGACTTGTCAGCACATACATGCGTCTTTGTGTGAGAGTGTGTGTTTGCCCCCCCCCCCCGCACCTGCCCCTCCTCATCGAAGGCCATGACCACCACAGCGGCTCCGTAGCGCTTCACAGTGGTAGCCCTGTGCAGGAACTCCTCCTCCCCTTCCTTCAGGCTGATACTGTTGACTATACACTTCCCCTGACAGCATTTCAACCCGGCCTCGATCACTGAGAAGTTAGAGGAGTCGATACACAGAGGAACCTGGGGAGGAGATATTAACAGGTTCATATGCTAAATTGGACATTTACAAGAGAAAATATAAGGGAAACAAAATGTAAGCACACAACTGACGATGATTGTTAAGGCTGTAAAAGCCCCAAGGTCAAAATGAGATCTTATTAGAAAGGACAGATTTGAACACTGAAACAAGTTTGTATTCACTGTATTCAATGCTACAGGTGCGCCTGGGTATTATGGCTTTTAAAGGGAAAGGGAGATGATACCCTGATCGGTTTAATTCATTTTAAGACCAAAATACAACTATGATTAAAGGAGACTAAATACAACCAGCTGCACACAGAGCATGCGCGGTTTAACTAGCAAAAGTGGAGTTGGGCAAGCTCTACATGCAGTCATGACCATGCACTTTGGATCACTTTAAACACCAGTGAGTTTGTGAAGCTGTGCTTTGAGCTGACTGCTAACATCAGCATGCTAACATGCTCACAATGACAATGCTAATATGCTATGTTTGCCAGGAATAATGTTTACCGTGCTCACCGTCTTAGTTTAGCATGTTAGCATGCTAACATTTGCAAATTAGCACGAAACACAAAGAACAGCTGAGGCTGATGGGAATGTCATCAGCTTGCAGGTATTTGGTCATAAACCAAACTATTGGAGAAATCAAAACTTTAACCCGACGATGGTGCTAGAGGAAGTCAGAGTGGATACATTTCATCCTGAATGGACATCAATGTAGGTTTGAATTTGTGTGACAATCCATCCAGTAGCTGCTGAGATATTTCCATCTGGATCAAAGTGTTGGACCCAGTGAACGTTCATTTCTCTTATATATTGTGTTCATTTCCACTGTCCTTACCCGAGAGATGTCTGGCTCAGAAGCAATCAATTTACAAAATCGGGCCATAGCTGTTGGCCCCTCCAGCATCCCCTCATCCATGTTTATATCCAGGACCTGGGCTCCCATCTCCACCTGGGCCTTAGCAATGCTTAGAGCCTCCTGGACAACAAACAGGAAAACACATACCGGACAAACTGTTGTACGCTAGAACTTCAGCTATGCTCAGGATTTGACCAAAATCTGTCTCACCTCATAGTTTCCTGCCATGATCAGCTTGGCAAACTTGCGTGAGCCAGCCACGTTGCAGCGCTCGCCAATGTTAACAAAGTTGGTGTAAGGGCCGATCCTGAACGGCTCCAAACCTGGAAGAGAGAGACACTTTATCACCTTAACTTCTTTTACAAACAGGGATTAATAGATGGAAGGCACCACGTTTTATTTATATATTATTACTTTTAAAAATAAAAGCATGAAGTCCAATGCTTTAAATCGGTTCGTTTGTTTGAAACACGTTTTGATGTCAGCCTGCTCAAGTGTTGAAGGGGGGTACAGGAAATTCTCGAATAAAAGCCTGTATTCAAATAAAGGGCGGGGTGTGTTGCTAATGAATCTCTATGATTATGATTATACTAGAACTGTAATCACTATTTATATGTCAAATCGATCTCCTTTACGTATTGTTCAATAGCTGTAAAGCTCCCGCGAATGAATCTCACAACTTCCCACATATTTTCCATTTCAAAAGCCTGCTGGGAAAGAGAAAGTTTTAAATATGAAACAACTAAACAGGAAGTGTTACGTTTTCTTGACAGTGACTTAAGGTGCACTGTGTAATCACTAACCACATGCTCCAGAGAAATGGATGTTAGCATGTCACCTCTTCACCTCTACTACTGGGTCCATACAATTTAGCAGACGCTTTTATCCAAAGCGACTTATAGTAAGTGTATTCAACATCGGTATTCAAGAGAACTACGAGTCACCAGAAGTCATGAGTACATCACCTTTAAACAAGCATCTAAGAGCATAAACCAGAGCAAATGTCCAGTGCAGAAACAAACTAATGTAATAAGTGCAACAAATTAATACTAATACAATAAGTGCTAAGTGGAAGGCTCAGGGTAGTACTTCTTGAAGAGGTGAGTCTTCAGCCTGATGAAAGATGGGCAGCGACTCTGCTGTCCTGACGTCAGTGGGGAGTTCATTCCACCACTGTGGGGCCAGGACAGAAAACAGCCGTGACCGGGTCGATTGGCCACAGGGACCTCTGAGCGACGGGGCGACCGATCGCCCCGAGGCAGCAGAGCGAAGTGGTCGGGCGGGGGTGTAGGGCTTGACCATGGCCTGGAGATAGGAAGGAGCTGTTCCTTTCACTGCCCTGTAGGCTAGCACCAGAGTCTTAAACTGGATGAGCTCTTACAGGTAGCCAGTGTAGAGAACGGAGAAGGGAAGTTGTGTGGGAGAACTTGGGGCGATTGAACACCAGACGAGCTGCAGCTATCTGGACAAGCTCCAGAGGTCTGATGGCCGACGCCGGGGCTCCGGCAAGTAGTGAGTTGCAGTAGTCCAGGAGGGAGATGACAAGAGCCTGGATGAGCACCTGCTCCTCTCGTCAGTGAGGAAGGGGCGAATCCTCCTGATGTTGTAGAGCAGGAATCTGCAGGAGCGTGTAACCGATGAAATGTTTGCTGTGAATGATAGTTGGTCATCGGGGTCACACCCAGGTTCCTCGCAGTCCGAGTTGGCGTCACCACGGTATCATCAATGGTGATGGACAGGTCTCGGTGCGGGCAACCCTTCCCCGGGAGGACCAGTAGCTCGGTTTTGTCCAGGTTCAGCTTCAGGTGGTGTGTCGTCATCCACTTCGAGATGTCAGCCAAGCACGCAGCGATGCGTGCCTCCACTTGGGTGTCACCGGAGGAAATGACAAGACCAGCTGGGTGTCATCGGCATAACAATGGTAGGAGAAGTCATGCGAGCGAATAACAGAACCCAGAGATGTTGTGTAGAGCGAGAAGAGAAGGGGGCCCAGAACTGAACCTTGTGGAACCCCCGTAGTCAGCAAGCGTTGTTCCGACATGGCCCCCCTCCATGTCACCTGGTAGGATCGACCTGTCAGGTAGGATGCAAACAGGGAGAGTGCAGAGCCTGAGACGCCCATCCCCTCGAGGGTGGAGAGGAGGATCTGGTGGTTCACCGTGTCATACCTGCAGACAGGTCCAGGAGAATCAGGACAGAGGAGAGAGAGTTAGCTCTCGCGGTGTGAAGCGACTCCGTCACCGCAAGGAGGGCTGTCTCAGTCGAGTGACCCACTTTGAAGCCGGACTGGTGGGGGTCCAAGAGGCTGTTCCGGTGGAGATAGGAAGACAGTTGATGAAAGACAGCATGTTCAAGTGTTTTGGATAGAAAGGGTAGAAGAGAAACCGGTCTGAAGTTCTTGACATCAGAGGGGTCAAGTGATGGTTTCTTCAGAAGGGGGGTGACTCTGGCAGCTTGAAAGCCGTGGGAAAGCATCCTGAAACAAGAGAAGTGTTGATGAGGTGGGTGAGGAAAGGAAGGAGTTCAATTGCAATAGACTGAAGAAGAGGGGAGGGGATCGGATCAAGAGAGCACGTGGTGGGGCGGTTAGAGGTAACAAGGTTGAGGACCTCGTTAGGGGAGAGGGGAGCAAGGTAGGGTAAGATGGGGCATGGAGAGGGGAGGGAGAGATGAGGGGGAAGAGCTGGAGAGGGTAGAGAGGGAGAGGGGGCTGAGAGAAGGAGGACCTGATATTGTTTACCTTCTTGTCAAAGAAGTTGGCGAAATCGTCAGGGACAAGGGAGGAAGTAGGAGGAGGGGGTGGGGGTTGGAGAAGTGAAGAGAAAGTTTCAAAGAGTTTTTTAGGATTGGAAGCAGAGGTTAGGATTTTAGAGCGGAAGAAAGCAGCTTTAGCAGTAGAGAGAGAGGAGGAACAAGTGGAAAGAAGAGATTGGAAGTTAAGAAGGTCCTCCGGGAGTTTCCCTTTTCTCCATTTACGCTCAGCCTCTCTTAGGCTCCGTCTGTCAGTACGCACTGAGTCCGACAGCCATGGGGCAGGTGGGGTTGGCCGTGCAGGCCTGGAGGTGAAGGGACAGAGGTTATCCAAAGAAGAGGAAAGGGTGGAGAGGAGAAGGCCAGTAGCAGTATCAAGGGATAGGAGAGAGGAGGATTCAGGGTCAGGGAGAGCAGAGGTAACAGAAGAGGAAAGATCAGCGGGTGAGAGGGAGCGAAGATGACTACGGGTAGAAACCATGTGGGTAGGTGGAGGACGTAAGGGGGAGAGGAGAGGGAGAGGGAGTAGGACATGAAATAGTGGTCAGAGAGCTGGAGGGGAGTGACGGAGAGGTTAGCAGTAGAACAGTGTCTAGTGAAGATAAGATCCAGCTGGTTGCCGGCCTTGTGGGTAGGAGGAGAGGAAGAGTGGTAAAGGTCGAAGGAGGAGAGGAAGGAGAGAAGAGGTTCCAACTTATCAGTCTGGATGTTAAAGTCGCAGAGCAGGATGAGTGCGGAGCCATCGTGGAAGTGCGAGACTAATGTGTCAAGCTCCTCCAGGAACTCACCAAGAGGCCCTGGTGGGCGATACACAACAGCAATGGTGAGCTTGACTGGATAAGTGACAGTAACCGCATGAAATTCGAAAGAGGACGGGGAGAACTGTGGAACAGAGACAAGAGAGTATTTACATTTTGGGGAGATTAGCAGGCCAGTACCACCACCTCGCCTCACAGAGTGTGAGAGAAAGAGTACACATCTGACAGAGATGTGGGTGTGGTGGTGTTTTCTGGTGTGATCCAGGTCTCAGTTAGAATAAGAAAGTTGAGGGAGAGCAAGGAAGCGTAACCTGAGATGAACTCAGCTTTCGGCACTGCCGACTGGCAATTCCAAAGCCCCCCCCCCGCCACCACTTGCTCGCCATGAGCTGAGAGAGTAGGATAGATGAGATTGGTGGGGTCACGGCACCTGGGAGTGACCCAATGTCTACGTGACCACCGAGCAGAGGAGCGGACAGAAATAGGATGCAGACACATCTAAGTGCACACAGACAGGTGCTGCAGACCCTCCCCCTCTGTGAGAGTCACAGACAGGTGCTGCAGACCCTCCCCCTCTGTGAGAGTCACACAGACAGGTGCTGCAGACCCTCCCCCTCTGTGAGAGTCACACAGACAGGTGCTGCAGACCCTCCCCCTCTGTGAGAGACAGGGTACTTCTCAAGTCTCTTAATTGTCGTTTCCTCGCTCCTCGCTTGAACCGGAAGTTGTTCTGCTCCTCCATATTGACAGCCGTCCCAAAGCTCTAATGTAGCTCGGAGGAGCGAGGATCGAGGATGGAGGAGAGACCTCGGAGGAGCCATGAGCGAGGAACCACGAGAACAGACTTCCAGGAAGTCTTTTAAGGGCCGACACGCCCCCTCATTGTTCATCAGTGATGTGATTGGACGCTGCAGCCGATCGGACTGACTGACTGAGTTTAACACCAGAGTGAAGACAGATCACAGAATAAACTCTAGTTTATATTTGATTAGTTTTCTGATTCACCGTCTGGTTTAAATATATGTTCATTGTAGTCTGAACAACAAAAGGACCACAAACAACTTTCTTCATTTATTAGAAAGATTCGTGTTTCCATGATCTGATGTTTCCCTCAATAACTTTATTATGAAACAATTGAAACAATGTCTTTATTAGTTATTAGTATTATTAGCTACTATTATTAAGTACAGTGATCATGTGAACAGACACAAACTTATCAAAAATCTCTCCAGCTGTTAAAGCCGACTGGCAGCTGATCCAGCTGTGATCAGCTGATCCTCCGTCATCAGAAACAGACGTCGCTTCATGTGACGCAACTGAGGAAAGGACGTCTCATGTCTCTTAAAACATATTTCCTCGTTTCCTCTCTCCTCGCATGGAAACCATGCATCCCTGGTGGGAGGGACTAAGACGCAAGGAAAGGACCCAAGTGAGGGAAACGGGGATGCAATTAAGAGACTTGAGAAGTACCCACAGACTGGTGCTGCAGACACGCCCCCTCTGTGAGAGTCACACAGACAGGTGCTGCAGACACGCCCCCTCTGTGAAAGTCACACAGACAGGTGCTGCAGACACGCCCCCACTGTGAGAGTCACACAGACAGGTGCTGTAGACACGCCCCTCTGGGAGAGTCACACAGACAGGTGCTGTAGACACGCCCCCTCTGTGAGAGTCACACAGACAGGTGCTGTAGACACGCCCCCTCTGTGAGAGTCACACAGACAGGTGCTGCAGACACGCCCCCTCTGTGAGAGTCACACAGACAGGTGCTGCAGACCCTCCCCCTCTGTGAGAGTCACACAGACAGGTGCTGCAGACCCTCCCCCTCTGTGAGAGACAGGGTACTTCTCAAGTCTCTTAATTGTCGTTTCCTCGCTCCTCGCTTGAACCGGAAGTTGTTCTGCTCCTCCATATTGACGGCCGTCCCAAAGCTCTAATGTAGCTCGGAGGAGCGAGGATCGAGGATGGAGGAGAGACCTCGGAGGAGCCATGAGCGAGGAACCACGAGAACAGACTTCCAGGAAGTCTTTTAAGGGCCGACACGCCCCCTCATTGTTCATCAGTGATGTGATTGGACGCTGCAGCCGATCGGACTGACTGACTGAGTTTAACACCAGAGTGAAGACAGATCACAGAATAAACTCTAGTTTATATTTGATTAGTTTTCTGATTCACCGTCTGGTTTAAATATATGTTCATTGTAGTCTGAACAACAAAAGGACCACAAACAACTTTCTTCATTTATTAGAAAGATTCGTGTTTCCATGATCTGATGTTTCCCTCAATAACTTTATTATGAAACAATTGAAACAATGTCTTTATTAGTTATTAGTATTATTAGCTACTATTATTAAGCACAGTGATCATGTGAACAGACACAAACTTATCAAAAATCTCTCCAGCTGTTAAAGCCGACTGGCAGCTGATCCAGCTGTGATCAGCTGATCCTCCGTCATCAGAAACAGACGTCGCTTCATGTGACGCAACTGAGGAAAGGACGTCTCATGTCTCTTAAAACATATTTCCTCGTTTCCTCTCTCCTCGCATGGAAACCATGCATCCCTGGTGGGAGGGACTAAGACGCAAGGAAAGGACCCAAGTGAGGGAAACGGGGATGCAAGTAAGAGACTTGAGAAGTACCCACAGACTGGTGCTGCAGACACGCCCCCTCTGTGAGAGTCACACAGACAGGTGCTGCAGACACGCCCCCTCTGTGAAAGTCACACAGACAGGTGCTGCAGACACGCCCCCACTGTGAGAGTCACACAGACAGGTGCTGTAGACACGCCCCTCTGGGAGAGTCACACAGACAGGTGCTGTAGACACGCCCCCTCTGGGAGAGTCACACAGACAGGTGCTGTAGACACGCCCCCTCTGTGAGAGTCACACAGACAGGTGCTGCAGACACGCCCCCTCTGTGAGAGTCACACAGACAGGTGCTGCAGACACGCCCCCTCTGTGAGAGTCACACAGACAGGTGCTGCAGACACGCCCCCTCTGTGAGAGTCACAGACAGGTGCTGTAGACACGCCCCTCTGGGAGAGTCACACAGACAGGTGCTGTAGACACGCCCCCTCTGTGAGAGTCACAGACAGGTGCTGTAGACACGCCCCCTCTGTGAGAGTCACAGACAGGTGCTGTAGACACGCCCCTCTGGGAGAGTCACACAGACAGGTGCTGTAGACACGCCCCCTCTGGGAGAGTCACACAGACAGGTGCTGTAGACACGCCCCCTCTGGGAGAGTCACACAGACAGGTGCTGTAGACACGCCCCCTCTGTGTGAGTCACAGACAGGTGCTGTAGACACGCCCCCTCTGTGTGAGTCACAGACAGGTGCTGTAGACACGCCCCCTCTGTGTGAGTCACAGACAGGTGCTGTAGACACGCCCCCTCTGTGTGAGTCACAGACAGGTGCTGTAGACACGCCCCCTCTGGGAGAGTCACACAGACAGGTGCTGTAGACACGCCCCCTCTGTGTGAGTCACAGACAGGTGCTGTAGACACGCCCCCTATGTGAGAGTCACACAGACAGGTGCTGTAGACACGCCCCCTCTGTGAGAGTCACACAGACACTGTGTCGCTACCCTTTCCCCACACAATGTAGATATTCTCATCTTTTTGAAAATAAATATCTTAAATATTGTGGTTTTCATGTAAGACTATAGGCCAAAGTTCTTTGCTTTAAGTGTTCTTGAAGTTCTTTCATTAATAAATGGAAAGCAAAGTTATATTTGTCTCCTCCCCTTTTCTTTGCTAATCCCAAAAATGATCCGATCCGTGACTCAAAAACCGAGGTTTCCGATCCAAACCGTGAGGTTTGTGATCCGTTGCACCCCTACCAGCTTCTAGGAGCTAGGAGTAGAGAAGTTAAGTGAACTGACTCACTATTTAAGAATTTAAGTATTTCAAGTCACCTGACCCACATGCTCTACTCACTAGTTTCTTTGTATTTTATCAACCAGAACAAAAAGGGTTTTACTAGTTAAACGTCTCAGTGATAATGAGACACATATTACAGACTGTAATACCTGACAGCAGCATGTAGTCTTGATAGATATCAGCAGCAGGAACTCTTGGCTGACAGTGTTTGACTGCTTCAGATATGGCTCTGTATGAGGGAGGAGGAGATCGTTCTTAAACATTTTCTAAATCGCATTTTAGACTTGAAGTTTTCTTATCAGAAGAAGAAGACAGTGACCTGATGTGTCCTGGAGTTGTCCCACAACAGCCTCCCACAATATTCACTAGTCCGTCCGTAGCAAACTCCTGCAGACAAACAGAAATACAACATCTACATCAGGGTCGGCTTCATTTACTTAGCACGTGTTTTTCAATTTTTTCATTTTGAATTCAGCGTTTATAAAAGCAGGATGTTCTTCAGACTAATGCTTTTCTTGAGAGTTGTGGGTAAATAAAGAATGGCAGCACAATAATGTTCCACAAAGGAACACAAAGCCAACACACCAGGGAACACAACAAGAGATGATAAAAGCACATGATGATGTCCATGACCTTATACCTTTACAATCATTTAAAGTGAAGATTCAACATTTTGGGAAATATGTAGAACTGGACATATTCGTTCGTTGGGTTTCGCGTTTCAACTTTGGGATTCAGATATTCTTTGATAACTACCACAGGAGCTGTGGAGCCTGAAGAAAAAAAAAGGTATTTGCGTCAGCCCTAGAAATATGCTCATTGCTTTCATTTTAAAAGCAAGATGAGAAGATGGATATCAATCTCATGTCGGTGTGTTAAGTACAGACCTGGACCAGGGTGGTGCCGGTTTCCTTATGTACAACATGATGTCATCGATACATCACCACGTCAACAAAACTTTATAGTCACCTATAACCTATTTACCATCTTGGTCAGCGTGATGATGTGTAATATCTTAGCATCAAACAGCAGTTGTTACAATAAATAACTGAATAGAATGGAACCTTTAAATTGGAGGCCGTTACTTCCGGAGTTTCGTCGTACTCTCCAAATGTGTTGGGAAGACCTAACAGGAAGAAGAAAGATATGACATCTTTACATCATCCTGACACATGGGGCAACATAAATGAGGCTACAGGTCAATGTGTGCTACAGATGATTAGGACAGCAGCATCATTTACAGTGTGCTAAAATGCACAAATTCAAAACTATACGTCGCCGCAAGAAATCCAGTCGGATTCAAACTCTGGTCGTGGATCATTGGATTGGAAAGCTGTTGGTAATATCCTGTACCACTATGCATAGATGTCTGACATGTTTAAATTCATAATGTATAGAAATGTATGGTTTAATTAAACAAATAATTCCTTAAAAAGGCTTTTGTGTTTTACTTTTGTTATTCAATCTACTTATGTTTCAACTTTGTGATTACTTTGTCATTTAAATATGTGTAAACTGTGCAAAACCTAAATAAATCAAACCATTAAATAAAGTCCAATACACAGCAACATGAGCTCTGATTGGTCAGCTGTTGAGCATGAAATGAATATATTTAATGTAAGTGGCAAATTGAGTTAGTATTTTATCAATACAAAAATGAATGCATTGTTAAAGTCAAATGTCATTTTACTCCAACTTTCTTAAGGCTTTTTCAACATTAATGACATAAATATAACACTGAACAAGTTAAGCTATGGGGTCAGGTACTCTGAGACTCTGAGAAGGGGAACCCAAATCAAAATAAATATTTATATGCAACTGCTTATTTTGTTGCAAAATTTGGATTTAAGACCTGAATGCTTTGTCAACATTTTACCATAAATGTCAAGGCTGTACTGTGCTGAATATGTGATGAAGTTGTTTAGACTGAGTGAAGGTTACCTGCATTGGGATAACAGATAATGAAAGCTGTGGTGCTTTTTCCGATGGCCTCAATGAATGGCCTCATCTCTGCCGCCCCCAAGGCACAGTTCAGACCAATGCTGCAACACAGAGAGGAACAGAACCAGTAAGAAACTACAGTTCAGACCAATGCTGCAACACAGAGAGGGACAGAACCAGTAAGAAACTACAGTTCAGACCAATGCTGCAACACAGAGAGGAACAGAACCAGTAAGAAACTACAGTTCAGACCAATGCTGCAACACAGAGAGGGACAGAACCAGTAAGAAACTACAGTTCAGACCAATACTGCAACACAGAGAGGGACAGAACCAGTAAGAAACTACAGTTCAGACCAATGCTGCAACACAGAGAGGGACAGAACCAGTAAGAAACTACAGTTCAGACCAATGCTGCAACACAGAGAGGGACAGAACCAGTAAGAAACTACAGTTCAGACCAATGCTGCAACACAGAGAGGAACAGAACCAGTAAGAAACTACAGTTCAGACCAATGCTGCAACACAGAGAGGAACAGAACCAGTAAGAAACTACAGTTCAGACCAATGCTGCAACACAGAGAGGAACAGAACCAGTAAGAAACTACAGTTCAGACCAATGCTGAAACACAGAGAGGGACAGAACCAGTAAGAAACTACAGTTCAGACCAATGCTGCAACACAGAGAGGAACAGAACCAGTAAGAAACTACAGTTCAGACCAATAGTGCAACACAGAGAGGAACAGAACCAGTAAGAAACTACAGTTCAGACCAATGCTGCAACACAGAGAGGAACAGAACCAGTAAGAAACTACAGTTCAGACCAATGCTGCAACACAGAGAGGAACAGAACCAGTAAGAAACTACAGTTCAGACCAATGCTGCAACACAGAGAGGAACAGAACCAGTAAGAAACTACAGTTCAGACCAATGCTGCAACACAGAGAGGAACAGAACCAGTAAGAAACTACAGTTCAGACCAATGCTGCAACACAGAGGGGAACAGAACCAGTAAGAAACTACAGTTCAGACCAATGCTGCAACACAGAGAGAGGAACAGAACCAGTAAGAAACTACAGTTCAGACCAATGCTGCAACACAGAGAGGGACAGAACCAGTAAGAAACTACAGTTCAGACCAATGCTGCAACACAGAGAGGAACAGAACCAGTAAGAAACTACAGTTCAGACCAATGCTGCAACAGAGAGGGAGGAACAGAACCAGTAAGAAACTACAGTTCAGACCAATGCTGCAACACAGAGAGGAACAGAACCAGTAAGAAACTACAGTTCAGACCAATGCTGCAACACAGAGAGAGGAACAGAACCAGTAAGAAACTACAGTTCAGACCAATGCTGCAACACAGAGAGGAACAGAACCAGTAAGAAACTACAGTTCAGACCAATGCTGCAACACAGAGAGGAACAGAACTAGTAAGAAACTACAGTTCAGACCAATGCTGCAACACAGAGAGGAACAGAACCAGTAAGAAACTACAGTTCAGACCAATGCTGCAACACAGAGAGGAACAGAACCAGTAAGAAACTACAGTTCAGACCAATGCTGCAACACAGAGGGGAACAGAACCAGTAAGAAACTACAGTTCAGACCAATGCTGCAACACAGAGAGAGGAACAGAACCAGTAAGAAACTACAGTTCAGACCAATGCTGCAACACAGAGAGGGACAGAACCAGTAAGAAACTACAGTTCAGACCAATGCTGCAACACAGAGAGGAACAGAACCAGTAAGAAACTACAGTTCAGACCAATGCTGCAACAGAGAGGGAGGAACAGAACCAGTAAGAAACTACAGTTCAGACCATTTATGCAACACAGAGAGGAACAGAACCAGTAAGAAACTACAGTTCAGACCAATGCTGCAACACAGAGAGGAACAGAACCAGTAAGAAACTACAGTTCAGACCAATGCTGCAACACAGAGAGAGGAACAGAACCAGTAAGAAACTACAGTTCAGACCAATGCTGCAACACAGAGAGGAACAGAACCAGTAAGAAACTACAGTTCAGACCAATGCTGCAACACAGAGAGAGGAACAGAACCAGTAAGAAACTACAGTTCAGACCAATGCTGCAACACAGAGAGAGGAACAGAATCAGTAAGAAACTACAGTTCAGACCAATGCTGCAACACAGAGAGGAACAGAACCAGTAAGAAACTACAGTTCAGACCAATGCTTCAACACAGAGAGGAACAGAACCAGTAAGAAACTACAGTTCAGACCAATGCTGCAACACAGAGAGAGGAACAGAACCAGTAAGAAACTACAGTTCAGACCATTTATGCAACACAGAGAGGAACAGAACCAGTAAGAAACTACAGTTCAGACCAATGCTGCAACACAGAGAGGAACAGAACCAGTAAGAAACTACAGTTCAGACCAATGCTGCAACACAGAGAGGAACAGAACCAGTAAGAAACTACAGTTCAGACCAATGCTGCAACACAGAGAGAGGAACAGAACCAGTAAGAAACTACAGTTCAGACCAATGCTGCAACACAGAGAGGAACAGAACCAGTAAGAAACTACAGTTCAGACCAATGCTGCAACACAGAGAGAGGAACAGAACCAGTAAGAAACTACAGTTCAGACCAATGCTGCAACACAGAGAGAGGAACAGAATCAGTAAGAAACTACAGTTCAGACCAATGCTGCAACACAGAGAGGAACAGAACCAGTAAGAAACTACAGTTCAGACCAATGCTTCAACACAGAGAGGAACAGAACCAGTAAGAAACTACAGTTCAGACCAATGCTGCAACACAGAGAGAGGAACAGAACCAGTAAGAAACTACAGTTCAGACCAATGCTGCAACACAGAGAGGGACAGAACCAGTAAGAAACTACAGTTCAGACCAATGCTGCAACACAGAGAGAGGAACAGAATCAGTAAGAAACTACAGTTCAGACCAATGCTGCAACACAGAGAGGAACAGAACCAGTAAGAAACTACAGTTCAGACCAATGCTTCAACACAGAGAGGAACAGAACCAGTAAGAAACTACAGTTCAGACCAATGCTGCAACACAGAGAGAGGAACAGAACCAGTAAGAAACTACAGTTCAGACCAATGCTGCAACACAGAGAGGGACAGAACCAGTAAGAAACTACAGTTCAGACCAATGCTGCAACACAGAGAGGGACAGAACCAGTAAGAAACTACAGTTCAGACCAATGCTGCAACACAGAGAGGAACAGAACCAGTAAGAAACTACAGTTCAGACCAATGCTTCAACACAGAGGGGAACAGAACCAGTAAGAAACTACAGTTCAGACCAATGCTGCAACACAGAGAGAGGAACAGAACCAGTAAGAAACTACAGTTCAGACCAATGCTGCAACACAGAGAGGGACAGAACCAGTAAGAAACTACAGTTCAGACCAATGCTGCAACACAGAGAGGAACAGAACCAGTAAGAAACTACAGTTCAGACCAATGCTGCAACAGAGAGGGAGGAACAGAACCAGTAAGAAACTACAGTTCAGACCATTTATGCAACACAGAGAGGAACAGAACCAGTAAGAAACTACAGTTCAGACCAATGCTGCAACACAGAGAGGAACAGAACCAGTAAGAAACTACAGTTCAGACCAATGCTGCAACACAGAGAGAGGAACAGAACCAGTAAGAAACTACAGTTCAGACCAATGCTGCAACACAGAGAGGAACAGAACCAGTAAGAAACTACAGTTCAGACCAATGCTGCAACACAGAGAGAGGAACAGAACCAGTAAGAAACTACAGTTCAGACCAATGCTGCAACACAGAGAGAGGAACAGAATCAGTAAGAAACTACAGTTCAGACCAATGCTGCAACACAGAGAGGAACAGAACCAGTAAGAAACTACATTTCAGACCAATGCTTCAACACAGAGAGGAACAGAACCAGTAAGAAACTACAGTTCAGACCAATGCTGCAACACAGAGAGGGACAGAACCAGTAAGAAACTACAGTTCAGACCAATACTGCAACACAGAGAGGGACAGAACCAGTAAGAAACTACAGTTCAGACCAATGCTGCAACACAGAGAGGGACAGAACCAGTAAGAAACTACAGTTCAGACCAATGCTGCAACACAGAGAGGAACAGAACCAGTAAGAAACTACAGTTCAGACCAATGCTGCAACACAGAGAGGAACAGAACCAGTAAGAAACTACAGTTCAGACCAATGCTGCAACACAGAGAGGAACAGAACCAGTAAGAAACTACAGTTCAGACCAATGCTGCAACACAGAGAGGGACATAACCAGTAAGAAACTACAGTTCAGACCAATAGTGCAACACAGAGAGGAACAGAACCAGTAAGAAACTACAGTTCAGACCAATGCTGCAACACAGAGAGGAACAGAACCAGTAAGAAACTACAGTTCAGACCAATGCTGCAACACAGAGAGGAACAGAACCAGTAAGAAACTACAGTTCAGACCAATGCTGCAACACAGAGAGAGGAACAGAATCAGTAAGAAACTACAGTTCAGACCAATGCTGCAACACAGAGAGGAACAGAACCAGTAAGAAACTACAGTTCAGACCAATGCTGCAACACAGAGAGAGGAACAGAACCAGTAAGAAACTACAGTTCAGACCAATGCTGCAACACAGAGAGGGACAGAACCAGTAAGAAACTACAGTTCAGACCAATGCTGCAACACAGAGAGGGACAGAACCAGTAAGAAACTACAGTTCAGACCAATGCTGCAACACAGAGAGGAACTGAACCAGTAAGAAACTACAGTTCAGACCAATGCTGCAACAGAGAGGGAGGAACAGAACCAGTAAGAAACTACAGTTCAGACCATTTATGCAACACAGAGAGGAACAGAACCAGTAAGAAACTACAGTTCAGACCAATGCTGCAACACAGAGAGGAACAGAACCAGTAAGAAACTACAGTTCAGACCAATGCTGCAACACAGAGAGAGGAACAGAACCAGTAAGAAACTACAGTTCAGACCAATGCTGCAACACAGAGAGGAACAGAACCAGTAAGAAACTACAGTTCAGACCAATGCTGCAACACAGAGAGAGGAACAGAATCAGTAAGAAACTACAGTTCAGACCAATGCTGCAACACAGAGAGGAACAGAACCAGTAAGAAACTACATTTCAGACCAATGCTTCAACACAGAGAGGAACAGAACCAGTAAGAAACTACAGTTCAGACCAATGCTGCAACACAGAGAGGGACAGAACCAGTAAGAAACTACAGTTCAGACCAATACTGCAACACAGAGAGGGAGGAACAGAACCAGTAAGAAACTACAGTTCAGACCAATGCTGCAACACAGAGAGGGACAGAACCAGTAAGAAACTACAGTTCAGACCAATGCTGCAACACAGAGAGGGACAGAACCAGTAAGAAACTACAGTTCAGACCAATGCTGCAACACAGAGAGGAACAGAACAAGTAAGAAACTACAGTTCAGACCAAAGCTGCAACACAGAGAGGAACAGAACCAGTAAGAAACTACAGTTCAGACCAATGCTGCAACACAGAGAGGAACAGAACCAGTAAGAAACTACAGTTCAGACCAATGCTGCAACACAGAGAGGGACAGAACCAGTAAGAAACTACAGTTCAGACCAATGCTGCAACACAGAGAGGGACAGAACCAGTAAGAAACTACAGTTCAGACCAATGCTGCAACACAGAGAGGAACAGAACCAGTAAGAAACTACAGTTCAGACCAATGCTGCAACACAGAGAGGAACAGAACCAGTAAGAAACTACAGTTCAGACCAATGCTGCAACACAGAGAGAGGAACAGAACCAGTAAGAAACTACAGTTCAGACCAATGCTGCAACACAGAGAGGGACAGAACCAGTAAGAAACTACAGTTCAGACCAATGCTGCAACACAGAGAGGGACAGAACCAGTAAGAAACTACAGTTCAGACCAATGCTGCAACACAGAGAGAGGAACAGAACCAGTAAGAAACTACAGTTCAGACCAATGCTGCAACACAGAGAGGAACAGAACCAGTAAGAAACTACAGTTCAGACCAATGCTGCAACACAGAGAGGGACAGAACCAGTAAGAAACTACAGTTCAGACCAATGCTGCAACACAGAGAGAGGAACAGAACCAGTAAGAAACTACAGTTCAGACCAATGCTGAAACACAGAGAGGAACAGAACCAGTAAGAAACTACAGTTCAGACCAATGCTGCAACACAGAGAGGAACAGAACCAGTAAGAAACTACAGTTCAGACCAATGCTGCAACACAGAGAGAGGAACAGAACCAGTAAGAAACTACAGTTCAGACCAATGCTGCAACACAGAGAGGGACAGAACCAGTAAGAAACTACAGTTCAAACCAATGCTGCAACACAGAGAGGGACAGAACCAGTAAGAAACTACAGTTCAGACCAATGCTGCAACACAGAGAGGGACAGAACCAGTAAGAAACTACAGTTCAGACCAATGCTGCAACACAGAGAGGAACAGAACCAGTAAGAAACTACAGTTCAGACCAATGCTGCAACACAGAGAGGAACAGAACCAGTAAGAAACTACAGTTCAGACCAATGCTGCAACACAGAGAGGGACAGAACCAGTAAGAAACTACAGTTCAGACCAATGCTGCAACACAGAGAGAGGAACAGAACCAGTAAGAAACTACAGTTCAGACCAATGCTGAAACACAGAGAGGAACAGAACCAGTAAGAAACTACAGTTCAGACCAATGCTGCAACACAGAGAGGAACAGAACCAGTAAGAAACTACAGTTCAGACCAATGCTGCAACACAGAGAGAGGAACAGAACCAGTAAGAAACTACAGTTCAGACCAATGCTGCAACACAGAGAGGGACAGAACCAGTAAGAAACTACAGTTCAAACCAATGCTGCAACACAGAGAGGGACAGAACCAGTAAGAAACTACAGTTCAGACCAATGCTGCAACACAGAGAGGGACAGAACCAGTAAGAAACTACAGTTCAGACCAATGCTGCAACACAGAGAGGAACAGAACCAGTAAGAAACTACAGTTCAGACCAATGCTGCAACACAGAGAGGGAGTATTAGGAGTAATGGGACAGAGGTCTGTTATTATCAGAACTAATACAGAGTTTTGATTGTAGTACGTGTAGTTATGTGTGATGTACAGTAACTCACCATAGAGGTTTCATGTGGGATACACTCACTATAAAGGCTTCTCCTGTTTGGCCAGACAGAGTACGTCCACTCCGGTCAACGATGGTCCCTGAGATCTATAAGTTCAGTGGGACAGGATGGCAAGAAGGGCGTTTAAATAAGACATCTAAACCCTGCAGAACACACTCATCCGTGTTTTAGATATTTAAAATGTCAGACTTCAAACACTCCACCCCATGCATGAACTGTTACCAGAGAGTATCAAAGAGATTATGAGTAAAATATCAGTATAGACGTACAAATATAGGCTTCCTGTCGTAGCTCTTCTCAAACAGCAGGTCGATGGCAAACAAGGCAGCCTGTAGAGGGAAACGTACGGCAGAGACATCAACTCCTGTTGTACAAATTACGTCTGCTTTTGACACATCACTAATACGTTTTGTGACACGGGGCTTTGATAATATGACCAGACATTTGAAGCTTAATTAAAAAAATCTAATTGGAGCTTTGAATATAGAAAAGAAGAGATTTGGTACAGCCTTATTGAAATGTGTTCAATTGGAAGTCATTTTTATATTCATTTGAAAGTAATTACTAACTAAACCCCTTTCAACTGCTGCTCTCTCTCTGGAGGGCAGAATTAAATCACACAACACGAGTCACTTTATTTAGTTGACCTGTTTGAACCAATCAGATGAGGGATACCTTGGCGTTGGCAGTATCAAAGATGGTTTCAACCAGAAGGAGGTCTGCTCCTCCATCTAATAACCCTCTGACCTGCTCCGAGTAGGCTTCTACGAGCTCATCAAATGCTGGGGAAAGCACGCACACGTAACACACATTACATACTGGACATTACATTGCTATGAAACTCATTTGCATGTTGGTGTCATTTTTTCCCAGCACAGGTGTTACTAACAACAACAATGGCTCGGTTCTATGCGAGTGTAACAGTGAGACAGCACGAACGATACAAGCTGAACGTGCTGTGGTTACTTGGTGGGTCAACGTTAAATGTTAGACCTTATAAATCTCGTTTCTTTGTTTCCAGGCTGGACATACAATCTTTCAGTCACTTTACCGTGTCCAAAAACACAAAGAGATCAAATCAAAAACTGTTGGGTCTTCTTACTGATGTTCCTGAAGTCGGGTCTCTCCACAGACGGGGACACAGACAGGGTCTTATTGGTGGGACCCACTGCCCCGGCCACGTAGCGTTTACAACCTGAGAACACACACAGATCACGGCTGATGTTACACACATGAGGAAATCCCCGGGAGTCGGGACTGTAGTTCATCTCCCGATAGCGACGTGCCGCTGCGATGCTTAAAGTTCAGCTGACCAGTTTGTTTGGCGACATCGTCGGCCGCCCTCCTCGCCAGCTCTGCAGACGCCCTGTTGAGACGATAGGCCTGCACGACAAACACACAACACACGTTGACATTTAAAAGCAAGAAACAAGCTGGTGACTATGTCATATTTTTATGATTATATGGTAGGGCCGTGTATTGGTCAGAATCTGACGATATGATAGGCATCATGATACGGTGGTTATTATTCAATATAGTGCGATACTCTGTTGAATTTTTTTACTTTGCCTTTATTTAATCAATTGTCATTTACAATGACGACCCGAGTCAAGTCCATACAAGACGTTAGAACACAGATACAACTACGAAACAACAGACCAAATTAAAAGTAAGGCAATTTTATGGGATTTATTTGAACTACTTTTAGGAACAAACCAGCCTATGAATAAAATCAGAGTATAATAATGTGTACTTCAGTCACTGTCACATTAAACATCGCAGCACTACTTGCTGTGCAGTCTGAGCTGCTCTCTGCTACCAATCTTTGCATGTAAATTATTAATTAAAAATCTATATTTTTTTGAGAATTGATACATCACAAAACATGATATCGTGACACTATAAGTGTATCAACATTTTTTCACCTCTATTATATGTGACTTGAAATATCTTGTCACTGGGGAACTGTGTGTAAAAATCCCAAAGCAAATAAAAAATACATACACACAGAATATAGATTATCATTTACAAATACTTAGATTTCGTGGGTTATGACCCCTTCAGGCCAAAATAAATACAGGGTTTGCAAACTGACACTACCAATTGCTTGCTGAGTGCAGGGAGGATTTTGTAGCTTGTGGTGGAGATAAGAGCAAGGTCACAGAACTAGGTGAAGAGTGCACAGACACATGTAGTGCAAGGCCTTATGATTGCCACCATGCAGGAAAACATAGACAAAATTGCAGAACTGGAACTTGATATTAAAAATGGAATCAACTGTAACGGACGGAATGTGGTGGAATTTGCCAAAATGTGGAGGCCATGCATGATTTATCCAGTGGTCAACAGTGTGAGACACAATACCATGTGTTCCAGTCCATAGTCTGCCTGGGCGACAGAGGTGCTGCTGAATGTGTTGGTCTCTATGATGTCAGCCCCGGCCAGCAGGTAGTCCTATAAACACAGAGAGCACAGGTCTGGACGTGGTAGACAGCGGTTCACAGTGAGGTCTGTGGATTATACAGAAGACCTGTTGAGTTTGTCAAATGTCATTCTGCACAAACTAGATTCCTTTTCACTACATTCGTACTGGGTTGGTGTCAGAAAACAACAACACGTAATACTGAAATGTACTAGATGGTTGATATCACTTAAGGTAAGTGAGCCAAAGTGCTCTGGGTGAGTGGGGCCCTTTGTGTTTTGCCTGAATGAAGGTACCTTGTGTATTTTGAGAATGATATCGGGCTGTGTGATGCTGAGAAGGTCGTTGTTGCCCTTCAGTAGAAGAGGGTGCTCCTTAAACTCCTCCCCCCTGAAATCTTCCTCTTCGAGTTTATGCTGCTGGATCATGGTTCCCATACCACCGTCCAGAACCATGATCCTTTGCTGCAGCACTGCCTTCAGCTCGGACTCTAACGGACATTGGCATCCTGGAAAGAAAAGATAATTCATATTCATCAGGGATTTTTTACAGTTGAACAGAAAAAATCTTTATTTATTTATTATATTTTTTATAACAACAGTGAGGATCGTAACAATATAAACATGTTAACAGTGAGGATCGTAACAATATAAACATGTTAACGGTGAGGATCATAATATAAACATGTTAACAGTGAGGATCGTAACAATATAAACATGTTAACAGTGAGGATCATAATATAAACATGTTAACAGTGAGGATCGTAACAATATAAACATGTTAACAGTGAGGATCGTAACAATATAAACATGTTAACAGTGAGGATCATAATATAAACATGTTAACAGTGAGGATCGTAACAATATAAACATGTTAACAGTGAGGATCGTAACAATATAAACATGTTAACAGTGAGGATCGTAACAATATAAACATGTTAACAGTGAGGATCATAATATAAACATGTTAACAGTGAGGATCGTAACAATATAGACATGTTAACGGTGAGGATCATAATATAAACATGTTAACAGTGAGGATCGTAACAATATAAACATGTTAACAGTGAGGATCGTAACAATATAAACATGTTAACAGTGAGGATCGTAACAATATAAACATGTTAACGGTGAGGATCGTAACAATATAAACATGTTAACGGTGAGGATCATAATATAAACATGTTAACAGTGAGGATCGTAACAATATAAACATGTTAACGGTGAGGATCATAATATAAACATGTTAACAGTGAGGATCGTAACAATATAAACATGTTAACAGTGAGGATCGTAACAATATAAACATGTTAACGGTGAGGATCATAATATAAACATGTTAACAGTGAGGATCGTAACAATATAAACATGTTAACAGTGAGGATCGTAACAATATCAACATGTTAACAGTGAGGATCATAATATAAACATGTTAACAGTGAGGATCGTAACAATATAAACATGTTAACAGTGAGGATCGTAACAATATAAACATGTTAACGGTGAGGATCATAATATAAACATGTTAACAGTGAGGATCATAATATAAACATGTTAACAGTGAGGATCGTAACAATATAAACATGTTAACAGTGAGGATCGTAACAATATAAACATGTTAACAGTGAGGATCGTAACAATATAAACATGTTAACGGTGAGGATCATAATATAAACATGTTAACAGTGAGGATCGTAACAATATAAACATGTTAACAGTGAGGATCGTAACAATATAAACATGTTAACGGTGAGGATCGTAACAATATAAACATGTTAACGGTGAGGATCGTAACAATATAGACATGTTAACGGTGAGGATCGTAACAATATAGACATGTTAACGGTGAGGATCGTAACAATATAGACATGTTAACGGTGAGGATCGTAACAATATAGACATGTTAACGGTGAGGATCGTAACAATATAGACATGTTAACGGTGAGGATCGTAACAATATAAACATGTTAACGGTGAGGATCGTAACAATATAAACATGTTAACGGTGAGGATCGTAACAATATAAACATGTTAACGGTGAGGATCGTAACAATATAAACATGTTAACGGTGAGGATCTTAACAATATCAACATGTTAACAGTGAGGATCATAATATAAACATGTTAACAGTGAGGATCGTAACAATATAAACATGTTAACAGTGAGGATCGTAACAATATAAACATGTTAACGGTGAGGATCGTAACAATATAGACATGTTAACGGTGAGGATCATAATATAAACATGTTAACAGTGAGGATCGTAACAATATAAACATGTTAACAGTGAGGATCGTAACAATATAAACATGTTAACAGTGAGGATCGTAACAATATAAACATGTTAACGGTGAGGATCGTAACAATATAGACATGTTAACGGTGAGGATCGTAACAATATAGACATGTTAACGGTGAGGATCGTAACAATATAGACATGTTAACGGTGAGGATCGTAACAATATAGACATGTTAACGGTGAGGATCGTAACAATATAGACATGTTAACGGTGAGGATCGTAACAATATAAACATGTTAACGGTGAGGATCGTAACAATATAAACATGTTAACGGTGAGGATCTTAACAATATAAACATGTTAACGGTGAGGATCGTAACAATATAAACATGTTAACGGTGAGGATCGTAACAATATAAACATGTCAACGGTGAGGATCGTAACAATATAAACATGTTAACGGTGAGGATCGTAACAATATAAACATGTTAACGGTGAGGATCGTAACAATATAAACATGTTAACGGTGAGGATCGTAACAATATAAACATGTTAACGGTGAGGATCGTAACAATATGAACATGTTAACGGTGAGGATCGTAACAATATAAACATGTTAACGGTGAGGATCGTAACAATATAAACATGTTAACGGTGAGGATCGTAACAATATAGACATGTTAACAGTGAGGATCGTAACAATATAAACATGTTAACGGTGAGGATCTTAACAATATAAACATGTTAACAGTGAGGATCATAATATAAACATGTTAACAGTGAGGATCGTAACAATATAAACATGTTAACAGTGAGGATCATAATATAAACATGTTAACAGTGAGGATCGTAACAATATAAACATGTTAACGGTGAGGATCTTAACAATATAAACATGTTAACGGTGAGGATCATAATATAAACATGTTAACAGTGAGGATCGTAACAATATAAACATGTTAACGGTGAGGATCGTAACAATATAAACATGTTAACGGTGAGGATCGTAACAATATAAACATGTTAACGGTGAGGATCGTAACAATATAAACATGTTAACGGTGAGGATCTTAACAATATAAACATGTTAACGGTGAGGATCATAATATAAACATGTTAACAGTGAGGATCGTAACAATATAAACATGTTAACGGTGAGGATCTTAACAATATAAACATGTTAACAGTGAGGATCGTAACAATATAAACATGTTAACAGTGAGGATCGTAACAATATAAACATGTTAACGGTGAGGATCTTAACAATATAAACATGTTAACGGTGAGGATCGTAACAATATAAACATGTTAACGGTGAGGATCGTAACAATATAAACATGTTAACGGTGAGGATCGTAACAATATAAACATGTTAACGGTGAGGATCGTAACAATATAAACATGTTAACAGTGAGGATCGTAACAATATAAATATGTTAACGGTGAGGATCGTAACAATATAAACATGTTAACAGTGAGGATCATAATATAAACATGTTAACAGTGAGGATCATAATATAAACATGTTAACAGTGAGGATCATAATATAAACATGTTAACGGTGAGGATCATAATATAAACATGTTAACAGTGAGGATCATAATATAAACATGTTAACGGTGAGGATCTTAACAATATAAACATGTTAACGGTGAGGATCGTAACAATATAAACATGTTAACAGTGAGGATCGTAACAATATAAACATGTTAACAGTGAGGATCGTAACAATATAAATATGTTAACGGTGAGGATCGTAACAATATAAATATGTTAACGGTGAGGATCGTAACAATATAAACATGTTAACGGTGAGGATCGTAACAATATAAATATGTTAACGGTGAGGATCGTAACAATATAAACATGTTAACAGTGAGGATCATAATATAAACATGTTAACAGTGAGGATCATAATATAAACATGTTAACGGTGAGGATCATAATATAAACATGTTAACAGTGAGGATCATAATATAAACATGTTAACGGTGAGGATCTTAACAATATAAACATGTTAACGGTGAGGATCGTAACAATATAAACATGTTAACGGTGAGGATCGTAACAATATAAACATGTTAACGGTGAGGATCGTAACAATATAAACATGTTAACGGTGAGGATCGTAACAATATAAACATGTTAACGGTGAGGATCGTAAACAATATAAACATGTTAACGGTGAGGATCGTAACAATATAAACATGTTAACAGAAATAATCCATCAGGTGATGTTTGGACCCTTAACCAGAACAGCTCGATCCCTTATATTCGATTCTTACAAAAGGATACCAGGATAGGAGTAGATCGGGATATGGACAAACTGTGTGATGGAGGCACTGTTTTCAACCTAAATATGTGTGATAAGTAAATATGGTGTGATAAACTGGGCCAGCTGATTGATTAGTGGGCTCACATCCACAGGTTGCACACAGAACACACACACTACTGTGTGGTGACTACAGGGATTTGATCACCTGCTGTGTAGACCTGCACTGATTGAATGACATACATACCGATGTGAATTAAAAGATGTTACACATTAAAAAATTAACATCTCTGTGTTACACTGTTTAACTTATAACATTATGTATATATGTAACGTTATATACATGTTGTATATACATGTTGTATACGACTATTCTGGAATAAATGTTCTCTCATAGCAAACTCTACACAAAATAAACTGTCGCATCCGGTTACAGTCCATGTCAAAGTTAGCTCGTGTAACTTGCCGCTCCCCCTCACACACACACACACACACACACACACACACACCCCACCCACCCACACACGTGTCACACACACACGTGTCACACAAGTGGACAGCGGTGAGTTCAATAAGATACGTACACAGAGATAGCATTGCAGGCTAACAGCTAACCGTGAACCACACAGTCCACGCTGGTAACTGTAGGAAAGCCAACGCTCGTGTATTTACCCGCTTCCGGAGAGTGTCGGATGACATTAGTCGGACCCATCTTGTGGAGAGCAAGCCTTGAAAACAGCCCGACGGTCCGTCTGTTGACCAAGGAGTTAATCTTTGCAGCTTAAACAACCAACCGGGTCTTCTGCTTCAGGCTCATCAGCAGCGCGAGGTTGCTTGAGGTCCGCCCGCGACAACATCTACACTTCCGGCCGGAGTCCTTCACAATAAGAGCTTCACCACAACTCAAATCATTTTCTCACCTACAACCCAGCAATAACATAAACAATTCACATTCACGGCATTTGAACATTTTGCTTCAAAAGCTGTATTTATCATAATTAAAAACCGCTGGGTTTTATAATTGAAGAGAATAACAGGTGTTGCTGTAGTGGCGCTGGCCATGCTTTCTTCCATCAGCAGAGAGCTAGAAGCAGAGATTACACTAAGAAAGAGTGAAGTTACTCCTCATGAGCTCCTGCAGGTGTTCAAAGAAATTACCTGTGTGTCCCACAACAACACAGAGCACAGAAGAAACCCTCACACGAGATATTAGAAATGTCAGCACACTGATGTTATAACAACAACCTTTCTTCACAATGTGTAATGGCAAATCTCTGATTAATGCTGCATGTTGTCGATACTTAAACCACCTGTATAGACTGTATATAAGAAGTATTAGGCACTGTTTTTATCAGACAATCAAATCAAAGAGACACTGAAAAGCTGCTCTCCTTAAACTGTACTCATTGTATAGAGATGACAATAAACACACTCACACACGTTTATTTCACATACAGCCACATAAAGAACATGTATTTGGTCCTGTTGGTTTGTTTGTCTGCTGTTTAACAGACTTTAACCCTCCTGTTATGTTCGTTTCTTAGGTACAGCGATGATGTTCCTGGGTCAATGTGACCCGGTGCATGTTTAATCATCCAAAAGTTGTCAGAAACCAAAAAAATCCTAATAATTATATTGTACCTCATCACCAACACCATTACTAACAATTCAATCAGTATTTAGTGGAATGGAGTTATTCACCCCTCCATAGATCATAGTTCAATTCGGATAACTCATGAAAAATACATGTTCAAACTATGTTTTAGGTACATTGGAAAAACCTAGATGTAAGTTGCATTACTCTACCATAACATGTATTTTTTACATTTTTAAACTTTCTTTTTTTTTCATGGGGTGATGTAGATAAATAGAGATGAGACACCTCTGCTGTTCAGGGTCATAGTGACCCGCTCACTCAAAATCAAGCCAAATGAGTCATCAGTGCTAAGTGTGGGCGGAGTTTTCCCGCGGGAAAATAAAAGGTTCCCGCCATAGTATCTGTATTTTTCGCACAAGTGGGGTAGTGAGAAAGAGTGTGTGTGTGTGTGTGTGTGTGTGTGTGTGTGTGTGTGTGTGTGTGTGTGTGTGTGTGTGTGTGTGTGTGTGTGTGTGTGTGTGTGAAATGGAGTGAAACATGGTGGGAGGGAGTAAGAAATACTTTGTCTCACGTTTTCAAAGAAAGAAATGGTCTAAACTTGACCCTTCTGACCCCTTGTAGCCTCCACTTTCACTGCCGGGTCAAATTGACCCGAACATCATCTCTGTAATATAAACCTGCAGGGGGGGTTGCAAATACGTGATATGAACCATTTATTTTTTAAACATTGATTACACTGATTAAGGCAAGCAGAATAAGTTTCATACAGAAAAAGTACTTTAAAATATTTTTTCTAGATTTTCAAACTTCGAAACGAGTCAATTTGACCCGCAACACAACAGGAGGGTGATTGTTGATGTGATAGCACCACCACGTGGCTGATTACATAGGACTTTATATTCTGATTGATAATTCCTGAAACATGAGGTCTAAAATCTAACTTTGCTTTTCCTGGATTCCTTCGTTAATAATAAATCCCAAACAGGTTTTCTGTAAACTTCTCACTGTACAACACACTTTTATAATCTCACGAGAGACACATCTACATCAGAAGCACTGCAGAGGACTACTTGGTCAAAATAAAAGACCCTCACAGATTCTGTCCATTTCACAGGATTTGAAGGATGTGAACTTTATTTATCCAACACCTGCAAGAAGAACTGCAATGCTATGACAATAACAATAAGCATGAATTTAAAAACAAGTTCCAGTGAAGCCAAGTGAACTTCATAAGAAAGTAACCGACATGTCTCTGTGTTGTCTCCTGTCTTGTGACACATCCCACTGCAACACACACAAATGTCTCCCTTTCTCCTCTCTGTCCCACCTATTTTGACACATTTGATTGATTTTTTCCCAGATAATAGATTTCACCTCTGCCTTACTGATTCTAATATTCATTTCTATATTTCCTTTCTTTAATGCCCTTATTGCCAACTCATCCGCCCTCTCATTCCCACTCACCCCTACATGTGCTGGAACCCACAGGAGTTTAACCTGACCTCCCTGTTTATTTATCCTTGTGGCTGACTGAAGGACTTCATACAGTATGTCTTGACGGCTGTTCGAATGAAAAGATCTTAAGCTTGCTAGGACTGAAGATGAGTCGGAGCATATCAACACCTTTTCCTGTCTTGCTTTTTCCACCCATCGTAGTGCAACCAGCACTGCCACCATCTCCACTGTGTAAACCCCTAGATCATCAGTTGTTCTTCTGTTGATTTGAATTCCTTTAGCTGGTATTGCCACCCCAAATCCTGTCACTCCTGTCTCAGGTTTCTTAGCCCCGTCCGTATAAATCTGTGTATAATCACTGTATTCTTTCGTTACATGATATTCAAATGCACTTACCAAATCAACTATACCTTTTTCTTTTCTTTTGACATCTAACAAATACCAATCTATTTCAGACCACACGAGTGTCCATGGAGCCACCACCGGGTATACTACAGAGGGGCTTATACTCAGATCAAATACTTTTAATTCCCTTGCAATATCATTACCTACCCGACCAAAGTGATCCCTCTGACTCCTCCCATTCTCCCAGACCACCTGCAACACTCCTTTTGCAGGGTGAGAATCATTGTGTCCCTGTAAATTAGCCCAGTAGTTTGCCATTAGTTGCGTTCTCCTTAAGTCCAGTGGCATTTCTCCCATTTCTACCTGCAGTGCAGGTATTGCCGATGTTTTAAATGCTCCACTGCATACTCGTAATGCCTGTGCCTGAACCACATCTAATTTACCAATTAGAGATTTGGCTGCTGATCCGTATGCTATGCTGCCGTAATCCAGCACAGATCTAATCAAGGCCACATACATGTTTTTTAATGCTGAACAACTGTCTCCCCACTCCCTACCAGTCACACATCTCATCACATTTATTACTTTTTTGCATTTTTCCTCTATTCTCCTGATATGGTCTGCCCATGTTAACCGTGCATCAAAAAGAACTCCCAGAAATTTAAATGTTCCAACCCTTTCTAAGTCTTTCCCATACATCCTTAGTTTCATCGCATCCTTGATTCTTTTCCTGGTAAAAAAGACCGTTTGTGTTTTTTCAACTGAGAACCTGAACCCCCATTCATACCCCCACTCCACCACCTCATCTATTGCTTCTTGTACTTTTCTGACTGCATGTTCCATGTTCCTTCCTTTCTTCCACAAGGCCCCATCATCAGCAAACAGAGACCTACCTATATCTACTGGTACCTTTGTGAATATGTCATTAATCATAATGATGAAGAGTAGAGGGCTAATCACACTACCTTGAGGCGTACCATTATCAACTATGTATTGATTTGACATGTCTGACCCAATCCGTACTTTCATTTTTCTTCCAAACAAAAAATTCTTTACCCAGTTATATACTCTCCCACCAATTCCCATTTTGTGCATCTTAATTAGCAAACCTTCCTTCCACATCATGTCATAGGCTTTTTCTATGTCAAAAAACACTGCAATGACTGACTCTTTATTTGCCTGGGCCTTTCTTATTTCAGTCTCTAGCCTTATCACAGAGTCCATGGTGTTCCTTCCCTTCCTAAAACCACTCTGAAAACTTGTCAGCATTCCTCTCTTCTCAAGCTCATATGAAAGTCTTTCTGTTATCATCCTTTCCATTATCTTACATATATTAGAGGTAAGTGCTATTGGCCTGTAGCTGGTGGGTTTAGATGGATCTTTGCCAGGTTTTCTAATCGGAATCACTACTGCCTCTTTCCATGCGCTTGGTAACTTCCCTTCCTCCCACACTCTGTTATAAAGGCACAGCAGCTTCAAGAGGGCTTCTTTTCCCAAATGCTTTAGCATGACGTAGCATACCTGATCGTCCCCGGGTGCTGTGGGTCTTGATCCATTTATTGCTCTCACCATCTCTGCCAAAGTAAAAGGTTCATCAATTGTATCATGTGTTTTCTCCCTCCTGTCTAACACATCTGGATGCTGATTCATTCTTCTTTCCCTTCTCCTTCTTTCCTCTTCCGACAGCTTATCTGAGCCATGAATCTTTACAAATGCCTTGGCCATTATCTCTGCCTTTTCCCTATTGGAGACCGCTGTTTCCTTGTCAGATGTCAAGACTGGGTAATCCCATTCTCTTCTGTCTCCTCCCATCCTCTTTATCATTCCCCATACCTCTCCCACAGGAGTAGTTCTTCCTATTTTATTGCAAAAATGTCTCCAACTATCTCTCTTAGCTTGTCGTACTGTTCTTCTCACCACTGCTTGTGCCTTTTTATATTGAATCAAATGTCTGACTTGTCTGAATGCTTTGTTCCTATTTGTAACAGCCTGGCAGCACTCCTCTGTCCACCATGGAACAAGTTTCTTATTTATCCTGTTTTTACTCCTGGGTATAGATGCATTGGCTGCCAAAATAATAGCTGAAGTTACCTGCTTGTTTATGTCATCTATATCTCCTGCAAAGGCAATCTTTGTCATTGTTTTATTCTTTTAGTATAGCATTTGTGTTGTATTAAATGCTAATCGCGGTTAGCATTTCTCCATTGGCGGTAATGTTAAAATTAGCTTAGAAGCTAGCTAGTCGGACATGTTACATGATATGCTGGATTGTTGTTTTGTATTCATGTATGTGTATATGGACAGTTTGTAAGGCCATATTTATGTATGGACTTGAAGTCTGGACTCCAAGTCCAGACTTCAAGTCCAGAGAACGCAGTATGGACAATTGTTACTGCAGCGTGATGACATCACCACCTCAGCTGGTCTTGCTAATGAGTTTAATCCGTTTTTTTTACTGTAAAGTATTTGTACAATCAAACTAAATATGACAAACCTGCTTTTTTAATTTTCATTAAAAAGAAGTTTCAAAAAGACTCGCCGAGATCAGGCTGTTCTAGGCGGGCACCGTGAGCGCTGAGCCCCCGGTGCTGGCGGAGTTTACTGCCGAGATCAGGCAGTTCTATGGGTAACATGAGCGCTCTTATTCTTATTCTTCTAATTAAAAGTAAGTGATATGTAGAAGTGCTTGACGTGTTAAAACCTGGCCTCAGCTCACAAATATATATATATAAAAACTACTGAAATATATTAACAAATATGAGATTTTTAAATAAAAACATAGTCTCTGTTGCTATCAGGTGTATGACAACGGACGCGCGTACGTAAATGTCATGGAAACGACGCCACCAAGACGCTATATAAGGTCGAGCTGACCTCAGATTGTCACTTTGCATCTGAACTCGGAGCCTGACGGCGGATCGGACCCGAAGCCGGACCTGATCCTGACGGCGGACCGTTGCCCGAAGGCGGAGCTGAGCCTGACGGCGGATCGTTGCCCGAAGGCGGAGCTGATCCTGACGGCGGATCGGACCCGAAGCCGGAGCTGAGCCTGACGGCGGATCGTTGCCCGAAAGCGGAGCTGAGCCTGACGGCGGATCGTTGCCCGAAAGCGGAGCTGAGCCTGACGGCGGATCGTTGCCCGAAGGCGGAGCTGAGCCTGACGGCGGACCGTTGCCCGAAGGCGGAGCTGATCCTGACGGCGGATCGGACCCGAAGCCGGAGCTGAGCCTGACGGCGGATCGTTGCCCGAAGGCGGAGCTGAGCCTGACGGCGGATCGTTGCCCGAAGGCGGAGCTGAGCCTGACGGCGGACCGTTGCCCGAAGGCGGAGCTGATCCTGACGGCGGATCGTTGCCCGAAGGCGGAGCTGAGCCTGACGGCGGACCGTTGCCCGAAGGCGGAGCTGAGCCTGATGGCGAATGTGATGTGAATGTGAATGTGAAATGCTGAATGTAATTGTTCATTTTCTAACATATTGTTACATGTTATGTTGAAGTGTATTACATTGTGAATGAAATTCCTTTTAACTTTAAGTTGCTATTGTTGGTTTTATTATGGTCCATCCACCTGTAGATTCAGTCATTTTTTTTACAGCAGTTAGAATTAGAACAAAGGTTTAAAAATAACTTCATTACAACCTGCTGACATAAATAACTACACTATTACATTTCAGAGCTATTCACTGATAACTATGTTTTAAAACAACTGACTCCAGATTTGATACATTATAAAAGGGAAGTAAGTGTTGTTTACTGGTGGTGCATTGTAAATGTTATTTAATCTTGATCATTTTAAATGAACCAAACTAAATCCTGAAGAAAACACAAACTGACCCCTTCACCCTTCATAAGTTATAATAACTTAACATATCGATACATATTCACCCCAATAACAATTGACCAATGTGTTCAGGCTAAAACAATTACAACCCTAAATTAATTGAATAATCTCTGAATATCACTTTAACATTTTAAAGGTGCACTTGACAGCAACTCATATTTGTGGGATGATCATTTTCAAAACATTTTAAATATAGGAATCAAACATGCATTATAACATTTCCATGGATTCAGTGATTCAACTCTGATCTGACCTGGGTGTGCTGGTGGCATGAATTTTCATTTCAAATATGATCTTTAAAATGTAGCATTCTGGTGTACATTAAGTGATAAGACCATATTTACTTTAAGCAAAAGAATAATTTATTATTCAGTTATTTATCACCATTTCAGCTCGGGTTGAAGAGCTAGTTAGCTTCTTCGTTTTTTCTTTATTATTATTATTAACAACCTTTATTTAGACAAAATCCATTTAGAACGAGGTCTCATTTTCAAAAGTTTTAGTCAAATAAAAAAGATAGCAGAGTAGCGAGAACCATCGCCTGCAAATAAAGTGATTAGTCTTCATTGAACCCTGTTACTGTATGTCTTCATATTAACTTCTACTGTTACTGTATGTCTTCATATTAACTTCTACTGTTACTGTATGTCTTCATATTAACTTCTACTGTTACTGTATGTCTTCATATTAACTTCTACTGTTACTGTATGTCTTCATATTAACTTCCACTGTTACTGTATGTCTTCATATTAACTTCCACTGTTACTGTACAGCTGTTAGAATAGTGGCCTATCTTCTATTTGCAATTAATATGCATTCAATCCAGTTCTATTATTTAAATTAAAATGATAATCTCCTCTGGCTGTGGTCATCACAGTGAACAGTGTGTACAGTGTGATGAGAGGTCACGTGAGCCCTTGTTGCTGTAGTTCATCTCTTGGAGCAGAGGCTGCATTCAGCAGACCTGCCTCATCAATGTATTTAAACACTGACAGCAGGAAGCTGTACTCACGTCTGTTTAGACCTCCACCTTTATCCAGGCCCAGCTCCACTCACATCTCAGCCCTGAAGCTCTTTGACCTCATCATCTCATCAGTATCTGGGCCTTTCATTCTACTTTGAGTTAAAAACAGCAACCAGATCCGCCGGTGTTCTGGTTTAACGTTAATGAGTGACCGCGTGAACTGAACCGGAACACGGGGGGGGGGCTTCATGTTTCATCACGTTACGTTTTTTCCTCCTAATTCGCGATAATGACGAACGTTAAAAGTCGAGAGTTCCGCATGTAGCTCCGCATGCAGTGGACGTTAACTTAACCCAGCAAGTCTGAACGGTAACGGAACATAACGGAACTTAATATACAAACAGTTAATATACAGTTTGTATATACAAACAGATAATATACAAACAGTTAATATACAAACAGATAATATACAAACAGTTAATATACAAACAGTTAATATACAGTTTGTATATACAAACAGATAATATACAAACAGTTAATATACAAACAGATAATATACAAACAGTTAATATACAAACAGATAATATACAGACAGATAATATACAAACAGTTAATATACAAACATAATATACAAACAGATAATATACAAATACAAACAGATAATATACAAACAGTTAATATACAAACAGTTAATATACAAACAGATAATATACAAACAGATAATATACAAACAGTTAATATACAAACAGTTAATATACAAACAGATAATATACAAACAGTTAATATACAAACAGTTAATATACAAACAGTTAATATACAAACAGATAATATACAAACAGTTAATATACAAACAGATAATATACAAACAGTTAATATACAAACAGTTAATATACAAACAGATAATATACAAACAGATAATATACAAACAGTTAATATACAAACAGATAATATACAAACAGTTAATATACAAACAGATAATATACAAACAGTTAATATACAAACAGATAATATACAAACAGTTAATATACAAACAGATAATATACAAAGAGTTAATATACAAACAGATAATATACAAACAGATAATATACAAACAGTTAATATACAAACAGTTAATATACAAACAGATAATATACAAACAGACAATATACAAATACAAACAGATAATATACAAACAGTTAATATACAAACAGTTAATATACAAACACAGATAATATACAAACAGTAAATATACAAACAGTTAATATACAAACAGTTAATATACAAACAGTTAATATACAAATAGATAATATACAAACAGATAATATACAAACAGATAATATACAAACAGATAATATACAAACAGATAATATACGAACAGATAATATACAAACAGTTAATATACAAACAGTTAATATACAAACAGTTAATATACAAACAGTTAATATACAAATACAAACAGATAATATACAAACAGATAATATACGAACAGATAATATACAAACAGTTAATATACAAACAGTTAATATACAAACAGTTAATATACAAACAGATAATATACAAACAGTTAATATACAAACAGTTAATATACAAACAGTTAATATACAAACAGTTAATATACAAACAGATAATATACAAACAGTTAATATACAAACAGTTAATATACAAACAGATAATATACAAACAGTTAATATACAAACAGTTAATATACAAACAGATAATATACAAACAGATAATATACAAATACAAACAGATAATATACAAACAGTTAATATACAAACAGATAATATACAAATACAAACAGATAATATACAAACAGTTAATATAGAAACAGATAATATACAAACAGATAATATACAAACAGTTAATATACAAACAGATAATATACAAACAGTTAATATACAAACAGATAATATACAAACAGTTAATATACAAACAGATAATATACAAACAGATAATATACAAACAGATAATATACAAACAGTTAATATACAAACAGTTAATATACAAACAGATAATATACAAACAGATAATATACAAACAGTTAATATACAAACAGATAATATACAAACAGATAATATACAAACAGATAATATACAAACAGATAATATACAAACAGTTAATATACAAACAGTTAATATACAAACAGTTAATATACAAACAGTTAATATACAAACAGTTAATATACAAACAGTTAATATACAAACAGTTACTATAAAAACAGATAATATACAAACAGATAATATACAAACAGATAATATACAAACAGATAATATACAAACAGATAATATACAAACAGATAATATACAAACAGTTAATATACAAAGAGATAATATACAAACAGTTAATATACAAACAGTTAATATACAAACAGTTAATATAGAAACAGATAATATACGAACAGATAATATACAAACAGTTAATATACAAACAGTTAATATACAAACAGTTAATATACAAACAGATAATATACAAACAGTTAATATACAAACAGATAATATACAAACAGATAATATACAAACAGATAATATACAAACAGTTAATATACAAACAGATAATATACAAACAGATAATATACAAATACAAACAGATAATATACAAACAGTTAATATACAAACAGTTAATATACAAACAGTTAATATACAAACAGTTAATATACAAACAGATAATATACAAACAGTTAATATACAAACAGTTAATATACAAACAGTTAATATACAAACAGATAATATACAAACAGTTAATATACAAACAGATAATATACAAACAGTTAATATACAAACAGATAATATACAAACAGATAATATACAAACAGATAATATACAAACAGATAATATACAAACAGTTAATATACAAACAGATAATATACAAACAGTTAATATACAAACAGTTAATATACAAACAGATAATATACAAACAGTTAATATACAAACAGTTAATATACAAACAGATAATATACAAACAGATAATATACAAACAGATAATATACAAACAGTTAATATACAAACAGATAATATACAAACAGATAATATACAAACAGTTAATATACAAACAGATAATATACAAACAGTTAATATACAAACAGATAATATACAAACAGATAATATACAAACAGTTAATATACAAACAGTTAATATACAAACAGTTAATATACAAACAGATAATATACAAACAGATAATATACAAACAGTTAATATACAAACAGATAATATACAAACAGTTAATATACAAACAGATAATATACAAACAGTTAATATACAAACAGTTAATATACAAACAGTTAATATACAAACAGATAATATACAAACAGATAATATACAAACAGTTAATATACAAACAGATAATATACAAACAGTTAATATACAAACAGATAATATACAAACAGTTAATATACAAACAGATAATATACAAACAGTTAATATACAAACAGATAATATACAAACAGTTAATATACAAACAGATAATATACAAACAGTTAATATACAAACAGATAATATACAAAGAGTTAATATACAAACAGATAATATACAAACAGATAATATACAAACAGTTAATATACAAACAGTTAATATACAAACAGATAATATACAAACAGACAATATACAAATACAAACAGATAATATACAAACAGTTAATATACAAACAGTTAATATACAAACACAGATAATATACAAACAGTAAATATACAAACAGTTAATATACAAACAGTTAATATACAAACAGTTAATATACAAATAGATAATATACAAACAGATAATATACAAACAGATAATATACAAACAGATAATATACAAACAGATAATATACGAACAGATAATATACAAACAGTTAATATACAAACAGTTAATATACAAACAGTTAATATACAAACAGTTAATATACAAATACAAACAGATAATATACAAACAGATAATATACGAACAGATAATATACAAACAGTTAATATACAAACAGTTAATATACAAACAGTTAATATACAAACAGATAATATACAAACAGTTAATATACAAACAGTTAATATACAAACAGTTAATATACAAACAGTTAATATACAAACAGATAATATACAAACAGTTAATATACAAACAGTTAATATACAAACAGTTAATATACAAACAGATAATATACAAACAGATAATATACAAATACAAACAGATAATATACAAACAGTTAATATACAAACAGTTAATATACAAACAGATAATATACAAACAGATAATATACAAACAGTTAATATACAAACAGTTAATATACAAACAGATAATATACAAACAGATAATATACAAATACAAACAGATAATATCCAAACAGTTAATATACAAACAGATAATATACAAATACAAACAGATAATATACAAACAGTTAATATAGAAACAGATAATATACAAACAGATAATATACAAACAGTTAATATACAAACAGATAATATACAAACAGTTAATATACAAACAGATAATATACAAACAGTTAATATACAAACAGATAATATACAAACAGATAATATACAAACAGATAATATACAAACAGTTAATATACAAACAGTTAATATACAAACAGATAATATACAAACAGATAATATACAAACAGATAATATACAAACAGATAATATACAAACAGTTAATATACAAACAGTTAATATACAAACAGTTAATATACAAACAGATAATATACAAACAGATATTATACAAATACAAACAGATAATATACAAACAGTTAATATACAAACAGATAATATACAAACAGTTAATATACAAACAGATAATATACAAACAGATAATATACAAACAGTTAATATACAAACAGATAATATACAAACAGTTAATATACAAACAGTTAATATACAAACAGTTAATATACAAACAGTTAATATACAAACAGTTAATATACAAACAGTTAATATACAAACAGTTAATATACAAACAGATAATATACAAACAGATAATATACAAACAGATAATATACAAACAGTTAATATACAAACAGTTAATATACAAACAGTTAATATACAAACAGATAATATACAAACAGATAATATACAAACAGTTAATATACAAACAGATAATATACAAACAGTTAATATACAAACAGATAATATACAAACAGTTAATATACAAACAGATAATATACAAACAGATAATATACAAACAGATAATATACAAACAGTTAATATACAAACAGATAATATACAAACAGATAATATACAAATACAAACAGTTAATATACAAACAGTTAATATACAAACAGTTAATATACAAACAGTTAATATACAAACAGATAATATACAAACAGTTAATATACAAACAGTTAATATACAAACAGTTAATATACAAACAGATAATATACAAACAGTTAATATACAAACAGATAATATACAAACAGTTAATATACAAACAGATAATATACAAACAGATAATATACAAACAGATAATATACAAACAGATAATATACAAACAGTTAATATACAAACAGATAATATACAAACAGTTAATATACAAACAGATAATATACAAACAGTTAATATACAAACAGTTAATATACAAACAGATAATATACAAACAGTTAATATACAAACAGATAATATACAAACAGATAATATACAAACAGATAATATACAAACAGTTAATATACAAACAGATAATATACAAACAGATAATATACAAACAGTTAATATACAAACAGATAATATACAAACAGTTAATATACAAACAGATAATATACAAACAGATAATATACAAACAGTTAATATACAAACAGTTAATATACAAACAGTTAATATACAAACAGATAATATACAAACAGATAATATACAAACAGTTAATATACAAACAGTTAATATACAAACAGATAATATACAAACAGTTAATATACAAACAGCTAATATACAAACAGATAATATACAGACAGATAATATACAAACAGATAATATACAAATAGATAATATACAAACAGATAATATACAAACAGTTAATATACAAACAGTTAATATACAAACAGTTAATATACAAACAGTTAATATACAAACAGATAATATACAAACAGATAATATACAAACAGATAATATACAAATACAAACAGATAATATACAAACAGTTAATATACAAACAGATAATATACAAATACAAACAGATAATATACAAACAGTTAATATAAAAACAGTTAATATACAAACAGATAATATACAAACAGTTAATATACAAACAGTTAATATACAAACAGTTAATATACAAACAGTTAATATACAAATAGATAATATACAAACAGATAATATACAAACAGATAATATACAAACAGATAATATACAAACAGATAATATACAAATACAAACAGATAATATACAAACAGTTAATATACAAACAGTTAATATACAAACAGTTAATATACAAACAGTTAATATACAAACAGTTAATATAAAAACAGTTAATATACAAACAGATAATATACAAACAGATAATATACAAACAGATAATATACAAACAGATAATATACAAACAGTTAATATACAAACAGATAATATACAAACAGTTAATATACAAACAGTTAATATACAAACAGTTAATATACAAACAGATAATATACGAACAGATAATATACAAACAGTTAATATACAAACAGATAATATACAAACAGTTAATATACAAACAGTTAATATACAAACAGTTAATATACAAACAGTTAATATACAAACAGATAATATACAAACAGTTAATATACAAACAGTTAATATACAAACAGATAATATACAAACAGATAATATACAAACAGTTAATATACAAACAGATAATATACAAACAGATAATATACAAACAGATAATATACAAACAGTTAATATACAAACAGATAATATACAAACAGATAATATACAAATACAAACAGATAATATACAAACAGTTAATATACAAACAGTTAATATACAAACAGTTAATATACAAACAGTTAATATACAAACAGATAATATACAAACAGTTAATATACAAACAGTTAATATACAAACAGTTAATATACAAACAGATAATATACAAACAGATAATATACAAACAGTTAATATACAAACAGATAATATACAAACAGTTAATATACAAACAGATAATATACAAACAGTTAATATACAAACAGATAATATACAAACAGTTAATATACAAACAGATAATATACAAACAGTTAATATACAAACAGATAATATACAAACAGATAATATACAAATACAAACAGATAATATACAAACAGTTAATATACAAACAGTTAATATACAAACAGTTAATATACAAACAGTTAATATACAAACAGATAATATACAAACAGTTAATATACAAACAGTTAATATACAAACAGTTAATATACAAACAGATAATATACAAACAGATAATATACAAACAGTTAATATACAAACAGATAATATACAAACAGATAATATACAAACAGATAATATACAAACAGTTAATATACAAACAGATAATATACAAACAGTTAATATACAAACAGATAATATACAAACAGATAATATACAAACAGATAATATACAAACAGTTAATATACAAACAGATAATATACAAACAGTTAATATACAAACAGATAATATACAAACAGTTAATATACAAACAGTTAATATACAAACAGATAATATACAAACAGTTAATATACAAACAGATAATATACAAACAGATAATATACAAACAGATAATATACAAACAGTTAATATACAAACAGATAATATACAAACAGTTAATATACAAACAGATAATATACAAACAGATAATATACAAACAGTTAATATACAAACAGTTAATATACAAACAGATAATATACAAACAGTTAATATACAAACAGATAATATACAAACAGATAATATACAGACAGATAATATACAAACAGATAATATACAAATAGATAATATACAAACAGATAATATACAAACAGTTAATATACAAACAGTTAATATACAAACAGTTAATATACAAACAGTTAATATACAAACAGATAATATACAAACAGATAATATACAAACAGATAATATACAAATACAAACAGATAATATACAAACAGTTAATATACAAACAGTTAATATACAAACAGTTAATATACAAACAGTTAATATACAAACAGTTAATATACAAACAGTTAATATACAAACAGTTAATATACAAACAGTTAATATACAAACAGATAATATACAAACAGATAATATACAAACAGATAATATACAAATACAAACAGATAATATACAAACAGTTAATATACAAACAGTTAATATACAAACAGTTAATATACAAACAGTTAATATACAAACAGTTAATATACAAACAGTTAATATACAAACAGTTAATATACAAACAGATAATATACAAACAGATAATATACAGACAGTTAATATACAAACAGATAATATACAAACAGTTAATATACAAACAGTTAATATACAAACAGTTAATATACAAACAGATAATATACAAACAGATAATATACAAATAAAAACAGATAATATACAAACAGTTAATATACAAACAGATAATATACAAACAGTTAATATACAAACAGATAATATACAAACAGATAATATACAAACAGATAATATACAGACAGATAATATACAGACAGTTAATATACAAACAGATAATATACAAACAGTTAATATACAAACAGATAATATACAAACAGTTAATATACAAACAGATAATATACAAACAGTTAATATACAAACAGATAATATACAAACAGATAATATACAAACAGATAATATACAGACAGATAATATACAGACAGTTAATATACAAACAGATAATATACAAACAGTTAATATACAAACAGATAATATACAAACAGTTAATATACAAACAGTTAATATACAAACAGTTAATATAGAAACAGTTAATATACAAACAGTTAATATACAAACAGATAATATACAAACACTTAATATACAAACACTTAATATACAAACAGTTAATATACAAACAGATAATATACAAACAGATAATATACAAACAGTTAATATACAAACAGTTAATATACAAACAGTTAATATACAAACAGACAATATACAAACAGATAATATACAAACAGATAATATACAAACAGATAATATACAAATACAAACAGATAATATACAAACAGTTAATATACAAACAGTTAATATACAAACAGTTAATATACAAACAGATAATATACAAACAGATAATATACAAACAGTTAATATACAAACAGATAATATACAAACAGATAATATACAAACAGTTAATATACAAACAGTTAATATAGAAACAGTTAATATACAAACAGTTAATATACAAACAGATAATATACAAACAGATAATATACAAATACAAACAGATAATATACAAACAGTTAATATACAAACACTTAATATACAAACAGTTAATATACAAACAGATAATATACAAACAGATAATATACAGACAGACAATATACAAACAGATAATATACAAACAGATAATATACAAACAGATAATATACAAATACAAACAGATAATATACAAACAGTTAATATACAAACAGTTAATATACAAACAGTTAATATACAAACAGTTAATATACAAACAGATAATATACAAACAGATAATATACAAACAGATAATATACAAACAGATAATATACAAATACAAACAGATAATATACAAACAGTTAATATACAAACAGTTAATATACAAACAGTTAATATACAAACAGATAATATACAAACAGATAATATACAAATACAAACAGATAATATACAAACAGTTAATATACAAACAGTTAATATACAAACAGTTAATATACAAACAGTTAATATACAAACAGATAATATACAAACAGATAATATACAAACAGTTAATATACAAACAGATAATATACAAACAGTTAATATACAAATACAAACAGATAATATACAAACAGTTAATATACAAACAGTTAATATACAAACAGTTAATATACAAACAGATAATATACAAACAGATAATATACAAACAGTTAATATACAAACAGATAATATACAAACAGATAATATACAAATACAAACAGATAATATACAAACAGTTAATATACAAACAGTTAATATACAAACAGTTAATATACAAACAGTTAATATACAAACAGATAATATACAAACAGTTAATATACAAACAGTTAATATACAAACAGTTAATATACAAACAGATAATATACAAACAGATAATATACAAACAGTTAATATACAAACAGATAATATACAAACAGATAATATACAAACAGATAATATACAAACAGTTAATATACAAACAGATAATATACAAACAGTTAATATACAAACAGATAATATACAAACAGATAATATACAAACAGATAATATACAAACAGTTAATATACAAACAGATAATATACAAACAGTTAATATACAAACAGATAATATACAAACAGTTAATATACAAACAGTTAATATACAAACAGATAATATACAAACAGTTAATATACAAACAGATAATATACAAACAGATAATATACAAACAGATAATATACAAACAGTTAATATACAAACAGATAATATACAAACAGTTAATATACAAACAGATAATATACAAACAGATAATATACAAACAGTTAATATACAAACAGTTAATATACAAACAGGTAATATACAAACAGTTAATATACAAACAGATAATATACAAACAGATAATATACAGACAGATAATATACAAACAGATAATATACAAATAGATAATATACAAACAGATAATATACAAACAGTTAATATACAAACAGTTAATATACAAACAGTTAATATACAAACAGTTAATATACAAACAGATAATATACAAACAGATAATATACAAACAGATAATATACAAATACAAACAGATAATATACAAACAGTTAATATACAAACAGTTAATATACAAACAGTTAATATACAAACAGTTAATATACAAACAGTTAATATACAAACAGTTAATATACAAACAGTTAATATACAAACAGTTAATATACAAACAGATAATATACAAACAGATAATATACAAACAGATAATATACAAATACAAACAGATAATATACAAACAGTTAATATACAAACAGTTAATATACAAACAGTTAATATACAAACAGTTAATATACAAACAGTTAATATACAAACAGTTAATATACAAACAGTTAATATACAAACAGATAATATACAAACAGATAATATACAGACAGTTAATATACAAACAGATAATATACAAACAGTTAATATACAAACAGTTAATATACAAACAGTTAATATACAAACAGATAATATACAAACAGATAATATACAAATAAAAACAGATAATATACAAACAGTTAATATACAAACAGATAATATACAAACAGTTAATATACAAACAGATAATATACAAACAGATAATATACAAACAGATAATATACAGACAGATAATATACAGACAGTTAATATACAAACAGATAATATACAAACAGTTAATATACAAACAGATAATATACAAACAGTTAATATACAAACAGATAATATACAAACAGTTAATATACAAACAGATAATATACAAACAGATAATATACAAACAGATAATATACAGACAGATAATATACAGACAGTTAATATACAAACAGATAATATACAAACAGTTAATATACAAACAGATAATATACAAACAGTTAATATACAAACAGTTAATATACAAACAGTTAATATAGAAACAGTTAATATACAAACAGTTAATATACAAACAGATAATATACAAACACTTAATATACAAACACTTAATATACAAACAGTTAATATACAAACAGATAATATACAAACAGATAATATACAAACAGTTAATATACAAACAGTTAATATACAAACAGTTAATATACAAACAGACAATATACAAACAGATAATATACAAACAGATAATATACAAACAGATAATATACAAACAGTTAATATACAAACAGTTAATATACAAACAGTTAATATACAAACAGATAATATACAAACAGATAATATACAAACAGTTAATATACAAACAGATAATATACAAACAGATAATATACAAACAGTTAATATACAAACAGATAATATACAAACAGATAATATACAAACAGATAATATACAAACAGTTAATATACAAACAGATAATATACAAACAGTTAATATACAAACAGATAATATACAAACAGTTAATATACAAACAGATAATATACAAACAGATAATATACAAACAGATAATATACAGACAGATAATATACAGACAGTTAATATACAAACAGATAATATACAAACAGTTAATATACAAACAGATAATATACAAACAGTTAATATACAAACAGTTAATATACAAACAGTTAATATAGAAACAGTTAATATACAAACAGTTAATATACAAACAGATAATATACAAACACTTAATATACAAACACTTAATATACAAACAGTTAATATACAAACAGATAATATACAAACAGATAATATACAAACAGTTAATATACAAACAGTTAATATACAAACAGTTAATATACAAACAGACAATATACAAACAGATAATATACAAACAGATAATATACAAACAGATAATATACAAACAGTTAATATACAAACAGTTAATATACAAACAGTTAATATACAAACAGTTAATATACAAACAGATAATATACAAACAGATAATATACAAATACAAACAGATAATATACAAACAGTTAATATACAAACACTTAATATACAAACAGTTAATATACAAACAGATAATATACAAACAGATAATATACAGACAGACAATATACAAACAGATAATATACAAACAGATAATATACAAACAGATAATATACAAATACAAACAGATAATATACAAACAGTTAATATACAAACAGTTAATATACAAACAGTTAATATACAAACAGATAATATACAAACAGATAATATACAAACAGATAATATACAAACAGATAATATACAAATACAAACAGATAATATACAAACAGTTAATATACAAACAGTTAATATACAAACAGTTAATATACAAACAGTTAATATACAAACAGATAATATACAAACAGATAATATACAAACAGTTAATATACAAACAGATAATATACAAACAGTTAATATACAAATACAAACAGATAATATACAAACAGTTAATATACAAACAGTTAATATACAAACAGTTAATATACAAACAGATAATATACAAACAGATAATATACAAACAGATAATATACAAACAGATAATATACAAACAGTTAATATACAAACAGATAATATACAAACAGTTAATATACAAACAGATAATATACAAACAGATAATATACAAACAGATAATATACAAACAGTTAATATACAAACAGATAATATACAAACAGATAATATACAAACAGATAATATACAAACAGTTAATATACAAACAGATAATATACCATTTGTTACACAGATTTGGTGCTGAATTGATCTTATTTATTTGTTATAATGTCTTATATATGTATATATGTCTTGTCTTAATGTTTTTTATACACCTTTTAACTGTTGCTGCTGTACTGACTGAGGCGCCAACTTAATTTGTAAATCACCTTCAGCAAGCTGAATGTGTGCAGACAGTGAACTTTAACTTTACAACAAAAATACATGAGTATATCCTTTTAAAATGTCTTATTTCACATGGGTATGTATATCTTCTCCATGAATCAGCATCCCCCTATTAACACCCAAGAACCAACTCACATGAAGTACGGGCTGCAGTTGCAGAGGACGATCTTGTGCACAGGAAACTCAACGTTGTCCACTCTGATCACCGCGTCACAAAGCTGTTGTTCCACACGGAGCTCATTAAACACCGACATCTTTGCTTTCAGTACGAGGACTTGTGCAGGTGTCTCTACTGACTTTCAACAACTTGCTCTAGTTATAAGTGACCCTTCTGCTACTCAGTTCATGACAGGGTTCGAGAATGGACTAGTATGACATCACAGAATGATGAGCCACCATTCCAATGACAAGTTCTGAAAAAAAGGGTTCTATGATGACAGCTTTTGCTGTGATGCACATTCATCTCATCAAATGTTACTGTAGTGGGTTGTGTTAAGGCAATCCTCTAAACACAAGCCAGGTGTGGCAATGTTTTGTATAGCTGCTAATTCACAGACATACAATGTTGCTGTGAAACACTTAAGAACCCTAACACCTATGCATAAAATGAATGTTATGAGTTTGCCAGAAGCTGTTTCACAGGAAGGGTGTCAATTGCTGCCCTCTTCACCCCTTTATTTACTGCTCCACATTTGGCCACGGTACTTTTCTATTCAAATGAAAATTGAGGAAAGGAAGTCGAGAGCTGTAAACAGAGACAGCTCGCCTTCAAAGTAAAAGTTGCGTGTTTTCAAACGTGCTTGCTCCAGCGATCAATTTAAGAGCTAAATTAAATAAATAAACAAATATTCTAAATAATGAACATAATATATTACTGTTATAAAGTAATATTTCTGCCACTTTCCCACAACTGATCGTGAGGAAACTGCCAATGGGCGCACACACTGTATGTGATGATTCATTATATCATCAATATATTTATTTAAATAAAGGCTTCTTAAACTATTTGGGTGAATAGTTCAAGCTAGAGTGTTGAGACTTGTGATGAGAAAGAGTAGATTTATCTTGAACTTGCTGGCATTGTTGTCAAGACAATGACACCACGAAGCTATCCCAAGTAAAATCCTTCAAGTTTATTCACTGTTTGCACTTTTAACTATTCTACATACAATAAAATAAATGAATAATAAAAATCCTTTTGCAGGATTATTCTCTGGGCTGTGTATAGAGTGCTTCTACATCATGACTTTCCACAGCATACAAATCACTTTTAAGCATAAGATCATTTTAATTTCAAACCCATACTTAATGAAACCCAGAACCTGTTTATTAACTACAGTGTATTGACCATTTTAAATGAACTATATAGCATGAAACTTGTTGTGCTTTGACATATGCATTTGAAGACAAATACTGAGGTCATAGATCTTATCTCATAAAGTTATTGCACAACTTAATTTGGCTTTTCATGTGTGCATGCTTCCACAGCACAGAACCTAACCCCAGACATTAATGAACTGGCAGCCAAGAAAAGATGCCAAACATCTGGCTCTGGACCATATGCATAAAAGAATGTAGCCTATTTCCTTTTGTCCAATATCCTTTCTATCCTGTTTATTAAATGTTGACCCTATTTGGCCCTCAACGTTGTCCCAATTTTTAATTTTGTCATTTTCTGTGATTGAGTTTGACACCCCTGCTCTAGATGCTTTTCTGCTACAATTCAAGAACAATTGGGGCAGACGCAGAAGATATTTCTTTCCTCAATGTGTCCGGAAGTCGTTGCATTGCAAGCGGAAGTTCTATTTACCTCCTTTCTCTTTACAGAAAAAGAGTCACAAAAAACAAACTTTAAACAGATGAACAGGTTTAAACTTGCAACTTTAATGACTAGAGTTTGAGGGTAGTAAGGCTTCTGTTGATTAGCTCGTTTAGCCTGAGAGCCCTCAGCAGAACGAGTGCAGATTCTTAGTCCAGCAGCCAGCGAGCTGTTCCCTGGAGGCTGACCACATGGTCTGCTGGATGGTCCCAGAGTGGACGAGCTCCTTGACGCTGCTGATTTGGAGGCGGAGTCTCTTTTCAGTGACTGTTTTGGTGGACTTGACAGCATCAAGAAGAGAGTGATTGTCCGTTACACACACAATGGGCAAATTGTTCCGTGTGGATCACCTGTGGTAAGTTCTGAGTAGAGTGTAGCCAAGAAGACTGCACTGTCAATGCCAAAGTCTCTCCTGCTAAGGTGCTTCGGACAACTCTCCTGATCCTGTTTGACTGCCAGCATATAGGTGAACTTCTTCCATTCTCTCCCATAAGCATGACCAGGGCCAAATCCCAATGCCCCCCCTAAACCCTAAACCCTGAACCCTCAAGGACTCACTGACGTCACCTGGTGAGTGGTTGAGTGTGAGAGGCTGTGAGGGCTTGAGATGGTGTGAATAGGAATGGGACAGCACTTTACTGCAACATATCACGTTACCATGAAAACGACAAAAAATATGATGTATAATTGTGTGTATTTATTTTATACATTGTACTCCCTGATTTGAACGTCTTCAGGCTCTTTCCTCACAAGATGAAAAGTAATTTTATATAATCTAAGTTGTTTTTGTCAAAACAGCTTCAATGACAAAATCCAATATTTGACGAATAAATAAATAAATATCTTGTGATTTCATGTTTATTTTTTGTTCCATCTTTAACTCTTAATGTTTCTGAGTACATTTATTACTCCAGGCTGAACACACGTGATCCGTCCTCTTTGTTTACCTTTTTGTTTACGTCTCCATGCGTCCACTGGTTACCTCGTGTTTAACGTCACATTGCAATGATTTGTGGGTAATTCCCTTAGGCTAAGTCAGCATCCTATGCTGATTTATGGAAAGGGTTCATAAAGGGCTCAAAATATCTGTGAGAGAGCCTCAAACACTCGATGATGTGACAGTGGGACAGCCCTAAACCCTCACGGACTTCGCGCCTGGGATTTGGCCCAGGTGTCCGCCTTGAGTGCCTCCGTCTGGAAGGCTTCCCATCGAGGAATCACTGAACTAGTTTCAGCGAGCTGTCTTTTCCCAAGTGCTGAAACCTCAAGGTCACCTCTTCTGATTTCCTCAGGCTCAATGTACTCCAAATGATACCAGTCTTTGTATGTTCCAGTGGCTTTTCCTGCCGTGCTGAGGATGTTTCCAGTGTGTGCTTTGGCCACTCCCACTATCTGTGTATGTAACTACCTGTCCAGTTTTCAGACTAAGGCCTTCACAAGTTGTGGTTGAGTTGTTCTGTGATGCGTCCGATTGACCATGGCTCCCTCCTCCTGGCTGTCTTGGTGGTGACGATGCTCCCTGCACTGAAGCGTGTGAAGTGGTCAATTGCATGCAGATACCACACACCCGGCTCTAGCTCATGCAAATCCACAGCTACAGTTTCATTGTAGGTTGAGGCCAAACCCACCTGGCTTTGGCTTTGGATTGCTATATCTGATGCACGTCTCACAGTTTGTTACAATGTCCTTAAGGATTGTGGTGCATTCATCATCAGGCCAGTAGTTTATTCAGTCTGTCAACAGAGGCGTGTCCAAATTGCTTGTGTAGTTTGAACAGAACTTTCTGTTTTTCTTTTGCTGTCATGTTTTCTGTCACAGTGAGAATGTCCTCCTCATTCTGGGTTACTCTCATCTCTGATGTTCACACAGTAATGTCCTGAAGATGTTAGCCTCCAAATTTCAGCCTCATTTTTCCAGCTCTCAAGACTTATTCTCGTCAAACGGCGGCGGAACAGCCGCCATCCTCTGCTACCATGTTAGTTCAATAACTCCAGCGACAACTGTACATGTTTAAGACTTTACTCAAAACTTATGCACGACATCAACAACAATGGCTACACGTCTTCCGTTTATGAAGGCAAATCACTGTCAAAATCCGAGAGCGCAAATGAGATCCATGCGCGCAAATCAAACAGCCGCGCGTATTTTACTTTGACGAGCGCTTTTACATCACTCCGCGAGCGGAATTCCGTCTCGCGCGAGCGAAAGTCGCTCGCGAAACTTTAACCTGCTCGCTCGCGAGTCTTTAACCTGCTCGCTTGCGATTCTTTAACCTGCTCGCTTGCGATTCTTTAACCTGCTCGCTTGCGATTCTTTAACCTGCTCGCTTGCGAGTCTTTAACCTGCTCGCTTGCGAGTCTTTAACCTGCTCGCTTGCGAGTCTTTAACCTGCTCGCTTGCGATTCTTTAACCTGCTCGCTTGCGAGTCTTTAACCTGCTCGCTTGCGAGTCTTTAACCTGCTCGCTTGCGATTCTTTAACCTGCTCGCTTGCGATTCTTTAACCTGCTCGCTTGCGAGTCTTTAACCTGCTCGCTTGCGATTCTTTAACCTGCTCGCTCTCGAGTAGTTTTTCTGTTTGACAGTAAGTGGGCGGACCCAGTCTCCATTGTATCTCTACATCTAATCCTGGTCTTTGGATAGACCGGATATCACTCTGACTCAGACCTAGGGGGAGATCTTCAGATTGCACTACAGGTCAGGGGCAAATAATGTACATTTGACTGCACGGGTACTTTTACTTTCTGCACTTAAAGTACATTTAGCTGATAATAACATACTTGACTAAGGTTTTGAATGCAAGTATTTTACTGGTAGTGGATTGTTTCATCAGTATGGTATTAGTACGTTTACTGTGAAGGATCTGAATACTTTTTCATCCACTAATAACTTGTCAGTGACTTCAATTTGGAAACTCACTTGGCAAACAGATAATATACAAACAGTTAATATACAAACAGTTAATATACAAACAGTTAATATACAAACAGATAATATACAAACAGTTAATATACAAACAGATAATATACAAACAGTTAATATACAAACAGTTAATATACAAATACAAACAGTTAATATACAAACAGTTAATATACAAACAGATAATATACAAACAGATAATATACAAACAGTTAATATACAAATACAAACAGATAATATACAAACAGATAATATACAAACAGTTAATATACAAACAGTTATTATACAAACAGTTAATATACAAACAGATAATATACAAACAGATAATATACAAACAGTTAATATACAAACAGTTAATATACAAATACAAACAGTTAATATACAAACAGTTAATATACAAACAGATAATATACAAACAGATAATATACAAACAGTTAATATACAAACAGATAATATACAAACAGTTAATATACAAACAGTTATTATACAAACAGTTAATATACAAACAGATAATATACAAACAGTTATTATACAAACAGTTAATATACAAACAGTTAATATACAAACAGTTAATATACAAACAGTTAATATACAAACAGTTATTATACAAACAGTTAATATACAAACAGATAATATACAAACAGTTAATATACAAACAGATAATATACAAACAGTTAATATACAAACAGTTAATATACAAATACAAACAGTTAATATACAAACAGTTAATATACAAACAGATAATATACAAACAGATAATATACAAACAGTTAATATACAAATACAAACAGATAATATACAAACAGATAATATACAAACAGATAATATACAAACAGATAATATACAAACAGATAATATACAAACAGTTAATATACAAACAGATAATATACAAACAGATAATATACAAATACAAACAGTTAATATACAAACAGATAATATACAAATAGATAATATACAAACAGTTAATATACAAACAGATAATATACAAACAGTTAATATACAAACAGTTAATATACAAACAGATAATATACAAACAGATAATATACAAACAGTTAATATACAAACAGATAATATACAAACAGTTAATATACAAAAGTTAATATACAAACAGATAATATACAAACAGATAATATACAAACAGATAATATACAAACAGATAATATACAAACAGTAAATATACAAACAGTTAATATACAAACAGTTAATATACAAACAGATAATATACAAACAGTTAATATACAAACAGTTAATATACAAACAGTTAATATACAAACAGATAATATACAAACAGATATCATACAAATACAAACAGATAATATACAAACAGTTAATATACAAACAGATAATATACAAACAGTTAATATACAAACAGATAATATACAAACAGTTAATATACAAACTGTTAATATACAAACAGTTAATATACAAACAGTTAATATACAAACAGATAATATACAAACAGATAATATACAAACAGATAATATACAAACAGTTAATATACAAACAGATAATATACAAACAGATAATATACAAATACAAACAGATAATATACAAACAGTTAATATACAAACAGATAATATACAAACAGTTAATATACAAACAGTTAATATACAAATACAAACAGTTAATATACAAACAGTTAATATACAAACAGATAATATACAAACAGATAATATACAAACAGTTAATATACAAATACAAACAGATAATATACAAACAGATAATATACAAACAGATAATATACAAACAGATAATATACAAACAGATAATATACAAACAGTTAATATACAAACAGATAATATACAAACAGATAATATACAAATACAAACAGTTAATATACAAACAGATAATATACAAATAGATAATATACAAACAGTTAATATACAAACAGATAATATACAAACAGTTAATATACAAACAGTTAATATACAAACAGATAATATACAAACAGATAATATACAAACAGTTAATATACAAACAGATAATATACAAACAGTTAATATACAAAAGTTAATATACAAACAGATAATATACAAACAGATAATATACAAACAGATAATATACAAACAGATAATATACAAACAGTAAATATACAAACAGTTAATATACAAACAGTTAATATACAAACAGATAATATACAAACAGTTAATATACAGACAGTTAATATACAAACAGTTAATATACAAACAGATAATATACAAACAGATATTATACAAATACAAACAGATAATATACAAACAGTTAATATACAAACAGATAATATACAAACAGTTAATATACAAACAGATAATATACAAACAGTTAATATACAAACTGTTAATATACAAACAGTTAATATACAAACAGTTAATATACAAACAGATAATATACAAACAGATAATATACAAACAGATAATATACAAACAGTTAATATACAAACAGATAATATACAAACAGATAATATACAAATACAAACAGATAATATACAAACAGTTAATATACAAACAGATAATATACAAACAGTTAATATACAAACAGTTAATATACAAACAGATAATATACAAACAGTTAATATACAAACAGTTAATATACAAAAGTTAATATACAAACAGATAATATACAAACAGATAATATACAAACAGATAATATACAAACAGTTAATATACAAACAGTTAATATACAAACAGTTAATATACAAACAGATAATATACAAACAGATAATATACAAACAGATAATATACAAACAGTTAATATACAAACAGTTAATATACAAACAGTTAATATACAAACAGATAATATACAAACAGATAATATACAAACAGTTAATATACAAACAGTTAATATACAAACAGTTAATATACAAACAGATAATATACAAACAGTTAATATACAAACAGTTAATATACAAACAGATAATATACAAACAGATAATATACAAACAGTTAATATACAAACAGTTAATATACAAACAGTTAATATACAAACAGATAATATACAAACAGTTAATATACAAACAGTTAATATACAAACAGATAATATACAAACAGTTAATATACAAACAGTTAATATACAAACAGATAATATACAAACAGATAATATACAAATACAAACAGATAATATACAAACAGTTAATATACAAACAGATAATATACAAACAGTTAATATACAAACAGTTAATATACAAACAGTTAATATACAAACAGATAATATACAAACAGATAATATACAAACAGATATTATACAAATACAAACAGATAATATACAAACAGTTAATATACAAACAGATAATATACAAACAGATAATATACAAACAGATAATATACAAACAGTTAATATACAAACAGTTAATATACAAACAGTTAATATACAAACAGTTAATATACAAAAGTTAATATACAAACAGATAATATACAAACAGATAATATACAAACAGTTAATATACAAATACAAACAGATAATATACAAACAGATAATATACAAACAGTTAATATACAAACAGTTATTATACAAACAGTTAATATACAAACAGATAATATACAAACAGATAATATACAAACAGTTAATATACAAACAGTTAATATACAAATACAAACAGTTAATATACAAACAGTTAATATACAAACAGATAATATACAAACAGATAATATACAAACAGTTAATATACAAACAGATAATATACAAACAGTTAATATACAAACAGTTATTATACAAACAGTTAATATACAAACAGATAATATACAAACAGTTATTATACAAACAGTTAATATACAAACAGTTAATATACAAACAGTTAATATACAAACAGTTAATATACAAACAGTTATTATACAAACAGTTAATATACAAACAGATAATATACAAACAGTTAATATACAAACAGATAATATACAAACAGTTAATATACAAACAGTTAATATACAAATACAAACAGTTAATATACAAACAGTTAATATACAAACAGATAATATACAAACAGATAATATACAAACAGTTAATATACAAATACAAACAGATAATATACAAACAGATAATATACAAACAGATAATATACAAACAGATAATATACAAACAGATAATATACAAACAGTTAATATACAAACAGATAATATACAAACAGATAATATACAAATACAAACAGTTAATATACAAACAGATAATATACAAATAGATAATATACAAACAGTTAATATACAAACAGATAATATACAAACAGTTAATATACAAACAGTTAATATACAAACAGATAATATACAAACAGATAATATACAAACAGTTAATATACAAACAGATAATATACAAACAGTTAATATACAAAAGTTAATATACAAACAGATAATATACAAACAGATAATATACAAACAGATAATATACAAACAGATAATATACAAACAGATAATATACAAACAGTAAATATACAAACAGTTAATATACAAACAGTTAATATACAAACAGATAATATACAAACAGTTAATATACAAACAGTTAATATACAAACAGTTAATATACAAACAGATAATATACAAACAGATATCATACAAATACAAACAGATAATATACAAACAGTTAATATACAAACAGATAATATACAAACAGTTAATATACAAACAGATAATATACAAACAGTTAATATACAAACTGTTAATATACAAACAGTTAATATACAAACAGTTAATATACAAACAGATAATATACAAACAGATAATATACAAACAGATAATATACAAACAGTTAATATACAAACAGATAATATACAAACAGATAATATACAAATACAAACAGATAATATACAAACAGTTAATATACAAACAGATAATATACAAACAGTTAATATACAAACAGTTAATATACAAATACAAACAGTTAATATACAAACAGTTAATATACAAACAGATAATATACAAACAGATAATATACAAACAGTTAATATACAAATACAAACAGATAATATACAAACAGATAATATACAAACAGATAATATACAAACAGATAATATACAAACAGATAATATACAAACAGTTAATATACAAACAGATAATATACAAACAGATAATATACAAATACAAACAGTTAATATACAAACAGATAATATACAAATAGATAATATACAAACAGTTAATATACAAACAGATAATATACAAACAGTTAATATACAAACAGTTAATATACAAACAGATAATATACAAACAGATAATATACAAACAGTTAATATACAAACAGATAATATACAAACAGTTAATATACAAAAGTTAATATACAAACAGATAATATACAAACAGATAATATACAAACAGATAATATACAAACAGATAATATACAAACAGTAAATATACAAACAGTTAATATACAAACAGTTAATATACAAACAGATAATATACAAACAGTTAATATACAGACAGTTAATATACAAACAGTTAATATACAAACAGATAATATACAAACAGATATTATACAAATACAAACAGATAATATACAAACAGTTAATATACAAACAGATAATATACAAACAGTTAATATACAAACAGATAATATACAAACAGTTAATATACAAACTGTTAATATACAAACAGTTAATATACAAACAGTTAATATACAAACAGATAATATACAAACAGATAATATACAAACAGATAATATACAAACAGTTAATATACAAACAGATAATATACAAACAGATAATATACAAATACAAACAGATAATATACAAACAGTTAATATACAAACAGATAATATACAAACAGTTAATATACAAACAGTTAATATACAAACAGATAATATACAAACAGTTAATATACAAACAGTTAATATACAAAAGTTAATATACAAACAGATAATATACAAACAGATAATATACAAACAGATAATATACAAACAGTTAATATACAAACAGTTAATATACAAACAGTTAATATACAAACAGATAATATACAAACAGATAATATACAAACAGATAATATACAAACAGTTAATATACAAACAGTTAATATACAAACAGTTAATATACAAACAGATAATATACAAACAGATAATATACAAACAGTTAATATACAAACAGTTAATATACAAACAGTTAATATACAAACAGATAATATACAAACAGTTAATATACAAACAGTTAATATACAAACAGATAATATACAAACAGATAATATACAAACAGTTAATATACAAACAGTTAATATACAAACAGTTAATATACAAACAGATAATATACAAACAGTTAATATACAAACAGTTAATATACAAACAGATAATATACAAACAGTTAATATACAAACAGTTAATATACAAACAGATAATATACAAACAGATAATATACAAATACAAACAGATAATATACAAACAGTTAATATACAAACAGATAATATACAAACAGTTAATATACAAACAGTTAATATACAAACAGTTAATATACAAACAGATAATATACAAACAGATAATATACAAACAGATATTATACAAATACAAACAGATAATATACAAACAGTTAATATACAAACAGATAATATACAAACAGATAATATACAAACAGATAATATACAAACAGTTAATATACAAACAGTTAATATACAAACAGTTAATATACAAACAGTTAATATACAAAAGTTAATATACAAACAGATAATATACAAACAGATAATATACAAACAGTTAATATACAAATACAAACAGATAATATACAAACAGATAATATACAAACAGTTAATATACAAACAGTTATTATACAAACAGTTAATATACAAACAGATAATATACAAACAGATAATATACAAACAGTTAATATACAAACAGTTAATATACAAATACAAACAGTTAATATACAAACAGTTAATATACAAACAGATAATATACAAACAGATAATATACAAACAGTTAATATACAAACAGATAATATACAAACAGTTAATATACAAACAGTTATTATACAAACAGTTAATATACAAACAGATAATATACAAACAGTTATTATACAAACAGTTAATATACAAACAGTTAATATACAAACAGTTAATATACAAACAGTTAATATACAAACAGTTATTATACAAACAGTTAATATACAAACAGATAATATACAAACAGTTAATATACAAACAGATAATATACAAACAGTTAATATACAAACAGTTAATATACAAATACAAACAGTTAATATACAAACAGTTAATATACAAACAGATAATATACAAACAGATAATATACAAACAGTTAATATACAAATACAAACAGATAATATACAAACAGATAATATACAAACAGATAATATACAAACAGATAATATACAAACAGATAATATACAAACAGTTAATATACAAACAGATAATATACAAACAGATAATATACAAATACAAACAGTTAATATACAAACAGATAATATACAAATAGATAATATACAAACAGTTAATATACAAACAGATAATATACAAACAGTTAATATACAAACAGTTAATATACAAACAGATAATATACAAACAGATAATATACAAACAGTTAATATACAAACAGATAATATACAAACAGTTAATATACAAAAGTTAATATACAAACAGATAATATACAAACAGATAATATACAAACAGATAATATACAAACAGATAATATACAAACAGATAATATACAAACAGTAAATATACAAACAGTTAATATACAAACAGTTAATATACAAACAGATAATATACAAACAGTTAATATACAAACAGTTAATATACAAACAGTTAATATACAAACAGATAATATACAAACAGATATCATACAAATACAAACAGATAATATACAAACAGTTAATATACAAACAGATAATATACAAACAGTTAATATACAAACAGATAATATACAAACAGTTAATATACAAACTGTTAATATACAAACAGTTAATATACAAACAGTTAATATACAAACAGATAATATACAAACAGATAATATACAAACAGATAATATACAAACAGTTAATATACAAACAGATAATATACAAACAGATAATATACAAATACAAACAGATAATATACAAACAGTTAATATACAAACAGATAATATACAAACAGTTAATATACAAACAGTTAATATACAAATACAAACAGTTAATATACAAACAGTTAATATACAAACAGATAATATACAAACAGATAATATACAAACAGTTAATATACAAATACAAACAGATAATATACAAACAGATAATATACAAACAGATAATATACAAACAGATAATATACAAACAGATAATATACAAACAGTTAATATACAAACAGATAATATACAAACAGATAATATACAAATACAAACAGTTAATATACAAACAGATAATATACAAATAGATAATATACAAACAGTTAATATACAAACAGATAATATACAAACAGTTAATATACAAACAGTTAATATACAAACAGATAATATACAAACAGATAATATACAAACAGTTAATATACAAACAGATAATATACAAACAGTTAATATACAAAAGTTAATATACAAACAGATAATATACAAACAGATAATATACAAACAGATAATATACAAACAGATAATATACAAACAGTAAATATACAAACAGTTAATATACAAACAGTTAATATACAAACAGATAATATACAAACAGTTAATATACAGACAGTTAATATACAAACAGTTAATATACAAACAGATAATATACAAACAGATATTATACAAATACAAACAGATAATATACAAACAGTTAATATACAAACAGATAATATACAAACAGTTAATATACAAACAGATAATATACAAACAGTTAATATACAAACTGTTAATATACAAACAGTTAATATACAAACAGTTAATATACAAACAGATAATATACAAACAGATAATATACAAACAGATAATATACAAACAGTTAATATACAAACAGATAATATACAAACAGATAATATACAAATACAAACAGATAATATACAAACAGTTAATATACAAACAGATAATATACAAACAGTTAATATACAAACAGTTAATATACAAACAGATAATATACAAACAGTTAATATACAAACAGTTAATATACAAAAGTTAATATACAAACAGATAATATACAAACAGATAATATACAAACAGATAATATACAAACAGTTAATATACAAACAGTTAATATACAAACAGTTAATATACAAACAGATAATATACAAACAGATAATATACAAACAGATAATATACAAACAGTTAATATACAAACAGTTAATATACAAACAGTTAATATACAAACAGATAATATACAAACAGATAATATACAAACAGTTAATATACAAACAGTTAATATACAAACAGTTAATATACAAACAGATAATATACAAACAGTTAATATACAAACAGTTAATATACAAACAGATAATATACAAACAGATAATATACAAACAGTTAATATACAAACAGTTAATATACAAACAGTTAATATACAAACAGATAATATACAAACAGTTAATATACAAACAGTTAATATACAAACAGATAATATACAAACAGTTAATATACAAACAGTTAATATACAAACAGATAATATACAAACAGATAATATACAAATACAAACAGATAATATACAAACAGTTAATATACAAACAGATAATATACAAACAGTTAATATACAAACAGTTAATATACAAACAGTTAATATACAAACAGATAATATACAAACAGATAATATACAAACAGATATTATACAAATACAAACAGATAATATACAAACAGTTAATATACAAACAGATAATATACAAACAGATAATATACAAACAGATAATATACAAACAGTTAATATACAAACAGTTAATATACAAACAGTTAATATACAAACAGTTAATATACAAAAGTTAATATACAAACAGATAATATACAAACAGATAATATACAAACAGTTAATATACAAATACAAACAGATAATATACAAACAGATAATATACAAACAGTTAATATACAAACAGTTATTATACAAACAGTTAATATACAAACAGATAATATACAAACAGATAATATACAAACAGTTAATATACAAACAGTTAATATACAAATACAAACAGTTAATATACAAACAGTTAATATACAAACAGATAATATACAAACAGATAATATACAAACAGTTAATATACAAACAGATAATATACAAACAGTTAATATACAAACAGTTATTATACAAACAGTTAATATACAAACAGATAATATACAAACAGTTATTATACAAACAGTTAATATACAAACAGTTAATATACAAACAGTTAATATACAAACAGTTAATATACAAACAGTTATTATACAAACAGTTAATATACAAACAGATAATATACAAACAGTTAATATACAAACAGATAATATACAAACAGTTAATATACAAACAGTTAATATACAAATACAAACAGTTAATATACAAACAGTTAATATACAAACAGATAATATACAAACAGATAATATACAAACAGTTAATATACAAATACAAACAGATAATATACAAACAGATAATATACAAACAGATAATATACAAACAGATAATATACAAACAGATAATATACAAACAGTTAATATACAAACAGATAATATACAAACAGATAATATACAAATACAAACAGTTAATATACAAACAGATAATATACAAATAGATAATATACAAACAGTTAATATACAAACAGATAATATACAAACAGTTAATATACAAACAGTTAATATACAAACAGATAATATACAAACAGATAATATACAAACAGTTAATATACAAACAGATAATATACAAACAGTTAATATACAAAAGTTAATATACAAACAGATAATATACAAACAGATAATATACAAACAGATAATATACAAACAGATAATATACAAACAGATAATATACAAACAGTAAATATACAAACAGTTAATATACAAACAGTTAATATACAAACAGATAATATACAAACAGTTAATATACAAACAGTTAATATACAAACAGTTAATATACAAACAGATAATATACAAACAGATATCATACAAATACAAACAGATAATATACAAACAGTTAATATACAAACAGATAATATACAAACAGTTAATATACAAACAGATAATATACAAACAGTTAATATACAAACTGTTAATATACAAACAGTTAATATACAAACAGTTAATATACAAACAGATAATATACAAACAGATAATATACAAACAGATAATATACAAACAGTTAATATACAAACAGATAATATACAAACAGATAATATACAAATACAAACAGATAATATACAAACAGTTAATATACAAACAGATAATATACAAACAGTTAATATACAAACAGTTAATATACAAATACAAACAGTTAATATACAAACAGTTAATATACAAACAGATAATATACAAACAGATAATATACAAACAGTTAATATACAAATACAAACAGATAATATACAAACAGATAATATACAAACAGATAATATACAAACAGATAATATACAAACAGATAATATACAAACAGTTAATATACAAACAGATAATATACAAACAGATAATATACAAATACAAACAGTTAATATACAAACAGATAATATACAAATAGATAATATACAAACAGTTAATATACAAACAGATAATATACAAACAGTTAATATACAAACAGTTAATATACAAACAGATAATATACAAACAGATAATATACAAACAGTTAATATACAAACAGATAATATACAAACAGTTAATATACAAAAGTTAATATACAAACAGATAATATACAAACAGATAATATACAAACAGATAATATACAAACAGATAATATACAAACAGTAAATATACAAACAGTTAATATACAAACAGTTAATATACAAACAGATAATATACAAACAGTTAATATACAGACAGTTAATATACAAACAGTTAATATACAAACAGATAATATACAAACAGATATTATACAAATACAAACAGATAATATACAAACAGTTAATATACAAACAGATAATATACAAACAGTTAATATACAAACAGATAATATACAAACAGTTAATATACAAACAGATAATATACAAACAGTTAATATACAAACTGTTAATATACAAACAGTTAATATACAAACAGTTAATATACAAACAGATAATATACAAACAGATAATATACAAACAGATAATATACAAACAGTTAATATACAAACAGATAATATACAAACAGATAATATACAAATACAAACAGATAATATACAAACAGTTAATATACAAACAGATAATATACAAACAGTTAATATACAAACAGATAATATACAAACAGTTAATATACAAACAGTTAATATACAAAAGTTAATATACAAACAGATAATATACAAACAGATAATATACAAACAGATAATATACAAACAGTTAATATACAAACAGTTAATATACAAACAGTTAATATACAAACAGATAATATACAAACAGATAATATACAAACAGATAATATACAAACAGTTAATATACAAACAGTTAATATACAAACAGTTAATATACAAACAGATAATATACAAACAGATAATATACAAACAGTTAATATACAAACAGTTAATATACAAACAGATAATATACAAACAGTTAATATACAAACAGTTAATATACAAACAGATAATATACAAACAGTTAATATACAAACAGTTAATATACAAACAGATAATATACAAACAGATAATATACAAACAGTTAATATACAAACAGTTAATATACAAACAGATAATATACAAACAGTTAATATCATACCTGCAAACTTGTCGCTTTTCGGCGAAATTCGCCGTTTTGAATACAAAATATGTCATCCACGTGAATCGTGTAGATCCGTAGAGTTTAATTTTTTTGGGAGGGGGGGGGGGGGGGGGGGGAGGGGTCAACTGGCCAGCCAGCGTTTGACGAGAGAGAGAGACGAGGAGAAAAGGTGACGAGGTGATCTTCGCAATAAAACATCTTTGATGTGACGTGTCGAGTCTTGTCCAATCAGCGTTAAGATGTCTACAGCGTCTTCATTTCCCTCCGTTACAGTTTAAGTTACGTTATGTTCCGTTACCGTTCAGACTTGCTGGGTTAAGTTAACGTCCACTACATGCGGAACTCTCGACTTTTAACGTTCGTCATTATCGCGAATTAGGAGGAAGTAACGTAACGTGATGAAACATGAAGCCCCCCCCCCCCCCCCCCCCCCGTGTTCCGGTTCAGTTCACGCGGCCACTCGTTAACATTAAACCAGAACACCGGCGGATCTGGTTGCTGTTTTTAACTCAAAGTAGAATGAAAGGCCCAGATACTGATGAGATGATGAGGTCAAAGAGCTTCAGGGCTGAGCTGTGAGTGGAGCTGGGCCTGGATAAAGGTGGAGGTCTAAACAGACGTGAGTACAGCTTCCCGCTGTCACAGTGTTTAAATACATTGATGAGGCAGGTCTGCTGAATGCAGCCTCTGCTCCAAGGAGATAAAGTACAGCAACGTGCCCTCTCATCACACTGTACACACTGTTCACTGTAATGATCACAGCCAGAGTAGATTATCATTTTAATTTAAATAATAGAACTGGATTGAATGTATATTAATTGCAAATAGAAGATAGGCCACTATTCTAACAGCTGTACAGTAACAGTATAAGTTAATATTAAGCTATACAGTAACAGGGTTCAATGAAGACTAATCACTTTATTTGCAGGCGATGGTTCTCGCTACTCTGCTATCTTTTTTATTTGACTAAAACTTTTGAAAATGAGACCTCGTTCTAAATGGATTTTGTCTAAATAAAGGTTGTTAATAATAATAATAAAGAAAAAACGAAGAAGCTAACTAGCTCTTCAACCCGAGCTGAAATGGTGATAAATAACTGAATAATAAATTATTCTTTTGCTTAAAGTAAATATGGTCTTATCACTTAATGTTATTCTCAGAGTACACCAGAATGCTACATTTTAAAGATCATATTTGAAATAAAAATTCATGCCACCAGCACACCCAGGTCAGATCAGAGTTGAATCACTGAATCCATGGAAATGTTATAATGCATGTTTGATTCCTATATTTAAAATGTTTTGAAAATGATCATCCCACAAATATGAGTTGCTGTCAAGTGCACCTTTAAAATGTTAAAGTGATATTCAGAGATTATTCAATTAATTTAGGGTTGTAATTGTTTTAGCCTGAACACATTGGTCAATTGTTATTGGGGTGAATATGTATCGATATGTTAAGTTATTATAATCTTCTAATAAATGAAGTATATTAAGGGGTGAAGGGGTCAGTTTGTGTTTTCTTCAGGATTTAGTTTGGTTCATTTAAAATGATCAAGATTAAATAACATTTACAATGCACCACCAGTAAACAACACTTACTTCCCTTTTATAATGTATCAAATCTGGAGTCAGTTGTTTTAAAACATAGTTATCAGTGAATAGCTCTGAAATGTAATAGTGTAGTTATTTATGTCAGCAGGTTGTAATGAAGTTATTTTTAAACCTTTGTTCTAATTCTAACTGCTGTAAAAAAATGACTGAATCTACAGGTGGATGGACCATAATAAAACCAACAATAGCAACTTAAAGTTAAAAGGAATTTCATTCACAATGTAATACAGTTCAACATAACATGTAACAATATGTTAGAAAATGAACAATTACATTCAGCATTTCACATTCACATTCACATTCACATTCACATTCACATTCACATTCACATTCACATTCACATTCACATTCACATTCACATTCACATTCAAATCACATTCGCCGTCAGGCTCAGCTCCGCCTTCGGGCAACGGTCCGCCGTCAGGCTCAGCTCCGCCTTCGGGCAACGGTCCGCCGTCAGGCTCAGCTCCGCCTTCGGGCAACGGTCCGCCGTCAGGCTCAGCTCCGCCTTCGGGCAACGGTCCGCCGTCAGGATCAGCTCCGGCTTCGGGTCCGATCTGCCGTCAGGCTCCGAGTTCAGATGCAAAGTGACAATCTGAGGTCAGCTCGACCTTATATAGCGTCTTGGTGGCGTCGTTTCCATGACATTTACTGACGTACGCGCGTCCGTTGTCATACACCTGATAGCAACAGAGACTATGTTTTTATTTAAAAATCTCATATTTGTTAATATATTTCAGTAGTTTTTATATATATATATTTGTGAGCTGAGGCCAGGTTTTAACACGTCAAGCACTTCTACATATCACTTACTTTTAATTAGAAGAATAAGAATAAGAGCGCTCATGTTACCCATAGAACTGCCTGATCTCGGCAGTAAACTCCGCCAGCACCGGGGGCTCAGCGCTCACGGTGCCCGCCTAGAACAGCCTGATCTCGGCGAGTCTTTTTGAAACTTGCCGCTGGTAATGACGTCTCTGTAGCGTTTTCCTCGCCGGCAAAGAGGACAGCAATCCGGATCTGATCCACATACATATACATACAATTTTATATATATATACAATTACAATATGTATAAATACATATAATTATATATACAATTATACATATATATGTATATATAATTGTATGTACAAATACATATAATTGTATGTGTATATATATATATATATATATATATATATATATATATATATATATATATAATATAATATAATACACTTATATAATAATATATAATTTTTTCTTTTTAATGAAAATTAAAAAAGCAGGGTTGTCATATTTAGTTTGATTGTACAAATACTTTACAGTAAAAAAAAAACGGATTAAACTCATTAGCAAGACCAGCTGAGGTGGTGATGTCATCACGCTGCAGTAACAATTGTCCATACTGCGTTCTCTGGACTTGGAGTCCAGACTTCAAGTCCATACATAAATATGGCCTTACAAACTGTCCATATACACATACATGAATACAAAACAACAATCCAGCATATCATGTAACATGTCCGACTAGCTAGCTTCTAAGCTAATTTTAACATTACCGCCAATGGAGAAATGCTAACCGCGATTAGCATTTAATACAACACAAATGCTATACTAAAAGAAGAATAAAACAATGACAAAGATTGCCTTTGCAGGAGATATAGATGACATAAACAAGCAGGTAACTTCAGCTATTATTTTGGCAGCCAATGCATCTATACCCAGGAGTAAAAACAGGATAAATAAGAAACTTGTTCCATGGTGGACAGAGGAGTGCTGCCAGGCTGTTAAAAATAGGAACAAAGCATTCAGACAAGTCAGGAGAACCCATAACATGCAGCATTTGATTCAATATAAAAAGGCACAAGCAGTGGTTAGAAGAACAGTACGACAAGCTAAGAGAGATAGTTGGAGACATTTTTGCAATAAAATAGGAAGAACTACTCCTGTGGGAGAGGTATGGGGAATGATAAAGAGGATGGGAGGAGACAGAAGAGAATGGGATTACCCAGTCTTGACATCTGACAAGGAAACAGCGGTTCAATGAAAATTCATGCCACCACCCCACCCCCCCCCGACATGGTTTTGGACTTGTCACCTTTTTCACCCCTTATGAGTTTGCAGGTATGTAATATACAAACAGATAATATACAAACAGATAATATACAAACAGATAATATACAAACAGTTAATATACAAACAGTTAATATACAAACAGATAATATACAAACAGATAATATACAAACAGATAATATACAAACAGATAATATACAAACAGTTAATATACAAACAGTTAATATACAAACAGTTAATATACAAACAGATAATATACAAACAGTTAATATACAAACAGATAATATACAAACAGTTAATATACAAACAGATAATATACAAACAGATAATATACAAACAGATAATATACAAACAGTTAATATACAAACAGTTAATATACAAACAGATAATATACAAACAGATAATATACAAACAGATAATATACAAACAGATAATATACAAACAGTTAATATACAAACAGTTAATATACAAACAGTTAATATACAAACAGATAATATACAAACAGATATTATACAAATACAAACAGATAATATACAAACAGTTAATATACAAACAGATAATATACAAACAGTTAATATACAAACAGATAATATACAAACAGATAATATACAAACAGTTAATATACAAACAGATAATATACAAACAGTTAATATACAAACAGTTAATATACAAACAGTTAATATACAAACAGTTAATATACAAACAGTTAATATACAAACAGTTAATATACAAACAGTTACTATAAAAACAGATAATATACAAACAGATAATATACAAACAGATAATATACAAACAGATAATATACAAACAGATAATATACAAACAGATAATATACAAACAGATAATATACAAATACAAACAGATAATATACAAACAGTTAATATACAAACAGTTAATATACAAACAGATAATATACAAACAGTTAATATACAAACAGTTAATATACAAACAGATAATATACAAACAGATAATATACAAACAGATAATATACAAACAGTTAATATACAAACAGTTAATATACAAACAGTTAATATACAAACAGATAATATACAAACAGTTAATATACAAACAGATAATATACAAACAGTTAATATACAAACAGATAATATACAAACAGTTAAACTATAACGGAGGGAAATGAAGACGCTGTAGACATCTTAACGCTGATTGGACAAGACTCGACACGTCACATCAAAGATGTTTTATTGCGAAGATCACCACGTCACCTTTTCTCCTCGTCTCACTCCAATCGGAGAAACGCTGGCTGGCCAGTTGACCCCCCCCCCCCCCCAAAACAAAAAACTCTACGGATCTACACGATTCACGTGGATGACATATTTTGTATTCAAAACGGCGAATTTCGCCGAAAAGCGACAAGTTTGCAGGTATGACATTCATGTTAGAATGAGGCTGAGACTAGTAGAGGAAAAGAATGAATCGACTCAACTTCATTTCACCGTTTCAGATCAAAACAACTAGAATGTTCTCGAAACAATGACGTTTATTTCCTCAGTAATAATGAACATAAGCCCATTCAACCCTTATGACCGCTGCATGTTCCTCACACACTTATGCAGTGTGGCTTTATGTGCTTAAATATTAGCTGGCTTTGCTATTAATATCTTTTAGTCTTCATTTTTATACTTATTAAAAATAATATTGTGGGATAACATGTAATAACAAATTGAAATAGTGAAGTTGTTTGAATATATATAATAGAAGTATTATTGTAAGTAAGGCAGTGATTTGAATGAAGTAACATACATGTGCATACATGTATGTTACAGTTCTAACGCCACTGATGTCCATATCAAATAAAATAAACATAATTCACATAGTAATAATGTAATTATTACTATGTGAATTGCATGTGAAGTTCAAGCTGTTGGTTTAGAGATCCGACATATTTGTATTCAACCATCATTCAAGTTAAACATGATGACCATGCAGTGAACCAACAGATCCCAGAGCCCTCGAACATTCATTCCTTTATTCAAAGAATGGATACCCGATAACGGTTCCCTTGTGTTGCTGTGAACCTGGAGGCAGCAGGTGCATGAACGTGCACAGAGGGAAGGACGTGGTGATCCGTCCGGGCCCTGTGACTCTCTGGTGTCTCAGTCACATGTCGGACATTAAAGGTGTGGTAGCAGTCCTCCACCACCCGACGGTGCAGCAGAGCAAAACACGCCAGGAAGAGCTTTACAGACGGAGTGGAATAAAGGAAGAAGAACAGCTGGAGGGGATTATGGACCTCCATGACAGCAGCATGTACCTGATGAATTGTTTCAGTGGAAGAGCCTTCAATGACTTTTGATCATATTCTCATCATATCTAAAGGAGGTAACTGTGGTATTCATATTGATATACTTGCAGTATTATTAACTATGTCTGTGGTGATATTCCATGATTACAATAGAAATCTAAATCTACCAGGACTCACATTTTAGGATGACACTTTGATTAAACAAACATTTTGGCTACTTAATTTAAAGATTAAGAAAATCTAAACTTATGATTTACAACCTACTAAGTCAAAAACATAACAAAAATCAACCTTTTTTACATAAATATATGAAAGTAAAATGAAATGTCAATCCCACAATTGTGACTTTAAAAGTCAGTGTTTTGACAGAATATGGATATTCTCTTTATTGACCATGACTATGTATATTTTAGCATCCCTCTGTCTCTCAGACGTGTGTTGCCATAATGCTCTGCTTGATGTTGCCATAGCTACCAAAGTCATAACTCTTCAAAGAAACTGACATTCATTCACTGATTCGTTCATCTGTTGGGGATGAACATCGGTGAGATTGGGCTCTTTAGTGCAGGAGGACACACAAAGGAGACCGTTGACTCAGAAAGGTTGCAGTTATAGAACAGTGGCGGTATTCACACTGAAGCAATCCTTGAAGGAGCCTCCGTCTTCTGAAGCTTTCAGCGTGTAAGTAAGTAACACTTTGTTTTATTGGTTCATTAGCACTAAAGCCTCTCATTTCTGTCAATAAACAACATCACTTTATATGACTGGAACATCGTGAGCTTCATAAAGTCTGACTAGTGAGGTGATCATAAAAATCACCAACCATCAGGACGAGTGACCGATGCTCCAATATACAGGTACATCATTCTGTTGACGGGACGACAGTTTCTATCATTAAAAGTTCAGCTGATGTTTAATATCAATACATCTAGAAAATACATTTAAAACATTTCTGCCAAAGTTATGAAGGCATGTCAACAGTCCAAAGAGCAGACCAGCATCTCCGTCTGCAGAGGTCCAGATCCAGTGAGTTAGTCGTCCTGGGGCGCCCCCTTCAGACTGGACCTGTGCTTCTTCTGGTCCGCCTGGCCCATAGCGCGGTACAGTTTTTTCCGTGCCTCCTTCTGTCTCCCCAGCTTGGCCTCCTCCAGCTTGTCCTTCTCCTGCAGGAACTCCTTGTGTTTGGCGTGCTGCATCGTGTGGGCTTTCTTCCTCTTGTAGTTGTGGACCGTGCTCAGAGCGTGGAGCAGGGCCATCACCTAAAGGAGCGGGACGAGAGGAGATAAAGCCATGTTTCACTACAGGGAGTAGTCCTAATCAGTTAGGGTACCATTTTAATGGTGAGATCTGGACACAAATGCTCCGTCCTAACTACGGATGGAGCGGCCACACTGAGCCTGTAGAGTCTGGTTCTGCTCACCTTCTTCTCGTGGGGCTCTCTGATCACACTGGGTCTCTGGAGATCTCTGGGCGTCTTTCCTCTGGGTAGTTGCTGTTTGGGTTTGCTCTTGAAGGGCAGGGCCTTCTGGAGCTCCTTGGGGATTTGGAGGCGGTTGAAGTGCCTTGGGGCTCGGACCACCGGCTGGAAGGGAAAATAATGGATATGCACACATCAAGTCAGGATTTGTGTTAAGTACAGCTCTACAGATGTCAAGCCAGCCAACACTAGGCCTGTCATGATAGGCTCATGTTGGAGGACACATTGCTGCAGAAATATTCTTATTAAAGTGTACACTTCAAGTGATCAGGAGGAGTCTACTCCACCTTGTACAGAGAGTCCTCGTTGGGTTTGTTGCGGATGCCCAGGTCGTATTTGAGCTGGCCCAGGGTCCTCATGCCCGCCCAGCCGTCCTTCTGACCGACGGGCAGCAGCAGAGAGGTGACGGGGTTGTAGAGCTGAGGAACGGACACCGGAAACCAGGAGCGCAGGAACACCACGTCTGCACCACAACAAAACACACAGAAACAAACAGAGGAGTCCTTTCAGAAGCAAGACATCGTTGTGCATAATGACTATGAAATAAAGACAATCACGGTGGAGATGATAAGCAACTTTACTTCATGAAAGCTTTACTGTGAGGTCGGCAAAACAACAACAGACACTCACCACTCATGAGCAGGCGGTCCTCAAACGTGGCTCTGTAGGCTCCTGCTGGCGTAGACAGCGCCTTCTTGATCTGACCTCTGACCCCCGATACCGTTCGCACGGAAGCGCCTTCGAATTTAGCCACCTCCAGCACCGTGTTGAACATGCCCTGTGAGACGGAGGGAGGAGTCAACCACACCACACCAGTAGGATTCAGATCATACATCGGCCTGCCTTCTGTGAGAATGTGTTTCATTCATCAAGTATGTTTTTATTGTCACATGTCAGTTTTGTGGTTCTGTTAATCAAAGACAATTTTCTCTTCTGGCCTCTTTAGTTATATAAAAATAAAAACCATGGATGTGTGTTGGCAAGGATCTGACGATACGCATCATGATGAAGGGGTTCTGGTTCAATATATTGGGACACTGTTACCAAGGCGATATACTATGGGTTTTAAAACCGTCATAGTACAAAGAACACACACCGCCACATGCATAGAACCTGAGAACAACCTGTAACATCCAACATCACGGCACTACTTTCTGTGGCATCTGATCAAAGTTATTAACATTTGATTTGATCAGTAGAATAATAAAATAGGATTCTTTAGGTAAACAAATAATATGGTTAAAAGATAGACGGGTGTAAATGAACGTCCCCCACCTTAATAAAGGAGGTGTTCTTGAAGATCTTGTCGGGGTAACCGATGAGTTTGAGCTTCTTCACTACAGTCACGGACTTATCCAGGTCCAGGACCACTCCTGTGGCTGCAATACGGAAATTAGCCTGCAGAAAGAAAAGAGGAATTCATAAGTAAACTACATAGATATAGATCAAACATACAATGTTCTTTGAGTTGTAAAGTAGTAAACTCCAGGTGTGGTCAGCGTTCTCCTTTTGTATCTTGAACTTGGATATGCCCTCAACTAATAGAGGCACTTAGACTCCATCCATAGATGGACCTAATGAGACAGACCTGTGAGAAACACAGGCATGGCCATATCACAGGGCTCCTTTGACCTCTCACCTCAAGATATGACAATGAAAGAGGGTTCTATGTGCTTCCCCTTTACCCACACCTAAGAGCTCCACATACCACCGGCCTGCTTACACACCTAAGAGCTCCACATAACACCGGCCTGCTTACACACCTAAGAGCTCCACATACCACCGGCCTGCTTGCCCAGGCAAGTGGAAAGCCTCGTTCAGTTGATGCGATGGGGCAAGTTAAAAAATAAATGGGATCTTTATCGGGGGGGCGATATTCAGCAGAAACATAGGATCAGGAGATCACCTTTAATGCTTTCTCATCCCGATACTGTGAACCACCAATCCATTGAAATCAGAGAGTAACAGAGCGAACAGCTCCAGACAGAAAGAGCGTAAACATTATCATGTGTTCACATGTCATCTGTAAAATAAATGTTTTGGTAAGTTTGTCTTTTGGGAAGTGAAAGGTCTCAGCCACTTGGCCGGAGGTCCAGTAGTGTCTGACAAAGCTTGATGTCGAGGCCTACGAAGGCCTTCAGAGGATGTAGGGTTAGGGTTTATTGACAAGAGGTTTATGAGCAGTGCTCGCCACCGATAAATGCTAATCTCCATTTTTGATACCAAATCCCAGCATGGCTTGTTCTGTGGTGTTCCTCGAGGTCTTGGTGTCTTATTTTGCAGTGATTTTTAATCATTTGTAATCAATACTCACATGGTCAGAAATTGTAAAAACTAATTGAGTCAATATTAAAAGGGGGGGGGGGGGGGGGGGATAGGAGTGGAAGAGGTTAATGCATTATTCCATTTAGTCTAGGTTGTTCTGACTTGGAGTCACATGAGAGTTCCATTTTACAAACAACAAAGAGTATTTTTACCATTTGGGTAACATTGTTCTCACTTCTACTGGTATTTGATGGATGTTATGTGAAGGATTAAACCGGAGCAGCTGTTCCCTCTGAGTCAGTGTCTTACCTTAGCTCCTGCTACTGTCTGCACTGCCAGGAAGCCGGTTCCCTGTGGTGTGACAGGACCTTCAGGGGGACAGAATACCGGTTATTAGCATCAGATACAGAAATATAGGATACTTTTTACCAGTGCTTGTTCGTATGATTACATTTTTTTTACTTCTAATAGATGTTTAAACTAATATAGTTATAATATTTCTGACCTGATAACGAGTGGTGTCCCTGGTAGATCTTTATAAATATATCAGAATGTTGTCAAACCAAACCTCATCAATGAAACCGTATCAGCACGACTCGAGTTAAAGCTACGAGGAAGTTTCACTTTGTGTTGATTTTGGCGGTCTGTGTTACGAAAGTGGTCTACAAGCTCCAGAGTCCCTTTAGAAACCTCGTTCAACCGCAGCAGGGTCTGACAGTCCTGATTGTGGTTCTCCCGTGCCTCCCTTCCCTCCACGGTTGTGGACTGGTGCTGCTGGAGTCTGAATCAGACTCGGTGGCACCGATGACGAGCATTGAGAACAACTATATAGAAATATGTTCTCGCTCATGGTCTCGTTTACTCATGTAGTCATGAAGAGACACTCACACACACACACACACACACACACACACACACACACACACACACACACACACACACACACACACACACACACACACACACACACACACACACACACACACACACACACACACACACACACACACACACACACACACACACACACACACACACACACACACACACACACACACACACACACACACACACACACACACACACACACACACACACACACACACACACACACACACACACACACACACACACACACACACACACACACCAGTATATGGACACGTAGAGGGGAGGCTTTCAGCCTTAATCACATTATCCTGTGCATGTACACAGCCATTCACAATTCATCACTGACCGTACACCAGCACTGGAGCGTGCAGCGCGCTTTAACGGCGTCTTACCCCAGATGGAGGCTCCACAGTGCATGTGCTGCGGTGTGTATTTGAGCAGGCGGTGGCGTCCGTTGTGGTCCTCGATGTGGTAGAGGGGGATGGTCTGGAAGCGCCGCCAGCCTAGTGACATGATGAGGGGGTCCCGCGTCTTCAGGATGCGGTTGTACCAGCGGTGTTTCTTCAGCCGCATCTGACACACACACACAGATTTAAATGTATGCTCACCCTTATCAAATGTTATCAACAACATCTCAGGGGGCTACAGTGTGAACGGGGTGATCAAATAGAGGAATACAAATATACAACTGTAGTGTGGTTGTATGAGGTACGGCGTGTTACTACAGTAGATGACAGCAGCAGAGCAACGTACTGCTGTGGACGTATTGGACCTAAAGAACAGCCGAGTGCTCGCTGCATGTGCTGCATGTTGAATTGATCTATGCTCTCATCAAAGCCACCAGACGCTAGTGAAAGGGTTATTGATGACTTCAGACCAACAAAAGTCACACAACAAACGAACCGATGGAGGCCGCAGTAGACCGGCGACTCCTGTGTTCTGGTCTTTTCATGGTGACTTTTGGCAAAAGCACAGACGGCTTCAGTTCCCCATCAGAGGGCCGTCTGTCTGCAAAGTAATGCTCTAAATAAAGCGTACACTGGTATTGATGTATGGTCTGAAGGGGCCATTGAGGTCACCTGATAGGGGTGTGGGAGCATCTCTAACAATAGAAATGAATAAAGAAGAAAGGTTTAGGTAACCAGTGTTAATTTGCAGTAGCACACTGATTCTAAGTAATACTGCTAAATGTGAGGTGCACTACGCTGATAGATGTACAGCCTGATTAGACTGAAGTCACATCTGTGTTTAAACATTACTGATCGACACTGGATGAAAACACACTCAATGCTAATCAGTTCTCTCTAATTGTGCCGTTTCCATGTGAGCTCCGGGTGTGACGAGCCACTTGAAGACATCACCATGTAATCCAGCATCTCCTCTCCATTGTATGGTGAAATGAGTAACATTATTAACAGGATTACATGTCAAATGTAATCATCTGTACATCTTAAATCTGAATGACAGGACATCCAGGTACGCAGTCATGAGCAAAGCCCAACGTACCTGCAGGTATCCTACATTGCCCTCAGAGGAGCCCAGACCTCCGAGGATGATGGGATAGTGGGGATCGAAGTTGGTGACGAACTCGCAGGGAAGGGAGGAGATTTCTAATCGGACGTACATTCCTGGTCGGAAGCCTTCGTATTGCACTCTGGTCTCGTCGTCCACATCCTCGAACTCCGCCCTGTTCAGCTGAGGACAGAAGGTGGAAAAACGCTCTTAAGAAATAAGCCGGGGATGTGTTAATGTTTCACCGTTCATCCTTCTGAAGTCCTGCGGAGGACTGTCTGTGATGAGGAGCCGTGTACGTACCTCGGCCTGCTTCTGCATCTCCTCCTTCAGGTCATCAAAGTAAGTGGCGTCTCCGTCATCGTACTCTGAATTGAATCTCTCCTTCAGCCTCTGTTTCTTCTCCAGACGCTTGTTCTTCTGGACCTCGTCGTCGTCCACCTTCACCACACTCTCTTCTTGATCATCATCGTCATCATCGTCGTCATCATTTTCACTTTTCTGCTGATCACAAGTTATACAAGATAAATGTAAATATGTAAAAGCTTTAAAGCACATGAAGTCACAGAGAAGAAGTCAAAGACTTTGTGTTTGGGACCAATTCAGCATTTCAAATGAGCTGATTGAAGGTATAGAGAACAAACCCACAGCTAGTTCATCCACACACACACACACACACACACACACACCCACACACACACACCCACAGCTAGTTCATCCACACACACACACACCCACACACACACACACAGCTAGTTCATCCACACACACACACACACACACCCACAGCTAGTTCATCCACACACACACACACACACACACACACACACACACACACACACACACACACACACACACACACACACACACACACACACACACACACACACACAGTTCATCCACACACACACACACACACACACAGCTAGTTCATCCACACACACACACACAGCGTTTAGTTCACTCACACACACACACACACACACACCGTTTAGTTCACTCACTCACACACACACACACCGTTTAGTTCACTCACTCACACACACACACACCGTTTAGTTCACTCACTCACACACACACACACCGTTTAGTTCACTCACTCACACACACACACACCGTTTAGTTCACTCACACACACACACACACACACACCGTTTAGTTCACTCACTCACACACACACACACCGTTTAGTTCACTCACTCACACACACACACACCGTTTAGTTCACTCACTCACACACACACACACCGTTTAGTTCACTCACTCACACACACACACACCGTTTAGTTCACACACACACACACACACACACACACACACACACACACACACACACACACACACACACACACACACACACACACACACACACACACACACACACACACACACACACACACACACACACACACAGCGTTTAGTTTTTAAGAATCGATATAGTATTACAAAACATATCTGCATTCAACCAAAGCCTGCTCTAACATGATTGGTCAACATTGCTGAACCTACAAACAGAAAGCAGAAGGCTTTCCATCAGAGAAGAATGAAGGCAGATTACTGGAGCGCTGTAGTGGATGTTGTGTTCACATTAACAAGCTTTATCATAACTGCATAATGTTCCAATGGTCCATCAGTCAGTGGAAAATTATATCATTTCAACTGCTTGGCTTAAAAAAGACGTACCTGTGGCTGATCCTGCTGGCCGGTTTGGCCCTTGTGAACATCTCCTGTTTCCAAATCCTCAAAGTCTCCATACAGCTCCTCTAGACGCAGTAGAACAACAGCAGGGATGTTAACATGGCACCACATGAACGGACCCAGCTACACCCCCCTCACATGTCTGGTATCCAAGGTTCCACACTGAACACAATCATCTCGCTCACCGTCCTCCTTCAGCAGTGTGGCAGCATCCTGGCTCTCATCCCACTTCCCTGTAACAAAGCAGTCCCTGATGGAGTTCAGCATCTGGAAAACAAAACAACGTCTCTTTGTATTTGCTTTCATAACAGGAAGTCAATACTCTCAACTGTCCCAGTAACACCAGTGTGTAATAAGAGGATCCTGCTCAGTTTAGTCCCAGGAATACTTCAAGGAACTAAAAGCCTTCAAGGAACTAAAAGCCTTTAAGGAACTAAAAGCCTTTAAGGAACTAAAAGCCTTCAAGGAACTAAAAGCCTTTCCATAGCGGGCTAAAGACCCGAGAAGATGAGGCAAATGAATCCACTGACTTATGAAGAGCAACATGACATGGGACGAGGTCAGAGGTCAACACACTCTGCAGCCTCCAGTTCATCTAAAAACAAAGCTCAGGTTCTCTCTCTCTCTCATCAAATAAATAGGAATACCCCCCCGTTGTCCTAAATCGATACTAATCGATACATTTGATGAATGATACACGAGTTGAAGCAGCAGCTCTGTGTGTGTTTGACCAATCAGTGACGGTCATCCCCCCCCAAACGTTCCCGTACTGTCAGAGAGTGCTACCACTAACCAGGGCCTTTTTGGGGATGAAATGTCCCCGGAACTTAATCTAGACCCGGGTCCCTGCTGTCCCTCAAAGGGTATCTGTTCCCAGGGGAAAGGAGCTTCATTAGTAACCACTGTACCTCCTCCAGGTCCCAGTTGTTGGAGGTGTCGGGGTTGAAACGGGAGCTGTCGACCGCATTTGCTTGGAACTTTTTGCTCGTCTGAGGGCGGCTGACACGGAACAGCCCCCCCAGCTCCTGCTCCTCATCCTCAGAATCATCTGCCTCTACAACTGGAAACAAACGAAGACTGTTTAGAGACACTGAAAATCAGATATATGTGATAAAGTAGGCTATCGTATGGTTTAGAAATGTATATTCACAGCGTGTCTGACATTCGCTACAGAATGCACAGCTTCATTCATCAGTGAGTTGTTTGCAGTGGTCATGACTGTAAACAGCTGACAGCATACTGTAAATACCTCTACATGCTGAACACGTACACTTACAGTGTAGAAATGGATTATACTAAGATATGCAGTGATATACATGTACATGTATATATATATATATATATTCAGGCTACCTGAACCATAAACCAGCTTTCTCAGATTGGGGGCAGCTTGTTGTTGCCGTAGAAACGCGTCCGATGCTTTCTGCCGCAGACCCTCCTTCCACCTCAGACCCACTGTGGACGGAAACAGGAGAATTCTCACCACAAGGAACATTTACCAGCTTCTTCCAGGAGCTTCACATCATCACACATGACCTTCACCAGCAGATGGGAGTTGTGCACCATGAACTAAAGGTGCAACGTATGAGATGTGTAAGATCTGGACAGACTTTTAGTTCGTAAAATGAACTAACTATATGAACAGAGTGTGAAGAGGTAACAGTGTTGATGTCTGAGACATCTATGTATCAGGTTGCACAGGTATCTACTGAAATGAGCTAAGCTAACAGTTAGCCTCGTCCAGTCTGTCCTCTGGACAGCAGGTAGAGCTGCCCTCACTTCAATTAGCGGTTAGCTGTACCAACTTGCATTCAGGATTTAGAGGTGAAATGCTGCCCCCCATTAGTTTGGAGCAGGTCTTACACATTCCACTTTAAATCATGACAGTTGAACATCTGACATTCTGTGAACAGCTGTTTCCAGGGTCAAGAATGCATTTTACAGATTTAAAGTGATGAACGTTATCAGGTTATGGACTGGTGCTCAGTATGAACTCATTTCAGGGATTTGAACCAGAACCAGAAGAGGAAATATGGGATTAATGCAACCTTCTGTAAAATACTAAAATGAAATGTAAAAACTGATTTTACATTTCACAGTATATTTACCATGCTCTTCTTCTTCTTCTTCTTCCTCCTCCTCCTCCTCCTCCTCCTCCTCCTCCTCACTCTCACTCGCTGTTTGCTCCTTCATTGTAGCGTCGGCTGCACCGTCCTCTTCCCCCGGTTTGCCTTCAGACTCTTCCTCTCCATCTTCCTCCTCTCCATCGTCACTCTCTTCCTCGTCCTCGTCCTCTTCGGAACAGTGTCCGGAGTCTCCCGCTCTCCCGGCCTCCCCCTCTTCTCCGCTCTCCTCCTCCTCACTCACCTCCAGGTCGTCTTCGCTGTCGGCGAACACCGGCACCTCGGCGCTGTCTACCTTCCTCTCTTCCAGTTTCGGTCTCTTCACCGGAGGAGCGTCCGTTACAGTCTTTTCTGTCTCATCACTTTTGGCTCTCGCCTCTTTGAGAAATGTGGACATGCTCTCCTCGTCTTCATCCTCCCCCTGCTCCTCCGGGTCACTGTCTTCACTGTCACCGTCCTCATCATCACTGGAGCCGCTGAGATCCTCCTCCTCCTCCGTAGTGAAGACCACCTTCCTCCTCTTTCTCTGGGTGTTAGGGTCCCAGACACACTTCTCCTGAAGACCCTCCTTCTCTCTAACACACATAGAAAACAAGAAGAGTGGACATTCTCTGTCAAATACAAGGCTGCAGTATATTCTCTGCAGTGGCAGAACGTTCTCAGATGCTTTGTACGTTTTACTGTGTTCGGACAAATCACATGTGCATATGAAAATTGACAAAATCTTAAAGCTACTGCGAGGAACTTTCATTTTGGCTGTAATACTTGATCAATAGCAGACTTTTTTAGGGTTAATATTTGACAGTTTTATAAGTCTTGCAATGACTTCTCATCTCATATGAAAAAGAGCCACGAGACATGTTAGGGTGTAAAGATGAACCTGTTGGTGCTCTCTGGACACTGGAGACATTAATCCCAGGTGTTATCAGGTTAAACCATATCTAGTTGGTATAAAGGGGGGGCTATATACACGCTGACACTGAACAGCTATCGATGAGGCCTGTCCCTAATGACGCGTGCAGTGAGCATATTTCATGCATCTGATGTCCCGACGTCTGTCCCCAGTGAAGAGAAAGAGACCGAGGCTGAGAGGCGTCTCACCCGCTCTGCTCGTCGATGTCTGCCGCCTCCAGGCTGGCAGAGCCGCTGAACAGAGACACCTTACTGGCCGCCATCTTGGCATCTAGGGTGGCATGTGTGTCAATGAGGGACTGGACCAGCTCTGTGGTGGGCCGCACCTCCTCCTGTACCGGGGGGGGGGGGGGGGGGGAAGAGTGGAAAACAGTACTTGTAATCTCATTTAAACGGTCACATTTGAAGTTACGAACACACAAAACAAGCTCTCACACACACACACACACACACACACACACACACACACACACACACACACACACACACACACACACACACACACACACACACACACACACACACACACACACACACACACACACACACACACACACACACACACACCTGCTGCTGATTGACGTGACTAGCAGGAAAGTCGATATACACTGCATCTTTGTCGTACACGACCCCCCCGACGCCGGCCATGGGTGCGTAGAGCAGACGCTCCTTCTCGTTCAGCGCTCTCTTCTTCTGAGCGTCTGGCAGGGCGCACGGGTCCGGCAGGAAGTTCACGTCCGCCACCTGAAAGTCTCCTACACCTGCAGAGAGCGACCACGGAGACATACGTTACTGGAAACGTTTCATTAGTGCTACTCGGGAGCATTTCTGCTTTAGACTGCATTGGTGTCGGGTGCAAAAGAGCCGTTGGTGGGTAAGTAGCTCTGTGCTTATGTACCTGGGATGTGGACCTGGCCTTTGTTTTTCAAATGTGTCCCTCGCAGGTAGCCGTAGAGTGACACTGTCCGGTCACACTTGGGGTCTGTCCTCACCCTCTCCGGGTCAGTTAAGTCCTCCATACTGTTGGAATGAAGAGAGGACAAGCTGTTACACATCGACTGCTCTTTTGAAAGAAATATTAAAACAACAATGAGGTGGTTTGGTTTCTCTCTCTAATGACAGGTGCACTATTATCTCCGTTCCATTGAGCTGTGCCAGTAGGGGACGTCCACACCAAGAACCATAACTATGAATAGATGTCGGGATCACTTTCAAAACTATTTCAACAATGAAAACACCGACAGCCAATCAAAGACAGGGCGCCACCACGTTCAACGCGGCAGTGGACTTTGCGGAGAGACCCGACTGTGTTCGCCTCCTTGTGATCAATAATTGCGATATTAATCAGGGTCGGATTATCCATATAGGCCCTGTGCACGAGCGTGTTGCTGAGAGGCACGAACGTAAAACATGAAAATTCGTTTTTATGTGGTCAGAAACGGCAGATGCAACATAAATCCATACACCAACCTCAAAAAGAACACCATGTGTAGAAGCTGTCCATGAACTTCTCCAATCACGTCTTAGTCCAGATTAAAATACGATATGCAAAATCATACGTCATACAGTTGGATGGCATTAAAGTGAGCAGTGCGAGGTTGACTCACCGGTCGACCAGCACATACGGGTGGGAGGTCTGCCACACCAGAGGACGGAACTTCATGACTGAGATGAAGCGGCCGAGGTTCTTCACCTCCTGAGTCTGATATTCACCGTACACCATACCGGACAGATAGAACAGCTTGGCGCCCTGTCGGGGTTCAAACACACGCAGTCACACCGTCACAGTAAGTTATGGCTTCAATGTGCAAGACTCTGCGTGTGAGCGACGGGGGCATTGGGAGCAGCGGAGTCGTGTTTACCTGATACACCTCCGTCCAGAAGCGATGCTTGAGGTGTTTCTTGGTCTTCCTCTGCACCTTGTTGTTCTTGAAGGAGTCCAGGTGAGTCAGCACGCCCATGATGCGAGGGAAGCCGTGCACCTGGCAGATGTTGAGGAACTCAAACGTCTCCATCTCGAAGCCAAAGCTGGCGTCGATCAGCATCAACACCTGGAAGGAGAAAACAACGCTTTTAATTCAACTTAATGGCGTTAACAGGACATTATTCAGCCTTCTGGAAGTTATTAAGCTGCATTATATCAACGGATTAGTAGTCCGTCAACTAAGTGACTTTTCCTTTTTCATGTACAGTTAACAAGTGGATTACATGTGCACAAGTATGTTTATACTATGTGATACTGCTTCACGTCTCAAGGTTTCAGGGCCATACATCAGAAAAAATGTATACTTTTGCATTTTGAGATGTCGAGAATAAACATTGAATTTTAGTACATCTACTATAATATCTCGACTTTATTCTCCAAAATACAATTTAATTTCCTCTGCTCATTCCCCCTAACCCTGGCCCTAATACTCTTCTGTACGTTTAAATCAAGCCTTCGTACATTTATTAAATGTTTTTTAAACAACTCACCAGGTCGGCCACTTTAGCGAGGTCGATCATCGTATTGATGTCATTGCTACACTCCATGAAAGTGAGGCGACGCTTCTTTCCTAAAGAATCCAAAAAGTAGACGCTTACTGGTCACAGAAGAATGCTGAAACATTATGGTGAACAGATGGCCATAAAACCAGTTAAATAAAATCAAACCATTGAGCATCCAACAGTCAAATGTAACATGATTATTATTATTAAATCATGAATGTGAAGCAAACTGACACAACAGCCATTTGAATCAAGGACGGTCAATGTTTGTGGAAACCTGCGAGAGGGAACATTGAAACCATCTTAAAGGGATAGTTCACATGTTGTCTTAAAGGGATAGTTCACATGTTGTCTTAAAGGGATAGTTCACATGTTTTGTCTTAAAGGGATAGTTCACATGTTTTATCTTAAAGGGATAGTTCACATGTTATATCTTAAAGGGATAGTTCACATGTTTTGTCTTAAAGGGATAGTTCACATGTTTTGTCTTAAAGGGATAGTTCACATGTTATGTCTTAAAGGGATAGTTCACATGTTTTGTCTTAAAGGGATAGTTCACATGTTTTATCTTAAAGGGATAGTTCACATGTTATATCTTAAAGGGATAGTTCACATGTTTTGTCTTAAAGGGATAGTTCACATGTTATATCTTAAAGGGATAGTTCACATGTTTTGTCTTAAAGGGATAGTTCACATGTTTCATCTTAAAGGGATAGTTCACATGTTTTATCTTAAAGGGATAGTTCACATGTTTTGTCTTAAAGGGATAGTTCACATGTTTCATCTTAAAGGGATAGTTCACATGTTTTATCTTAAAGGGATAGTTCACATGTTTTGTCTTAAACGGATTGTTCACATGTTTTATCTTAAAGGGATAGTTCACATGTTTTATCTTAAAGGGATAGTTCACATGTTTTGTCTTAAAGGGATAGTTCACATGTTTTGTCTTAAAGGGATAGTTCACATGTTTTGTCTTAAAGGGATAGTTCACATGTTTTATCTTAAAGGGATAGTTCACATGTTATATCTTAAAGGGATAGTTCACATGTTATATCTTAAAGAGATAGTTCACATGTTTTGTCTTAAACGGATTGTTCACATGTTTTATCTTAAAGGGATAGTTCACATGTTTTGTCTTAAAGGGATAGTTCACATGTTTCATCTTAAAGGGATAGTTCACATGTTTTATCTTAAAGGGATAGTTCACATGTTTTGTCTTAAACGGATTGTTCACATGTTTTATCTTAAAGGGATAGTTCACATGTTTCGTCTTAAAGGGATAGTTCACATGTTTTGTCTTAAAGGGATAGTTCACATGCTATATCTTAAAGGGATAGTTCACATGTTTTGTCTTAAAGGGATAGTTCACATGTTTTGTCTTAAACGATTGTTCACATGTTTTGTCTTAAAGGGATAGTTCACATGTTTTGTCTTAAAGGGATAGTTCACATGTTATATCTTAAAGGGATAGTTCACATGTTTTATCTTAAAGGGATAGTTCACATGTTTTGTCTTAAAGGGATAGTTCACATGCTATATCTTAAAGGGATAGTTCACATGTTTTGTCTTAAAGGGATAGTTCACATGTTTTGTCTTAAAGGGATAGTTCACATGTTTTGTCTTAAACGATTGTTCACATGTTTTGTCTTAAAGGGATAGTTCACATGTTTTGTCTTAAAGGGATAGTTCACATGTTTTATCTTAAAGGGATAGTTCACATGTTATATCTTAAAGGGATAGTTCACATGTTTTATCTTAAAGGGATAGTTCACATGTTTTGTCTTAAAGGGATAGTTCACATGTTTTATCTTAAAGGGATAGTTCACATGTTATATCTTAAAGGGATAGTTCACATGTTTTGTCTTAAAGGGATAGTTCACATGTTTTGTCTTAAAGGGATAGTTCACATGTTATGTCTTAAAGGGATAGTTCACATGTTTTGTCTTAAAGGGATAGTTCACATGTTTTATCTTAAAGGGATAGTTCACATGTTATATCTTAAAGGGATAGTTCACATGTTTTGTCTTAAAGGGATAGTTCACATGTTATATCTTAAAGGGATAGTTCACATGTTTTGTCTTAAAGGGATAGTTCACATGTTTCATCTTAAAGGGATAGTTCACATGTTTTATCTTAAAGGGATAGTTCACATGTTTTGTCTTAAACGGATTGTTCACATGTTTTATCTTAAAGGGATAGTTCACATGTTTTGTCTTAAAGGGATAGTTCACATGTTTCATCTTAAAGGGATAGTTCACATGTTTTATCTTAAAGGGATAGTTCACATGTTTTGTCTTAAACGGATTGTTCACATGTTTTATCTTAAAGGGATAGTTCACATGTTTTATCTTAAAGGGATAGTTCACATGTTTTGTCTTAAAGGGATAGTTCACATGTTTTGTCTTAAAGGGATAGTTCACATGTTTTGTCTTAAAGGGATAGTTCACATGTTTTATCTTAAAGGGATAGTTCACATGTTATATCTTAAAGGGATAGTTCACATGTTATATCTTAAAGAGATAGTTCACATGTTTTGTCTTAAACGGATTGTTCACATGTTTTATCTTAAAGGGATAGTTCACATGTTTTGTCTTAAAGGGATAGTTCACATGTTTCATCTTAAAGGGATAGTTCACATGTTTTATCTTAAAGGGATAGTTCACATGTTTTGTCTTAAACGGATTGTTCACATGTTTTATCTTAAAGGGATAGTTCACATGTTTTGTCTTAAAGGGATAGTTCACATGTTTTGTCTTAAAGGGATAGTTCACATGCTATATCTTAAAGGGATAGTTCACATGTTTTGTCTTAAAGGGATAGTTCACATGTTTTGTCTTAAAGGGATAGTTCACATGTTTTGTCTTAAACGATTGTTCACATGTTTTGTCTTAAAGGGATAGTTCACATGTTTTGTCTTAAAGGGATAGTTCACATGTTATATCTTAAAGGGATAGTTCACATGTTTTATCTTAAAGGGATAGTTCACATGTTTTGTCTTAAAGGGATAGTTCACATGCTATATCTTAAAGGGATAGTTCACATGTTTTGTCTTAAAGGGATAGTTCACATGTTTTGTCTTAAAGGGATAGTTCACATGTTTTGTCTTAAACGATTGTTCACATGTTTTGTCTTAAAGGGATAGTTCACATGTTTTGTCTTAAAGGGATAGTTCACATGTTTTATCTTAAAGGGATAGTTCACATGTTATATCTTAAAGGGATAGTTCACATGTTTTATCTTAAAGGGATAGTTCACATGTTTTGTCTTAAAGGGATAGTTCACATGTTTTATCTTAAAGGGATAGTTCACATGTTTTGTCTTAAAGGGATAGTTCACATGTTTTATCTTAAAGGGATAGTTCACATGTTTTATCTTAAAGGGATAGTTCACATGTTTTGTCTTAAAGGGATAGTTCACATGTTTTATCTTAAAGGGATAGTTCACATGTTATATCTTAAAGGGATAGTTCACATGTTATATCTTAAAGGGATAGTTCACATGTTTTGTCTTAAAGGGATAGTTCACATGTTTTGTCTTAAAGGGATAGTTCACATGTTATATCTTAAAGGGATAGTTCACATGTTTTATCTTAAAGGGATAGTTCACATGTTTTGTCTTAAAGGGATAGTTCACATGTTTTGTCTTAAAGGGATAGTTCACATGTTTCATCTTAAAGGGATAGTTCACATGTTATATCTTAAAGGGATAGTTCACATGTTTTGTCTTAAAGGGATAGTTCACATGTTTCATCTTAAAGGGATAGTTCACATGTTATATCTTAATGGGATAGTTCACATGTTTTGTCTTAAAGGGATAGTTCACATGTTTTGTCTTAAAGGGATAGTTCACATGTTCTGACGTGGTTGTATGAGGTACCTCTCTATACTCAGTGTGGTCCTACAGTAGATGGAGTTTGGTGAAACAGACAGGAGAACCAGCACAGGAGCAAAGCAATGTACTGCTGTGAACGTATTTTAGTCACCTAAAAAAAATTTAATATTGCTATAGTTAGAATATTTTTACAGGTTTACTTTGCGTCAGACCGCTGTTTCTGACGGGAAACTGAAGCCATTGTATCCATCTGTGCTCTCCTCAAAGCCACCAACAGTCTTCTTACCTCACAGAACACAGGAGACGCTTGGTCGGTTCGTTTGCTGGTCTTATTGTGTGACTCTGGTTAGTTCCAATTCACCAACGTCACACAATAACACAAACAAACTATCCGATCATCGGCCAGTCTGGTGGCTTTGAAGAGAGCATAAATAACAGCTTCAGCTCCCCGTCAGAGACAGGCTGTCTGATGGAAGTACCTCATACAACGCCACTTCAAAACACCTGAACTATCCCTTTACCAGCAGCGCTCGATGGAAGTGGACCATATCTACAGAAGACATCAGTGGCCAGACTTACCAGAGACGATGGTTACAGGTCCACATATGTCCCCCAGCTTCTGTCGGGTGAAGTTTTTGATCAGGCAGCGGATCAGGGTGCTTTTTCCCACTTTGGGAGGCCCGACTACTACAATCACAACTGGAGGGGGTTCCAAGGGAGTCCGGTCTACATGGGGGATATGATGTTTTTTGGTCTTTATGTCCTGGGACCTAAAAGGAAAAAAAAGCCCACAAAGAAGAGTTTGTTTATTCGAACTACTGCAACTTACTTAATTATCAGTTATTCCTACTTTCGATTAATTATGTCAAATTGGTGTCCCTTATTAGAAGTGAGTATGAACAATAGACTTGACTCTACATGTCTGATGCTACAGGACGAAGTCTCGTCCGTGTGACAGATGTGTGCAGCAGGACTGACCTGTGGAACGTCTTGGCCATGCGGACGGCCGACTGCACCGCGAACGCTTTGGGGTTGCGTTTCCGTGCATCCTCTTCCGTGGAGACTCCCTGCTTCTTGAGCTTCTTCCTCTCCGCCTTCGGCCCGCTGTGCTTCTGCTGATGCCGCTTGTGTTCCTTCACTTCCCCTTCCATCCTGTCCACTGGACGAACAATAAAAGACATGACGTGTCACTGTGATGGAGTGTGACATGTTTTTTTATACAAGAGACACGAACAAGATAGAAACAATCTCACTGAATCTCGTGTTTTCTGTAATGCTGGCGCAGAAATGATTTATTGTATAAATGCTTTTACATTGAAAACGTCTTTATTTTTTGTTGAGCATGCATTTGATATGTTAGTGGGAGAAGAAATAAGTAGTGTCTGTATTGTTAAATCGTCTCATCTTGTTAAATATCCATAAATGCTAATAGTCTTAAAAAAGGAAACCCAACATTCACTGTATGCTGAAACATCTACATCTTTATTAATCAAATAAGGAAGTAGCCCTTTCCTCTTCTTCGTCTTTTCTTGTCACTATTTTGTTCCCTCGTGTATTTACGTATTTATATCCTTTTATGAAGATTGAAATGAACAAGAAGCATTAAAGCCATGGACATTATCACATGAATAATAATAATAACCACGCTGCTTGGTGTCATCTTTATCTGAACAAAGACGATGTACTACAGTTGGTTTGTTAGGATGCAGGGACACACGTTAGTCTTCATGTCAGTGTGCACAGAGCATCGAGGGACACCAGGACACCAGGACCACCAGGACCACACGCTGCTGGAGCAGTCGGAGTAGAACCGTAACTTCCGGTGTGTAGAGACAGAAACATAGCGACACACGCGTTAAAAAGAAATGACGAACAATACCTGAAGATAAACCTGCTGTAGTCTGGTCCGAGTCTGCTTTCCTCAGTTCTCACATGTGTATTGTAACCTGCGACCCGGAAGTGTACGGAAGCGTCACCTCGTAGTAACACGAATGGAAACACATTTCTCAAAGGTTCCGCACAGCGAGGAACACGCACGCGACAAACCCTGGACAATGGCGCCCTCTGCAGGCTGTCCTGAGACCAACAGGTCCGCTACGATGTAGGGACACAGAACAACAAGAAGACAAGAAGACCACCAGAGGGCAGCAATGTCCTCAGTGGAAGAAGATGAGAGGTGAGCTGAGGACAGAGAGGATGCCATTCATGTAATTAAACGTAACTGATATGGCTGCCGTTGGCTTCATTTGGTGAAAGAAAAGTTACAAACCTCTTGAATCTCTTGAATATAGACTAACTCAAATTAAACTGTGCCATCTATTTGTGTCTGATGAGAAAATGAAAAGAAATGTAGACAAAGATGAGACGAAGAGATGAAAGAAGTACTGAAGAACTGTTGAACTGAAGAGCAATAGAAACATGTAAAAGAAGAAGAGAGTTAAAAAGAATCCTAAGAAAAAGAGAAGAGGTGAAAGGAGCAAAGGGATGAGAAAAAAAGAGACATTCTTTAGGGAAACCTTGTGTGAACGTTTGATGTTTCGTGCTGGGCTGGTTGGCAGGCCTTCACAGGCACGGTGTGCCAGAGCAAAGGTGATACATCTGACGAGCCCTCAGAGTGTTTCTCTCCTTTCTAAGTTCCTCTTTACACGCCAGCCTTCAAATTATAGCTTCATTTCTGACAACTGGGCACTGGTACGCTCCAATATCCTGGGAGAGTAGACAGCAGAGTTACAACAAACATGAAGTCGAGTCCCACACAGCATCACACATTCATTTGAGTTATTCTGTATTTGAGTGGATCCAAACATTTATTTCACACACAGTGACAGCACAGAACTGGCTTTCGTCAGTGTTACCAGAGCTGCAGGGAAGATTTCATACCACTTGATGGTGCCAGTAGACCAAGTCCATCCCCGAGCAGCTCCATGGACCGGATGGATTCAGCACGATGGAGATGAGATGATGCAAATCTAACATCTCCATGTTCTGAAGAGTCTAATAGACCACGTGCTGCCCTCCTGCTTTTCAAAGCCTTTGAACTTCCTCTCTTTAACATCAAGTGCCTGTTGTCATTTTAGATGATCCATTTTCACCTTCCTCCTAATACTATAGTACTGTTGTTATCATCATCTGGTGCGCTACATCTGGCATTTTACCCCCACCCTTCCTGGAAAAGGTGATCATGACACAGAGCCAGGACTATTGACACTGCTCGTCAGCATTTGTTGTTCATTTTTCAAATGCAGCCTTGTTTTTTTCTATTCAACTTCATACAAAAAATACCATCCGCACCACACGATATTAGTTATTTACGATTCAGTAGAGTGACATGACTAACACAATGACACAAGAAAAGGCCACATTGTGTCAGAGCTGAAAAGTTGTGAAGAGTTTATCTGAGCCGGAGGTTATGTACTTTATTTGTATTGCTTTCGCTGCTTTGTCTGTCAAAGCACTTTGTAAACTATGGTTTTAAAGGTGCTATATAAATGAAGTTATTATTATTATTAAAGGTACAGTGTGTAGGATTTCGTGGAATCTAGCTATGTGTTTGCAGGTCGCCACCCACTGACTATGTCTCCACTCACTCCTGTGTTGAGGTGAGTCCCCCGAGTGCTAAACCGTGGTAACGGCGCTTGCCTCGCTCAGAGGCCATCCACACCATGATAACACTGCTTTAGGAGCAACGCAAGTCAGATGGTGGCTGGCAGAACCACGGTTCAGAGAACTACTGCGGCCTTTGGGTCTCTCTCACACGATGTCTGGTTTGTCCGTTCTGGGCTACCGTAGAAGTGCAACTTGGGGGATTCTGTAAAAAAGGACCCGCTCCCTATGTGGATATGAAGGGCTTATTCTAACGCAGTGATTCTTAGTTTCAGGTGATTTTTCACTAATGAAAACATATAAATATTATATTCCATGTCTGCTTATCGACCCCCCGAGATCCTATCACTCTGGCCCTTTAACAGTTGTGTAAATGTTACAGTGATGGCCGCATACCATATATACATATACATATGTTACCCTATCGGATATTCATTTATTCATTTATGGTTAAACTCTTGACTCTCAACACTCCCACAGCTTAAGATGGAAATATGCTCTCCAGGCTGCATGTAAGGGGAAGTGCTCGAGGGTTGCTCAGACACGTTTGCATGGCTGTTACTATTATACTTGCATGTAGTACATATACATTTGTTTTTGCCTCCTGACAGGAGTTAAACCAACCAATCAACTCGCCTGGTACCAACTTACTTTTGGTTTGCTAGATGGCTAATACAGAGTTAAAAACACAGAACATGGGCTGTTATAAGCACTGCTTACGCTTCTTACGTTTCTTTCAATATACAGGCAATATTCTGATTTGGAATACCCAACATATGTGTTTTGCTGCCTTATTCTGTATTTGTCTACGCGAAGTAAAGATCATTGTGTTGTTCTAAAAAATGATAAGTGTGAAACAAATATGTTTACTAGACTTTTCAATTGTTGTCTGTCCCACAACTGAACTCTACCAACCGACCAAACAATGCATACAAGTTAGAGTGTTTGCTCTAACTATAAAGGGTTAAACTCCCAGACCGGACAACGCACTGGCAGAGACCTGTCAATCACCGTGTAGCCCCGCCCTAAAGCATCCCCTACTTTATGGTCTGTTTGACTCTAAATGGACCATCATGTACTAAATGAACATCATGCTGTATTGAAGAAGACTTGAAACTAGAGATTGAGACCATAAACTCATGTTTACAATGTTTACTGAGGTAATAAATCAAGAGAGAAGTAGAGTCATTTTCTCATAGACTTCTATAGGACCAGAGGAGTCGCCCCCTGGTGGACACTAGAGAGAATGCAACTTTAAAGCGAACCTGCTTAGTTACGGGTGGCTACGTTCCTGTGGTGAAAAGAGATCTAGTGTTAAAGTTCCACGTGTCTACTCTTACACGCACTGTAACTAGAATATCACTATGACAGGCCACAGAGTCTAAGAGCCTGATAATACATACAGAACATGTTCATATGCAACTTTTCACAGTCTCCTTGCTTTGAAAACATGCTACAATCTATTATACATAAAGTACAAACTAACCATGCATATCCTTTCTGTTAACTAAACAGGTGTGTGTGGACCCAGGTACCATTGGAAGAGAGAGGGAGAGATCAGAGGAAGTGAGAAAAAGATGTATCTGTGTTTCATAGTTTTTCACAGTTTCACCTCTACCCACCAGGAGTATACACACACACACACACACACACACACACACACACACACACACACACACACACACACACACACACACACACACCCCACACACACACACACACACACACACACACACACACACACACACACACACACCACACACACACACACACACACACACACACACACACACACACCACACACACACACACACACACACACACACACACACACACACACACACACACACACACACACACACACACACACACACACACACACACACACACACACACACACACACACACACACACACACACACACACACACACACACACACCACACACACACACACACACACACACACACACCACACACACACCACACACACACACACACACACACACACACACACACACACACACACACACACACACACACACACACACACACACACACACACACACACACACAATAAAGTGAGCTGATAAATTGGTCCACTTTCAGCGCATTGGTGTTTGTGGTAGAATGATCCGTCATTTAGTAGAGATGACCTGATGTTATCAGAGAGTGAGCGAAAACAGAGGAGAGAGGTGAAGAGATGAATGAGACCATAACAAATCCATAGCCAATATTTCCACATCACTGAGTCTGACTGTTGCCATTTGAACAATATACACACAGCACATGGCGGCACTCTCCGTGGGTGAACCTTCTGTTACAAAACTGGGTGTTGCATTAAATGAGTTGGCCAAGGAAACTCCCTGCACATGGTCAAAAGTTAACAGGCATCATAATAATTGTATTGCAACACTGTTGTGTCTTTTTTTCCATATCCATAATGTTGGGTCCAGTGTCAGGGTGTCTTAGACCTGCATTAGGACTGCGTTTGCAAATTCAATTAGCTGACAATTCAATTACATCCAACTTTGCTATTTGTACTGGGTAGCTAGTCACCATGCAAAGGGACTTCATAGATTAAGGTTTACTGCAACTTACTGGAGCCATAAATGACAAATCTGGTCCTTGGGAAAAGAAGGCTGGCTAGATCTCAAGTGCACCAAACAATTGGCAACTACTATTACTGACAGTGAATGGCTGAGAATGCTGTGAATCCAGCAAAACTACTTCAACACATTTCTTTATATCTAAAAAACCTAAAAAATAAATTATTCTAAATTATTCTATACATATATATACATTAATATATATATATATATATATATATATTAATGTAAAAATTGGCTAGTAAGACTGAAATTTCATTAAGAACAAACATTCGGTTTATATTTCAAGAAGAAATCGGACTTTTTGAGTAAAGTTCTATGCTTCCAGAGATGTTATCAAGCCACCTTTCAGTAGGATGACTAGATAGTAAACTCTATTTTAGATGAGAACATAATGGCTCAAGATGAACCAGAAAAGGACCCCAACATGTCTCTGTACACTGCACTTTAAATGTGCAAACACTATTTCATTAAATCACCACAAATGAGCTGCTCCTCCTCCCCCTCAGGATACACAACCCTCTCTCTTGGTAACCCCACAAACACTTCTAAATCCTTCTGTCTGATCACTTTGTATTGGAGGTTGTTTCCTGAGTCTTGATATCTTCTAGCAGCAGTAAGATAAACTGCAACTAACTGTGACGCTGCTCCTCGCTGCTGACGACGTCACAGTCACTGTTTGGTCAAACATCCTCAGTCCATACCCACGCATTTGACCAATGCACACATGTGAAGACTATATTTAGCAGCAAGGCTTTCAAAATCGGTTCTGGCGCACATTATTCCACATACACAACAACTCAGAGTAAGGCCTGGTCCATCATCCGTGACCTATGAGCTGGCCTCGATCAGTCGCTTTCACTTCCTTGTTTTGGATCTGTGGATTCCCCTCATGACACACTCAAAAACTGCTTATCATTATGGCATAGACAACATGTGAAATGGAAAAAGAGGCAAACTTAACTCCATTTAAGGTCAAATAATAGCTCGATGCAGCCCCGCGGACATACAGCCATAGTCTATGTTCTCCATAACCATTATGTATTGACTCTGGGTAATGCTGACAGGGTTGTTCAGCAACTCATGGTTTAGTTAGTGTTGGGCTGAAGGTTCTGGCAACCACTTCATTGGAAGTATAAACCCCTTTCACACATTTCTAGACGTTACCCAGAGGAGTTCTATGTGAGAATAGCTCCCTAGCACAACGTCTGTGTAACGTCCGACTGAGCCCATGTGTGAATGGATCCGCTCATTGTGTGGGCGCCTTGATGAAGGTCCTGTCATGTAAGAAAACAAACATCGGAGGCTGCAGAAAAATAGTCATTAACAAAGAGACCGTAACGAAAATGTCAAACTAGAGAGACAAGTAAATACGGAACCCTTTGTGATGCAACAGGCTGGAGGATGATCTGTTCCCTCGGGTAGCTGTGAGGGATATGGGTGTGCAGTTGATTCGTCAGTAAACTGTGCCTCCGGTTATCACTGCACTGGAGCACACATCGGCATGACGCCGTGTCCTGTTTGGTTTGTGTTTTACTGAACATCCAACATGTAGCTGCTTATTAAAGAGTTAATACTGAAAATACAGAGAAAGACTTAACAAGCTGATATACAGACAGTGTGTCAGGTCTGAGCGCACTTACAAATACAAACAGGAGCGAGCACAGGCAGAGGCTAATGTCACAGATTAGGATGCATGTCAGTATATTATTGTTCAAAATTAATAAATATCACACAAGTCAGGAAATTAAAATATCTTTTCTCTGAATTGAACCTCTTACAGTACACACAATATTACAACCCAGACTGAATGTAGCTCATCTTTTCATTGACAGTGCATCATCTGATATCCCCTCTGAGAATAATCCTTCATACTGATATGTTGTGATATTCATTCTTGCACAGTTGGCATTTGTCTGTGAGAAGATCGTCATATAAGATATCGCATTTTAGAAGGTAATCTTGAAACAAACCTCAAGTTGAGAACCCCCCCCCCCCCCCCCCCAGCAGAGGGCTGATTGTGGAACTTGAGGAGGGGGTTGGAGTATGTGTGTCTCAGGGGCAGGAAGGACCCACCTCCTCTCACCAGCCTCCCCCCCTGGCTGGGCCCTTTGTTCCCTGATGATGTATGAGACAGCATCTCCCTTGGAGTACCACAGGAACACGACAGCGGAGCACCAACGCTGTCCCATAATGGAGACTGATGGGACGGCTCCCGCTCTCGTTACTTTGTCCACTACTAAGATTGAGCTGGCGCAGCACTCCAGGCTCCTACGGGGCCCTTGGACAGCTCCGAGAGGGGCCCTCGTAAGAGAGTTCTCAACCTGACGGCAGCTCACGTCTGTCGGCCGCGCTGGGTCCCGCCACGGCCTGACAGGTGGATGGATGGATGGGTGACGTATGGATGGACGGGGACCTGCACAGGTCTTTGTGGGCTGGGTGACAGTGGAGGAGAGGTAAGGGGGATCCCTGGCCCTCTGGTTCCTGTTCGACATTCCTGAGATGACTGAGCTCGCCATCGTTCCTCAGAGCCTTCACACTGAATGAATGCCATCGGCGCTTTGGTTTCTGTATGAAGATGTCACACAGATGAAAAGCAAAACACTCAGTAATGAAGCTGTTACAGGTTTTTTGCATTTGCTAAAACGCAATTTCTGAAACTAGGGCCCTCTTTGTCAAAACACTACACTCACAAAGCAGAGACATGCACACAAAATGCAAAATATGTTACACTTCATTCAAGACTATATAACCTCTTCTACAAAGTGTACTTTGGCAACACAGCTTTACACATAAACACAGAATAAATAGCTCCTTCCACATGTCAGCTGTAAATATAGGACTATTATCCAGACACCTATTCATAACAGTATCAGTCACAATTACTCTAACTGAAGATGGACATGCGTTCTGTATTGTACTGACAAACAAGATACAGTATATTGCAATTACAGTTTATAGTGTCAAAACTCTGATTTCTAGCTGATCTCATTGGTTACAGGTGTTATCACAGGTGCATTCTGGGTACAGAATGTGTCTAATGTAAATAACTGTGTGTAGTTATTTAGCAGTTTTCCACAACAGAAGTGCCATCTACAGCAGCTATGCCATTAGCCCCGTGCATTGAGTATAATCTAAAGGCCAATATGGGTTTCATGAGCATTTAGCAACTAGCGAGACTTTAGACATTATTGTTCCATTGCGTTATACTGGAGTTGCTTTGATTTGGGACCAAAGAAAGACAAAAACAGACCTTTTGTGTTTGCTGTGACTGTCCCTCTTGGTCCCGAAGAATAAAAAAACATCACAGTTAATATAATGGTAAAACTTAATGGGGGCAGATGATGAGGAAAGGACAGATGATAAAAATGAGGACGAAAACAGGAAGAAAACAAGGAAGTGATTTAATGACCCTAAAACGTGAGAGGAAGAGAGGAGAGCAGTGTGTGTTTGTACGAGAGGTCGTTTGGATGCTGTTCTGAGCTCATCTGTGTGTGTGTGTGTGTGTGTGTCTGTCTGTGTGTGTGTGTGTGTGTGTGTGTGTGTGTGTGTGTGTGTGTGTGTGTGTGTGTGTGTGTGTGTGTCTGTCTGTCTGTGTGTGTGTGTGTGTGTGTGTGTGTGTGTGTGTGTGTGTGTGTGTGTGTGTGTGTGTGTGTGTGTGTGTGTGTGTGTCTGTCTGTGTGTGTGTGTGTGTGTGTGTGTGTGTGTGTGTGTGTGTGTGTGTGTGTGTGTGTGTGTGTCTGTCTGTCTGTCTGTGTGTGTGTGTGTGTGTGTGTCTGTCTGTCTGTCTGTCTGTCTGTCTGTGTGTGTGTGTGTGTGTGTGTGTGTGTCTGTGTGTGTGTGTGTGTGTGTGTGTGTGTGTGTGTGTGTGTCTGTCTGTGTGTGTGTGTGTGTGTCTGTCTGTCTGTGTGTGTGTGTGTGTGTGTGTGTGTGTGTGTGTGTGTGTGTGTGTGTGTGTAGTACGTGGACAGATCATGACTCATGCAGGAAATAGACATTATGATCTTTCAGAGATGGAGGCTCACTTATTGAATGGATAATACAGTGTAATATCTGAATAATGTCCCTACTACACAAAGACTTGACACACAAATGTCTGCCGTGAATCATTTCCTGTGATCACAATAATATGGACATAAATCCATACATAGAGGGCCAGGGAACCTGTGGAGGCGATGGGAGTAACAGTTTGATTTGGTTTGTTTTGAAGGTAATGAGCTTCAGAGTTCTCTGTAGGTAGACAGTCTTCATACTCATGGTGATAAAGCCAAAGGCATCCTTGTTGACTGGAGGTTGAACCTTAATGTGCTTGCTTCATGTCATCTCCCTATTATCAGCCACTTAATAAAGGACTACCCAACATTTTGTTTCAAAGATTCAAATGTCTATGAGAGACCCCCATTGTGTCAACGCAGAGGTCTCATTGAAATGGTTTTGTTCTTTATGTTGTAGGTATTGGGTATCCCATTGGACATTCGTCCCAGGTGAAGGTCCAGACAAAGAGTAAATAGGCCCTTGGACAGAGATCAGAGTGGCACTTGGCTGCAGACAGTAAGAGGTACTCTTCAAATGTGGCCATTCAGAATGGATACAAACACTTTTGCGTTCAGACTTGGTTGGATGACAGGTAGTACGAACTTGTTTGTGATGATTCATTACAAATATTGTATATATATAAACCATTCCACTGCAAGATGATCAAGCTAAAGAAAAGTATTTGCATATCATGCAACAAAGATCCCACATACTTCACCCAACCAATTATGTTCGGAGAGGTCAAGCATCAAGGATGACCACTTTTCATAGCCAATGTGTATTTGCACTCCAGATGTGTTATTTCCAGTGTACAGTATTTGCAGCTGCTTCTTTGTACGTCATTGAGCAGGCAGATGTAGCGGGTCGGTGTCAGAGAAGAGCCTCCAGCTGCTGAATGTGACGAGCAGATCATTAGCATAGCAATGGGCAGCTCTGCTGACACTACAGTAGCTCCAATCAGCCCTCCCCCATTCACCGCTGACAGGGAAAAGGTTGCAATATGTCCAAATTCAGATGGCTGTATTTGGTTCGCTGTCCACACTGTGCAGACGTTTTTTCTGTCAAAACAGTCTTGAGATTTGTTAATCTGGCAATGCTGGAAGCATGTTTTAGTGTGTGCAAAGGAAAACAGAGAGCTTCTATGATCATTTATTTTAAATGTAAATATAGACTATAAGAGTTGTCACTACAGGGATCCTTTGACATCTTGGGTAATATGCTTACCGGCCTTTTTTGTTGAGAAAATCCATATCAATCTTATGCCTTTGCGTTGAGTACAGAGCAGTGACTTCCCCTGGGGTGGCATGAAGTGAATGAGAACAACTAGTAACCATCGAAACACAGTATCACAGAGAACAGGAGGAGACTGACACTCAGCTCAGTCAACAGACTGAGAGACAACAAAGAGATGGACTCGTTACTTGATATTGATATTTGACTGTGGATGGAGGTCTTCATGAAAACAATCCATATGAAACAACAAAAGGCAGTAAACAGATAAACAGCCTCTCACATAGAGAGGAAATGACTTGCAGAGTGGTGCTCAGAGAACAACCTACTGCTCAACCTCAGTAACACCAAGGAGCTGATTGTTGACTTTAGGAAAAAAGAGGCGAAGACACCCCCCCCCCCCCCCCCCCCCCCTCTACATCAATGGAGCTGAGGGTTGAAGGGTTTTAAGTTCCTATGAATCAGCATCACAGAGAACCTGACCTGGCCATCCCACATCTCTATCCTGGTGGAGAAAGCTCATAAACTGCTGTATTTCTTAAGGAAATTTAAGAAGGCAAAATTCCCCGGAGAGGTTCTTAACTATTACAGAGGAGCAATAGAAAGCATCCTGACTGGAAACGTTACAAACTGGCATGGAATGTTCACGGCCCACAAAAAGGAGGGCTCTACAGCGGGTGATTAAAACCACCCATTGGTTCCCATCTACTGAGCATCAGTGATATTGATGAGAAGAGAAGCCTGAGAAGAGCTAAAGGGATATTAAAAGACAATACTCACCCAGCCACATCCTGTTCACCCTGCCACCAGACTTCACAACAGATTCTTTCCTCCAGCTGTGAGACTCCTTGATTCATCCTCCACCCTCCATATATAAAATAGTTCTTTTGGTCTAATTGGGACTACAATCTACATTTCGTTGTGCAACCCTGTCGTACAATGACAAATACAAAACATGTAACCGTAGAACCTTGTTATCCTTTTAAACATGTGCAGGCTTTGTGTGGGCGGCATGAATAAAAGTATACATGTTTTGTCTCAGAGCACTGCAGCTTCTCCATCAATAGCCACTACCAGCCCAGCCTGTTGAGCCGTAAGTAAGAGCTGCTCTTTAAGGGGCAACGCCATCGATTTTGCACATCAACATATGCAGGTGTTGGGGAGTACTACTGCACATGTGATAAGAGTCGTATGAAGCCTTTAGTGTCTCCGGAGGGGTCTGTGTGAAGTTTTACAAATATCCTCAAGCGATGAGTCACTTGAGTCAGCATCGACTGGGGCTGAAGACTACAAGTGGTCACTCACCTCCAGAGACTGTATATGTATGTCACCGTGACGTCACACATTGGTTTGTGGACTACGGTTTTGAAGCCTTGAGTTTGGCATTTTGGCCACCACCATCTTTGTTTATGGGCGTTGCCATCTGTTTTTATTTTTACAACCAGAAGTGATGCGAGAATACCACGGTACTGACCTGTCAATCATAAGGTAGCCCCGCTCTAGAGCGTACCCTGTTTGACTCTAAATGAACCATAATGTACTAAATGAACATCATGCTGTATTGAAGAAGACTTGAAACTAGAGATTGAGACCATAAACTCATGTTTACAATGTTTACTGAGGTAATAAATCAAGAGAGAAGTAGAGTCATTTTCTCATAGACTTCTATAGAACCAGAGGAGTCGCCCCCTGGTGGACACTAGAGAGAATGCAGGTTTAAGGCTCTTCCACATGGGCTTCACTCTTCAGAACTGGAGGTTGCCGCCTGCTCGCTCCTCATATCTGCTGCAGACTAGCAGCTCAAGGCTACATGAGCTGCTAGCATATCACACCCAAATGTCAGGCTGGCAGCGGTCTAGTTGCATGAAGAAGAATTCATGGAATAAAAAGGCGATATGAGTGCATTGCTGAATCATGAGTACTATTTTAATAAATGGATATGTGTGTGTTTGTGTCCTGTAATAACTAACACGTCAGAACGGCACTGAACAGCATTTAAATCAGACTTGTGCAATATTGGAAGTGTTACAGAAGTGTTACATCTCCCGCCCTGGAACACATTCAAACATGAGGCCGACATGTGAATTTGCTGCACATTTGTGGAGTGAAATAGGCTACAGACTTGCCCCCAAATGTACAATAAAGCGGCTCAGTACAACACACCACATCGGGCAAACGGCACACGCCGCCATAAAGCCACTGGAGTCAGACCGTTTACACAAAGGTAATAGTTTCTATCAAAGCAGCAACAGCAGTGACGAATGGCCTGGTTCCGCCCCATTGTTTTACACTTTACTTGTACTCCTCTGAGCCCTGATTGATAGAGATAAAGTGGATTTTATCATCAGCTTTGGATGTGGTGATGGTTTTTCACAAGCCGCTGTGTCCCTCAGGAGTGTGTATCAGAGGAGTCAACAAAGGTTAATTGCTTTAAATGGAAATCTACGATGGAGTTAAGTTTTGAAATGTATTGAGTTATTTAACAGTGTTTTTCAGAATATGTGAGCTCAAACTACCACTTAGATCAAAGTGAGATAAGTGATGAAAAATAAATAAACAATTAAAATAATTGTATGAAATGCATTACTTATTTTACTTGTATAGCACTTTTCTAGTCATCCGACGACTCAAAGTGCTTTAACACAACATGTCATTCACCCATTCACCCCCATTTACACCCATTCATACACTGATGACAGGGGCTGCTATGCAAGGTGCCACCTGCACATCAGGACTAATCATTCATACCAATTTATGAGCCGGGGATCGAACCGTCGACCCTCTGAATGAAGGACAACCTGCTCTCTCACTAAGAACAGTCGCCCAAAAACTGAAAAACCCCACTGTTCATCTGTGTGTTTACAAGTGTCTACCAAGGGAATGCTACACACACACACACACACACACACACACACACACACACACACACACACACACACACACACACACACACACACACACACACACACACACACACACACACACACACACACACACACATATAAAGACAGTCATCATTCCTTATCCAGAGATCTCAGCTTGGTGGTCAGGGTCTGCAGCCCAACCATGAAAGACACAGTGTGTGTGTGTGTGTGTGTGTGTGTGTGTGTGTGTGTGTGTGTGTGTGTGTGTGTGTGTGTGTGTGTGTGTGTGTGTGTGTGTGTGTGTGTGTGTGTGAAAGAGAGAGAGGTGGAGAGTGATAAATGAGATAGTAAAAGTCCAGTCAACTCGGAGCAGCGTGGCTGGATCAGTTCATCTGGGAATGATGAGACAAATTCAAACAGAGCTGAACAGCAATTCCTCTCAAAGTTACACCAACTCTTAAAAAGACTCAGAAGTCCATCACTTGACATACATATTTTCCCTTGTGTATATAATTATATATATATATATATATATATAGTAGTGCTGGGCAACGATTACAATTTTTAATCGTGATTAATCTCATTGTTATGCACAAAATTCAATAATGAATTCAAGAGTAGTGTATTGTGCACTTTTATTTTAAAGTGCTGCTATATGAACAAAAGGTCAATAACATTTGGTTTGTAAACACTTTAAACACATCAGGTTCTTGTTAACAGCAGTATTCCCTTTACACAGTAGCAGTTATAACACAGTTATAATGATTCTGATAATAGATATTCAGCCGGTGTTCACTACTTTATCTTCATGTGTAAGAGATGATATTTAAATATAAACCTTGAACACTGTAAACCTATCTACGTCATGTTTTATGTTTGTTAAAGTCTCAGTAGTAATAACTAAATGATGCTTATTATACATATTACAAACAAAACAACTTTAAAAACTCTAAAACAATAATTTAAATGAATCATTTATTTTTTGCTTGTTTTGGTATGTTGGTCAGACACCTATGTAACGCTGATTACCGTAATATGTGTGGTATTTGTTATAAATGTCCGTTGGTACATAGAGGGTGATAAGAAGCTGTACGTGGAGGGACTTAGGACCCAGGGGAGTGCAGGTGAAGGAAACAGGAAGAGGCGGAAGAGATGCCACACAAACAGCTGTTCACCGCTCGCTGCCGCCGGTTCTTGTGTTAAAAATGTTGCTTAATAATAACAAAAAAACTCCAAAATGGAGATTACGTCTACTTCTAATGTCTATGATGGCTGTCTAAGCCTTTAAAATATAATAATGATGACAATAATAATAAATAAATGTTGTATATAATAGCTATGTGAATAGTCTATGTAGTGAATTCATGCCGGAAGGCTCACTGAGAGTAGCGCTCTCTTTTGTTCTGCAACACCATGTCCACACTTACACAGTTCCACATTCACAGCAGCAAGCTGCCTAACCACAGCTGGTCTATTTGAGCAGTAGGGGGTTAGTGCCTTGCTCAAGGGAACCTCATTGGTGGTCATCAGGGAGAGGCAAGTGCTGCTCTTTCCCATCCAGATTTATCCTGCCAGTATGTGACCTTCAACCATCACAAGCCCTCTTCTCTTTAGGCCTGAACACACAAAGAGAATCCTCATTAAATATAAAAAGGAAAAGTTTGGCTTTGTTGCAGAAATATGAAAAATGAAACACCACTGGTTCCTAAATGTTTTTTGTCATCCCTGCCTTGAACTGCCTAGTCTAGTTTTATAGTCACAGTGAACACATAAGCTGTTGGGATTGATATCATTTGTTACACAGATGTGGTGCTAAATTTAACTATTTTTGACCTCTTTAGAATTGATAAAAATGATTTTAAAAAAATACCTCCAAAATACCACATTAAGACACCAAGACCTCGAGGAACACCATAGAAAAATCCATACTGTGATGTGGTATCACAAACTCTTGACATTTGGAGATTTCTGCAAGAATTGCCTTTTTTCTGCGATTGAATGGCAAGATCATTGGATTGAGTTCATTGGATCCCAATCCTAATTCATGCAACTAGACTGTTTAGTGACAGATATATCAGAACCACTTCATGTATACTGCATGCTAAAAACTGCATGTTTTTTTGCCCCAAACTGCATGAGAAGTGGGCGTGGCTGTAAAGGGGGGACTCGTGGGTACCAATAGAAACCATTTCTTTTCACATATCTTCAGGTGAGAGGTCAAGGGACCTCTGTGAATATGGCCATGCCAAAATGTAGCCTGTTTAGCCTCCTTCCTGACATGGATACCAATCAATAGGTGGTTTAGTTTCATATGGTACCAGCATCTTTGCTCTAGCTTTAAAATTGAGCTTCAACTTCTGAAAGTCAGTAATGTCGGCCGAGGGCGACGACGTCCTAGAGGAGTTTAAGAGGTCAAAATATCTGGCATGAAGAAGGTCTTTTCAGCTTTAGTAGTCCCCATTGTTGGGAGAACACAAGCATTAACAAAGTGTTACACTCACAATAAGACAAGAAGGTATGTGGGAGCTTTAAGAGGCCTTTCTCATGAATAAATACTGATTGACATGGAAATATACAGTAAATTATATATTATGACGAACGCAATATGTGTGTCCACCAAAAGCACCTTTCTATAGAATGAGCAGAGAACAAACATTTACATGTTTGCATGGTTGTGTAGCCCACAGTCCACTGACGGACCTACCTATCTCTGAAGAAAGCTGCTTCTTGATGGAAAGAACAAACATTAGCATTGCGTCGTCTCCTGCTGCTTCCACTCAAGTTATGCAGACATTTTTTTTTCCCGGCATGCTGAATTTTCATCTTTGGCGCGGGTTGTTAGCGTTCTTTGACGGACAACAGAGTTGGCTTCATTCTCAACGATGGTCTGATTCAATGAGGCCACGGAGGGGCAACAAATAAAAGACTCCTCATGTTCTCAACCGCAGAACACACTGCGAAATAATGACAACTCTGATGACAGAGAACAGGCGGCGTATTGACTGAACACAAAGGCCACGTTGACTGGTCGCACTAAGTGATCCATAAGCAGCTGTTATCATTGTCTCATTGTTTCAATATGCTGATTCCAGAGGACAGAGGAATGTGTGTGAATATGTCTACCAGTGTGTGTGTGTGTGTGTGTGTGTGTGTGTGTGTGTGTGTGTGTCCAGTCACACTTGTATATTTGTGCATACCTGAATGATTGTGTACATATGCACCCGGTCTTGTACCAGTCTATATACATATAAACATTAAACGGTGTCCGCCAAATGTGCATCAAACATGTCTGTGTGTGTGTGTTTGTATATTGCTATGCAAATTGTGGACAGCCGGAGAATCACTTGTTTCATTCAGAGTTCCTTGGCTGCAGCTCTGAGGACAGCATCGTGAAGCTTGCTTGACTTCTCTGCAATGTCAGTCATGCACATTTTAAACAGCCGGAGAATAATGTTGGCTTTATGTTCCGAGGAGCAGCAGCAAATGCAAATACGATCTCAGACAAACACGGGTCTTTGTAACTTCGTCCTGAGTGAACGCATAATTCAAACAATATTGTTTTATGCAACTTAAACTCAGGATGGCGAGATGCCCTTTCAGCAGATCAGCTCCAGCAAAGTCAGGACTGCTGCAGACAAGCCGTTCCAACTCCCGACTTGTCAAATACCGACGCTCGGTCAGTGCCCCTCGGAGTCTGATACCGACTCAAGTGTCTGTATGAGACGCACCGGACTTTCAACTGACTCCAATGTCAATCCCATGTGTGTCATTGTTATACACTACAGCAGGGTATTCAATTCAAATTCACTGAGGTCCATTTCGAGAGAATTTCCTCATTAAAGGTCCGGATCATCACAATATTGTCTAACTTGCGCAATGATTTAGTACCGTATGTATTGAAGTAGCCAACAGTTGTATTAACGTCTGTATGTAGTCAACAACTGACTGTCAAATCAAATATAGAAATAGTTCTTTGTAATATACGGTGTTGTTTCACTACTGCTAATGGGTCATAATGTGTGGAGTTCTGTGAAAACTGTGCCATGGAAAACATGGTGAACGCTGGACTAGCAAACAGTGAATTGATAAAAGGAGACATGATCTGCCCTTGAGAAGAGAATAGAATGCTGGATGACACATGAATGTTCTCCGACTGGAATGAATTAGAATGTTGACGTGTCATCTTAGGTGGTTGTGCAGATTAACCTCAGTATCTTCAAAACCTCCACAGAGGACAGCTGAGGCTCTGAGGTCGGCCGCGGCAAAACCACTGCTCATCATTTCTAGTGAAGTTGGATTTTATTTGACTGTGGTCAGGCTTCATGGGGGGGGGTCCCCACCTATCTCAGTTATGCTGGGATTGAGGTCACCCAGGTAGTATCCCTGGTTTCTCGGAGCCAATGCTGACGGTGAGCGTTTGAACTGTGGGGAAAACGCAGTCAGCTCTTGAGTCCAGCATGGTGTTAGTTCGCCGATGTGGGGCAAGCCACAGGCTGCCGTCAGCAGAGTGTAAAGATGGTCGACCAGTTGTTCAATGCTACCTGGGGGCAGGAAGTCTGCACCAGTCTGCCTCAGAGCTCACTTCAGGCGTCCGGTGTGTCCGATGTAGGATGATGGGGTAAGATACTCGCATCAAACTCCTGTCGTGTAAACCAGTAGCATATCTGACCTGTAACTTTGGATTCAGAACAGACTTTGACTGCTAACACTTTTCATAATCAGGCTCAGGATGTTTGGTGCCACCATCATGATTTCAGGATTACCAAATCCATCCTTGAATATCAAATTGTTAACATTGATTATTTACTGAGAGTAAAGTATAGTAAAACTTAGAGAGCTTTGCTTATAGGAGTGATATTTTGAAATATAGTATTTATGATCATACAGTTGTAAAATAATTAACTAACTATGTAAAACCTTGGGATTTACTCTAACCTCCTACATTAGGAGTGTTTTTATGCTCTCATTCACTCACTCTTTGTGCTTTCTCTCCTCACAGGTTCTCATGGATCCTGGTTATATCTGGACCCTGGTCCTTCCTCCTGCCATGGCCCTGCTGACTCCCACTGCTAATATCTTTTTTATAATTACTCACATTACTATTTTTATTACCAATACCATTAACGCACATTACTGACTTTGCTTCTTCCCCAGAGTCTCTGTGCTTTCTCGCCTCGCAGGTTCCTGTGGATCCTGGTGATACCTGGACCTGGTCTGATACCTGGACCTGGTCTGGCCTCCTGCCGTGGTTCTGTCATAGGCATTGAATGTGTTGTAACTCTGTTATGTTGTTCATTCTGTACACATGACACCTATCACACTTCTGTCCATCCTGATAGAGGGATCCCTCCTCTGTTGCTCTCCCACAGGTCTCTCCCTCTTTTCTCCCTGTTAAAGGGGTTTTTGGGGGAGTTTTTCCTGTTCTGATGTGAGGGTCCTGGGACAAGAGGATGTTGTGTATATATATATACCGGTCCGGATCATTACAATAATATCTCATTTGCGCCATTTAGTGCCATATATATAGTAACAACGTCTCTGTGTATTCAACAACTGTCAAATCAAATAAAGAAAGTGCAAAGTGAAAATTTAAAATGAAAGAGTGGCTGGAGTTAACTTATCTCTTCTCTTTTGTTCACATCGTAACGGTCTCAGTCAACTTTATAATAAACAATCTCTACACATCTCAACATCTTCCCTCAGTTCAGACTGGAGTGTTTGGTCTAAAGATGTATGTTTGGTCTTGTGGTGGCGTTTCACATTGGTGCTTTTAATAATGTCCACGGTATCTGAGCATATGAGACAGAGTGGTTTAGTAGCGCCAGCAGGAAGAAGGAACAAATACGAGTCCGTCCATTCTTTGTTAAAGCTGTTTTCGAGGTCCACTTCTCTCTTTTTAGAGCACGCCATGTTAACTTGCTTCTCCCACTGCTCTCTCTCTCGCCGTCTCTCTCTCACGATGCATTTCAGAATACAGATATTCGATTGGCTGAGTAGCGTCACGTGTGAGGATTTACAACAAGCATGTGATTGGTCGGTGCGTTTCCTGGACTGCTGACCGAGTGCCGTAAAGGCTAGAAAAGCTGTTCAGGTTAAAATAGAAGCGCTCCGCCAAAATGTATAATTCTCATTTATCCATCAGTTATATGTCCGGGTCCGGATAGGACAGCGTCTGGGTCCGGATCCGGACCGCGGCCCGCCTGTCAGTGACCCCTGCACTACAGCAACTGCTGTAGTGGTAAGAGTGAGGAACACAGGACCTTCACTCAGGAGACCACTGTTTGTGTCCGCTGTGAACTTTACTTTTGTTGAGTAACTTCCGTACTTAATTAACGCCACGTCCGCAAGTTTACGTAACAAGCATATTTATTTGAGTGACAAAGGGTCTTATTTTAAACCCCTACTACAATCTTTTTCTGAGCCTAACCAAGTAGTTTTGTGTTGCCTAGGCCTAACAAAGTAAACCTAAAAAACAAGTAAACCTACGTCTGAAAAAACATGTATGTAACAAGTGAAAACTGTGCCCACCCCCTGAACACTGAGGTTTATTTGAAAAGGAACTATGCATGTAACGAAACTTGACACGCCGAAACGATCCCCAGACGTGACCAAAACTGGCGCTATGGGGGTAACCAGAGCGTCACAGTTTATAGCCACTGACCAAGTGTCAATTGATGAGTTGGGACTGAGAGTGTGTGGAAAGACGTTTGATCAGACAAAATAACACTTGCATGTTACTCACCAAAAAAGTTTGATTAAGACTATAAGCTGTTGTGGGGTTCATTGATAATGTCTTTGTCCATCTTCAGCACCATTGGGCTGGTGACCAGTGAGTCACTAATCTATTGACCCCTGGACAATGGTGTGGTGCTGTGTTTGGTTTGTTTGCTCTGCATCCTGCTATTAATATACGTATATAGACCCTTTTACAGTTTGCAAACAATGATGACGTACATAAGTGAGCTCACCCAGTTTAGCAACAGAAGTACGGCGGATTGTCAAGCTCTGAAGGACATTAACCACCAAAGATCACGAACCAAAACAAATAGACTTCCCAGATCCATGTGCTCTTAGTGAGCGGGTAGAAAGTGGCCCAATATTTAGTGGCCAGAAACCTTGCATGTAATATTACACCAACGAGAAATGATGAGCATTCATATCACTAGATGCTTTGAACTATGTTATCTGTGGTGATTTATACAGACAGTCAAATACAACAACATAGACTCTGAGGTTTGACTCTATTGATTTTTAAATAGGGTGCTACAAACACAAGCATTTTGATCAGTCCAGTGGTAGCCAACACATTTTAATAGCTTGCACATGCCGCCGGTGTTTCGGTTTAACAAGTGACCCTGTTAACTGGTGACCTTCAGCATAATATGCCATGGTTACTCGTAGTGACGGCAGTTGTTGAAAACATAAACAGAACATCAGCCTTCAATAAATTCAAATACTCATCTGTGTTTATTATCTACGCCAACTATTAACGTACGTTACTACGAGCAACCATGGACGTATTTGCCTGAAAGTCACCAGTTAACACAGTCACTCACTAAACTGAAACACCTGTTGCTCTGAAACGGCCGTGATCCTGTAGAAGGTTCTGTAGAACTTGAGTCCGCTGTTAGAATATCGATTCTGACAACCGAACAACCGGACATTACGATGCTGGTGAGAGTTTAGATTCAAAGTTCAAAGCTTGCTAACTCGTCTAGATGGCTGGCAGAGTATAGATTTCAGATGAACATACCTGGATGTTCCGGGTTACAGACGTCTCTTTCCCAATGTGAATCTATATAAAACTATTTAATAAATTAATCATTTCAAATTTCTTTGGTACTTTTGTCATATAAAGACATGCAATGATGATTATCAGGTGATATGTATGTTGAAAATGAAAAGTTCAGTATTAACCAGTGGTGGGCCGTGCATTGTATACCTGGGCCTTCACTGCTGTCCTGCAGCTGAAACACAGCTACGGTTATTATGTGTTTAGTGTAAAAATGAAGCTCAACACCTATAAATACACTAACTGCAGAGTGCAGATACATGAATATGCCGAGAGTGCGTCTCCTCTCTGCTCTGACTGCTGCGCGAGGCTTCTGTGAGAGTAACTGTGAGTGCTTTGGGGCGGCGGAGGGGCTCATGGCAGCACCCGCTGCTCGTTACGACAGTAACTGTAGAACGTACGTGTTTTAACGTCATCGAGTCAAAACACCAGAACAAGTCTCCAACAACACCAGAACAAGTCTCCAACAACACCAGAACAAGTCTCCAACAACACCAGAACAAGTCTCCAACAACACCAGAACAAGTCTCCAACAACACCAGAACAAGTCTCCAACAACACCAGAACAAGTCTCCAACAACACCAGAACAAGTCTCCAATAACACCAGAACAAGTCTCCAACAACACCAGAACAAGTCTCCAACAACACCAGAACAAGTCTCCAACAACACCAGAACAAGTCTCCAACAACACCAGAACAAGTCTCCAACAACACCAGAACAAGTCTCCAACAACACCAGAACAAGTCTCTAACAACACCAGAACAAGTCTCCAACAACACCAGAACAAGTCTCCAACAACACCAGAACAAGTCTCTAGATTTGTCTCTAGTAGCTTTTGACAATAAAAGTCTCCATGAGAGTTTGGAAAGTCGCCAGATTTAGCGAGAAAGTCGGCAAGTTGGCAACACTGGCACCGCTAAATATGTCCCCAGAGCAACATCGGACGTAACAATGGTTCCTATCACATATAAAACCAAACAAAAATCCATCTTCATAAAAACAAGTTGTACAAATAATAATATATAAACAAGCATATTAAAGCTACTGCAGATGTAAAAACAAACACATTTAACTTACCAGAGCTGCTGTTCACTATTTAAAGACAAAGTCCATCCTCCTTTCTTTGTTAATAAAGAGTTTAATCTCACGGTTGTTCAGTACATCCGTGCGTTTTAGTTCCAGTAAGAAGTCCTTCTGGATTCATGGACGCCAGTGAAGACAGTCGAGCCTCCCCAGTTGTATTTCTTGAATACGTTTTAATGCGTTTGAGGCTGAAAATGTCCGCTCGACAGAGGCAGCAGATATTGGGATTGTCACCGCCCAACATGTCAGGCTAGCCCACTGACCAATCACGTATGGCTAGGCCAGCTAGCAGGCTCTGGCACGTCAAAGAATACGCCCAACATGTCAAACTAAAGATCTGATTGGTTGAACACTATGACGATCAACAATATCGTCCCCATTCACTTAAACTGCACATGGATTCACTTGTGAGTCTGCAGGCCTCGGGCCTCTCTTCTTACCTAGAGACACAGAGGTGAAATCTGATTGGATAAAAGCTATACTTAAAACAAGCTGCACTGGAAGCAGAGCAACTGAGGAAGACAGTAGCTGTGCAATGAGAAAATAAGCTTGTAGTGTATTTATGAAAAATTATGAAATTATAAAATAGCTATAACTTTGTGATTCTGTGTAGGCCAGCAGAGAAGGCTTTGCTGGCCCTGACGGCCCACCACTGGTATTAACACAATCTTCCCTGGCATTACTTTGATAGACAACAAAAGTTGTGGTGTAGGCCATTACTACTAAAAAACGTTTTCAGCTCCACCCAGCAAGGTTTATCTCATTCTGATCGCTGTGTCTACTCCAGTGCCTCTAGGAAAAGTGTCTTTGGCTAAAGCTCCAATCGGTGGAGAGCAGAATATAGAATTGAACAAATGAGTGAGTTCATAGACTTCCAGTCTGTCTGACCCTCTGGGATTTCAAATGGATTAAAATCATTTTCCACATGCCTTATCTAATGATGACGGGTCTCTAAGCAACGCGGTCTCATCATCTAGACTAACGACACAGCGCATGTCGACTGTGCGGAACCTGTAATGAACCGGCCTCATTATTTCTCAAGAGGACATCGCTTGCTTTGTGTCTCCCTCACTCGTCATGCAGAATCATCATACACAATGCAACATGCACACAAATGCACATAGTTACTCTCACACAAAAAAAGACACACATGTAAAGAGGTAATCCAACCTAAACCCACCAACAACTTGGACAAATTTGGCACACACACTCACGGACACATGAGATCAGTAAAGTGCATTTGCTTTGTGATGCGGGTGACTCAGCCCTGTGCTTTGTTGTTGGGTTACCCTTACTCACTTCCTTCTGCTCCAGACAGTGTCAGGCAGGGGACACTACTACAGTCTGATAGGGCAACAGCTTTTTGGCTTCTCCATAGATGGCAATTGGACCCTGTTATCACATTCTCTCAACTGAAAGTCAGTAAGGCTTGGACATGGATGGATTACTGAAGGGGCCTTTCAGGCACCAGCCCAGGGCCTAAAGTGTCAGGCTCCTCTTGCCTTCACCTAGAAAATGTCACTCAAAGACCCACATACCAACCACGAAGAGACACAAAACAACTACAAGGAGATGCTAAACAGCCTCAAAGAGACACAAATAGACTCACAACAACTATGAAAAGAGGCAAAATAACCTCAAACAGAAACTAAATAACTGCAAATAGACACAAAGCAGCTACAAAGAGATACAGAATGACTACAAATAGACACAAAGCAGCTACAAAGAGATACAGAATGACTACAAATAGACACAAAGCAGCTACAAAGAGATACAGAATGACTACAAATAGACACAAAGCAGCTACAAAGAGATACAGAATGACTACAAATAGACACAAATCAGCTACAAAGAGATACAGAATGACTACAAATAGACACAAAGCAGCTACAAAGAGATACAGAATGACTACAAATAGACACAAAGCAGCTACAAAGAGATACAGAATGACTACAAATAGACACAAAGCAGCTACAAAGAGATACAGAATGACTACAAATAGACACAAATCAGCTACAAAGAGATACAGAATGACTACAAATAGACACAAAGCAGCTACAAAGAGATATAGAATGACTACAAATGGTCAGTTTTCAGGGTCCTGACAATGCCCTGTGCCCTTAAACAGGTGGTATGCCCTCATACTTCATTGATGAAATACATCACTTGCCCTTGCCTTCCACAATGTTCTGTACAAGTTCTGAACTGGCGCTCATATCAGAGGTACAACAAAAAACGTTTCAGTTGTCTGTGCCTGCCAACGTATACCAATACGACCATTACAAAAATGATTCATATGAGCGTTTCCTGATGTGTCACCTCTATGCTTAAAAGGACCCTGTGGTCTAATGCTGACAGATCTGGGAACACAGCAACATCACTAGGAGTAGGTCCAACCAGCATGGTCTCATTCACAGGCCGCCAAATAATAATGTTTTGTCACGGCCTTCGGTGTCTGATACCAGTGCACAAGGCACCCTTCAGCGTCTGTATGAGACACAACAGGCTTTCAAGTGGCCCGACCGCAGTGGAGCGTCATAGTTTGATGCACAAGGGTTGCGCGTTAGAAAGTGACACCAAGGGCTCCTGACCAAACGTCCGTACGCGATGAGTTGGGAATGAGAACGGGTTGGGACAAAGTTATTTGGAAGAGAAAACGAAGGCAAACTGTTGAACTGTTGTCATTGGCCCACAGCGGCAGCAGAAACAACCCATACAGCTCTGAACACTGAGAGGTCTAAGCCGGTGGCTAGCAGCTAACAGTGCTAACATTGCGAACAGTGGATGGTGATATTGCTCAATCCCATTTCAATTCATAGTGTTTGCATTCTGCAATTGTTTTGAACCCAGTCTATACATTATTGAGCATGTATTTGAAAGGGCTTTTCTGATATTTTCATCTTTTTAATCAAGCAATTCTTCTTTTAATTAATGTATTTTCTTCAATAGTTGCATTCATTTGATTTATTTAATAGAATGGTCTATGTCATGCAGGTTCAGAACAGATACAGTATGTTCTAAGGGCCTCTACAAGAGCAGTCCTCCTTTAACAGAATGAATGAATGAATACGCTACAGGCATCTGTGGTGTCAACTCCTTGGTCTCTGATAAAACAATCACTAAAGCGATCTCAAAGTGAGAAGTCTGCAGGAAGGGAGGATGTGAAGTTAGACGGGAGGGCAGTGGTGAGTTCAATGGCCTGTCTGGCCTTTCCCTCGGCAACTCTGTTACATTTCTAGGATATCTGGGAAATGTAGTCTCGATGAAATGCAAACTAACCTAGTTTTGTATTGTTTTGAGTCTGTTAGCAGAGGCCCCAATCCCCCACAAAGATACACGCATTTCTACCAAATAGGATGTGATCATGTGGTGTTTACCTGTTCGTGTTTACGTGAGTAAGTATACTTTACGTTGTGTGATCAAACTCCACATCCCACGCTGCTTTGAGTTTCGCGCGCATGCTCAGTGAGCGCTGGAGAGGAGGCGAGTCGGTGAAAAATGACTGGAGGGGGGCTCTTCTCTCGGGGCGAAATGAGATATTACGACCATGAATTACGTTTTGTTTTCTTTAAAGTTTAATTTTTGTCTTTTTTGAACGCTGGCTGTCCAGCTCCGGAGGACGTTTGGTGACATTGAAGGGTTTGAAGGCATGTTAACAGTCCGTTAGTTCCTCTGCCAGAATGCCGCGGGACAACAAAACTCCTCTTATTCAGAAAATAGCAAAGCAAGCCTCCATCACCTTTAAAGGCTTAACGTCGTCGGCTAACGGGGACAATGGACTCTCCGCGGACCAGCAGAGTGAGCTCATCTCCTTAGTGACCGCGGTCAGGGCTGCTGACCTGAACATTGCTCCCCGGAAAACCAAACCGAGCTCCGGGGCAGCGGAGCTCCAGAGCCCCCCGGTCACCTACATGCACATCTGCGAGACGGAGGCGTTCAGCGTGGGGGTGTTCCTGCTGCGGACCGGCGCCTCCATACCGCTACACGACCACCCGGGCATGAACGGGATGCTGAAGGTCTTTTACACCTCGTGTCTGTTGTGTTGTGGCCTCTTTGACCCACTCTGTGTCCGCCGACCTTACTTACATTGAGCTAGCTGCAGCTAGCTAGGGAAACGCTCACGAGCCTAAACACGAAGCACATAAACTGAGACGTGACTTGAAACTGTTTCATAAGCTTCCATTCAATGAGGTTTATATTCACCCGGTTATTATGTCCTGTCATGCTCTTTGAATTGTGTAACGTTACCTTTGCTAAACCCGAGGCAGGGAGCTATACTAGTGATGTTAGCCTGTATTCATGTTTCTATGGAATGTGTGTAACCACCACTTTACAGACGCACGTGCACTCTTCACGTCCACGTGTCCTGCTGGGCCCCTGTGCACACACAGCCGGGTCATTAGTGATGCTGTCCCTGGTCCCCCTCTGAATGAGAATTGTGATTTATTTTTGTAATTTGATTAATTTGCAAATTTGCATCACTGAAATACAAAATCCACTAAACCGGTCCGGAACAGCTAATTCTGTGTCCATGTCTTGTAGAGGGACCCTGTGTCAAAAATCATCTTCAAGAGCTTCATTGTGTATCTTCTTATGCTCACATTGTGCAGATTCCTGAACAAGTTGTGTTTGATCTCATTACCTCAAACTAATGCAAATCAAATATGATTCAGTTTTTAGGAACACAGGACTTAATGGACACTCGAGTGACAGGGTCCATGAACAATGGGGGTCACAGGAGGAACCAACATCAAATGTGATCTTGGTTCCTCCTGTGACCTCGACCGATACGATCAACTCGATTGATCCGTGCAGATACTGAACTTATGAAACTGATATAGTGGAAGCCAGAAGTAACCAATCCATGCAACTTTACATCATGTTATAAACTTTGTGGAACAGAGTGTCTCTCCTCACTGTAAGTATCGCCACAGTGACCATCTGTGCTGTGTGTTGTCAGTAGGTCTGTCTTCTGACAGTGTCCTGTCTCTTCTTCAGGTTCTCTACGGGAAGGTGAGCCTCCGCTGTTTTGACAAGCTGGAGGATAACCTGACCGCCGGCACCGTCCCGCCTCACTTCGAGCCCCCGTTGGCTCCGTTCCAGGCGGCCTCCCTGCGGCGCTCCATGCTCCGCTCGGTCGCCGAGTACTCGGAGGATAGCGGGCCGTGCCTCCTCACCCCTCTCCGGGAAAACCTCCACCAGATCGACACGGTGGAGGGGCCCGCCGCTTTCCTGGACATCCTGGCACCTCCGTACAATCCAGACGACGGGCGGGACTGTCACTATTACAAAGCCCTGCAAACTGTGGCAGAGGGGGGACCGGATGGAAAGAGCGACGAGGAGCAGCAGAGAGAGGAGACGTGGCTGCTAGAGATCCCGCAGCCAGAAGACTTCTGGTGTGGCGGGGAACCCTACCCAGGCCCTGCAGTCTCTTTCTGAGTGCAACCTCTGATCAGAGGAACTATACTGCAGGATATGACGGTAATAACATGGTGATATCCATCCATCTGCAAGAGGAGACTTCGCCCTGCTCCACAGGAAAGTCATTATTACCTGGAACTCAAAGGGATTGGGTGCCTTGCTAGTGGGTGCTTCAGCAGGGCTCTGACACGCCCCACACAGAATAAGGACCACAGAACAGCCTTCTACAAGTCATCAATAATGTCGCGTGCGTTCCTAATATTGTTCTTCTCACCGTTATGTTGCCTTGTACACACATGAATGTCATTAGCCAAACGTTGTGTGAATGCTGGGGTGTCTGTAGGACGTCTTATCTTCCGCGTGGAAAGACTTTTACACATTATCTTTTCCTCCACGTCGTGACAACTCAAGACGCACCTGCCTTATTTGTGAATATGGAATGTTTAGTTATTAAGTGTCATTTTCTAATGCACACCCTTTATTTCTTCTTCCTAAGTGCACGCGCTAAACTATATATATATATATATATATACATATATATAGTTTATTTCTATTACATGTGTTTAACTTATTCCAGGTTCCTACACAGGTCGAATCATTTGAGGGGAAATCAGCAGATGTTCAGCTACTTCTACATATTGTTGCTGTTGGGTGGAAACCATGGGTCAACGTTGTGTTATTAATGTTTCTCCCCAAATCAAGCTCAGATGGAGTTACTAGGTTTTTAACTCGTGAATGTCCAGAGATGTCATTGATTAGAACAGCCACTCAGACGCCGAGCTCTCAGCGAACTCCTCCATCCATGACCACAGCGTCACAGTTACATGTGAGGAGCAGCTACCCTGTGGTTTAACTGAGCACCAGGTCCAGGAGGAGCAAATGTGAAGTCACCAGCTCTTTTTAATGTTCTCCATTGGTTGAAATGTGACAGACTGACCAATAGCACAAGAAAGATGAAACATGGAGGCACAAGGTTTCCACTCGACAGATGTCACTTCTACTACTGTGATCTAATCCAGAGTGATACGACCAGTGAGGAGAAAATCAAATATCACAATATTATGGAATAAATACCTCGATCGATACTGTAGGGGTTGACCATTGGTGCTTTCACAACATATTTACACAGTGAGAAGTCATGTGGCTATAATGACTGAGTGGGTCAAACCAACACTTGTGCCACATTACCACATCCAACCTCTCCTATCGACATATTGATATAATATCAATAACTGGTAAATAGACTGTACTTGTATAGTCTTTCCCACCGCTCAAAGCTTTAACACTACATGTCATCATTCACCCATTCACACACTGATGACGGGCTAAGTGCCACCTGCCCATCAGACTAACTCATTCACACACCGTGGGCACTACGGGAGTCAAGTGTCTTACTCAAGGTCACGTCGACGTGCGACTAGCGGAGCCGGGGATCGAACCACCGACCCTCTGATTGAAGGACGACCCTGCTCTCCGCTCAGCCGCTGCCCAGCTCTGATACACGCTTGATGAACACTATCGCTCCAGTCTGTATGTCACTTTAGCTCACGTCTGCTTCAGGCCTATGTTAGACTGCACACGGCTCTGTTTGACAAAGATTCTGTTCCTCTGATGTTGAATGTATGTGGATCAATAAAGTAGATGGGAATAACCATGGAACATGTAGTCGGCATGCTGTCTCTACTTTTTTGGTCACTTTCACATGAGTCAAAGTACGTTCAAAGAATAGTTGGATCTATTTTACCACCGTACTGAAGTTCAACACTCTTTTGGGTTTTAATCCGATCCCTGTGAACATCATGGATAGAATGCACCACATCGTGCCTCCCTTTCACTTTGTGTCTCTGGAGCTTGTCACCACACAACCTGGACACTCAATTCAGTCAAAAGTCTCTGTTACACCAGCACCCATGGCACTTCTATGAAACAGGCTTTAATACCAATGCAGTGAGAACATTCTATCTCTCTCTATGGATTCAGAACCAGGACTGAGCGGGGCAGACTGTCAGACCCTGCAGCGGTAAAACTAAAGGGTCTAAAGGGACTCTGGTGCTCGGAGACACTTAACGGGTTTGTCCACAGAGCGACCGCCAAACTCGACACTAAATAAGAACGTTCCTTGTGATAACTGAAGTATCTGAGGGATGTTTTCTCATGGAAGACATTTGGACAGGTGTAGTTAACGACATTCATCATTTATGTTCCAGTAAGTCCAGCAACACTCGTAGTGTGAAGAACAACCTGACTGTCGGACCAACACGTTTGGTCTTGTGGTCTTGTGGTCCTCATCGGGGTCATCCAAAAAGAATACCAGCAGATGTCTTCACTCTCACACTGACTGCTCAGAAGGAAGAGGGTAACAATGCAGTGACTGTGAAACATTTACCTGTGAGAAAGTGAAGTCCATTACTTTCTCATCCTGTTTGAAAATGTTGTACTTATACATATGAGTTTACACACAATTCACTGACTGATGCTATATATGATATTATCTATATATGATATTCTAATAGATTCAGAGATCTGCTACCTAACAGGCTAACATCTGCTACACCTACAGCCCAACATCAGCCAGTGAGTTGGTGACGGGATTGTTTCACAAGCTGATTTAAAGCTAAATCATCGTCAGACGACAGCCGATGAGTTCCCAGAGTGCATTTCAATGCGTTCCACCTCTTTTGCTTTCCACGCCGACACCTGCATCCAACCACGGCCTGCTCCGACGTGATTGGTTAATGCTACACGGACAACAAACAGAAACCAGAACACTTCCGATGCCAAAGTCCCGTTGCCTACAGATTGTACATGTGAAAGCAGAACGTGTTCATGGAGATGGAAGCAACGTATGCAGTTGTATCAGATGAAATAGAACATTTAAAGTCTCACTCCCAGGGAGACACACACACGTCCTCATGTCTCTGGCTATTGTCATTTTCACACAATATGCTAATTAGCTGTGAAATAATACTCATCTGTTATTCTTCTTCCTCCAGATGACAATAATAACGGAGCTGATGATGTTTTGAGAAGATGTAAGTGTCATGATTAAACACGTGGAGGGTCAATGCTGTGAATGTTACGCTGGAGGTTAGTGTAAAACAACAGTTGAATATGAAAGGAGATGTTTATGTTATATTGAGGACTTGAGAGGAAAAAAGTCAGAAATCGTAGAGCCGACTCCTCGACTGTGCAGGAGAAGAGACTGAGAGGATTTAACAGCCAGAGGACAATGAGCCTCAAACAGTCCGGTCCAGACGGAGAAGAGAAGAGCACAAAGGTCGACGTCCGGGCAGGCCAAGTCTTCTCCCACACGTCAACACAATGGAGGGACTTGTGGCACAACGTGAACATTACTGGCAACATGTAAATCTAATTTAAATCTGTGTAAAGTTCAATATTTAAACAAATATCTATATCTGTCCTAAAGGCTTCCATTGAAATCATTTTCTTCTTCTTAGATTCTTTTGTTACACGCCGTATTGTTTCAAGTCAAATATCATTTAATATAGTGTCTTGAATCACGTCTGCATGTTCACACACATGCTTTAGAGGCTGTCACTCAAGGCCCTGCAGAGGACACAGTGACACAGACACAGTCACAGACACAGACACAGACACAGTCACAGACACAGACACAGTGACACAGTGACAGTCACAGTCACAGACACAGTGACACAGACACAGTGACACAGTGACAGTCACAGTCACAGTCACAGTCACAGACACAGTGACACAGACACAGTGACACAGTGACAGTCACAGTCACAGTCACAGACACAGTGACACAGACACAGTGACAGTCACAGTCACAGTCACAGTCACAGACACAGTGACACAGACACAGTGACACAGACACAGACACAGTGACACAGTGACACAGTGACACAGTGACAGTCACAGTCACAGACACAGTGACAGTCACAGTCACAGTCACAGTCACAGACACAGTGACACAGACACAGTGACAGTGACAGTCACAGTCACAGACACAGTGACACAGACACAGTGACACAGTGACAGTCACAGTCACAGACACAGTGACACAGACACAGTGACAGTGACAGTCACAGTCACAGTCACAGTCACAGACACAGTGACACAGACACAGTGACAGTGACAGTCACAGTCACAGACACAGTGACACAGACACAGTGACACAGTGACACAGTGACAGTCACAGTCACAGTCACAGTCACAGTGACACAGACACAGTGACACAGACACAGTGACACAGTGGCAGTGACAGTCACAGTCACAGTCACAGTCACAGACACAGTCACAGACACAGTGACACAGACACAGTGACACAGTGACAGTGACAGTCACAGTCACAGTCACAGACACAGTCACAGACACAGTGACACAGTGACACAGACACAGTGACACAGTGACAGTCACAGTCACAGTCACAGTCACAGTCACAGTCACAGTCACAGACACAGTGACACAGACACAGTGACACAGACACAGTGACACAGTGACAGTCACAGTCACAGACACAGTCACAGACACAGTGACACAGACACAGTGACACAGTGACACAGTGACACAGTGACACAGTGACACAGACACAGTCACAGTCACAGTCACAGACACAGACACAGTGACACAGTGACACAGTGACAGTCACAGTCACAGACACAGTCACAGACACAGTGACACAGACACAGTCACAGACACAGTGACAGTCACAGTCACAGACACAGTCACAGACACAGTCACAGACACAGTCACAGACACAGACACAGTGACACAGTGACAGTCACAGTCACAGACACAGTCACAGACACAGTGACACAGACACAGTCACAGACACAGTGACAGTCACAGTCACAGTCACAGACACAGTGACACAGTCACAGTCACAGACACAGACACAGACACAGACACAGACACAGTCACAGACACAGACACAGTCACAGTCACAGACACAGTGACACAGTGACACAGTGACACAGTCACAGACACAGACACAGACACAGACACAGTCACAGACACAGACACAGTCACAGTCACAGACACAGTGACACAGTGACACAGTGACACAGTCACAGACACAGTCACAGTCACAGTCACAGTCACAGACACAGACACAGACACAGACACAGACACAGACACAGTGACAGTGACAGACACAGTGACACAGTGACACAGACACAGTCACAGACACAGTGACACAGTCACAGACACAGACACAGACACAGTCACAGTCACAGACACAGACACAGACACAGACACAGTCACAGTCACAGTCACAGACACAGTGACACATACACAGTGACACAGTCACAGTCACAGTCACAGACACAGTGACACAGTCACAGACACAGACACAGTCACAGACACAGACACAGACACAGTCACAGTCACAGACACAGTGACACATACACAGTGACACAGTCACAGTCACAGTCACAGACACAGTGACACAGTCACAGACACAGACACAGTCACAGACACAGACACAGACACAGTCACAGACACAGTGACACAGACACAGTGACACATACACAGTGACACAGTCACAGTCAGGTCAGTGGCTCATATTAAATGCAGTTATCCTCAATGTCCAGTGTAAAGTCTATCAGGCCAGTATATCGGCATGGGGAATACTTGTGGTGCAGCTCCAACAAGAAAAGTCTTTTATTGACGGCCGCCAGTGCAGATTTCATATGTGTGTCTTTTTGTCCCTTACTGGTTGTCCCCCTCTCTGAATGTAACACTAACGACTGGTTATATTTATTGGACATGTTCAATGATCTGAACATGAACACTCAACGAGGTGATGGGACCAGTGCAGCGTAGTCATGAACCAACACATCTCAGCCTGTAAGGACTCAAAGTCCTCCCATTGAGCATTCACAACCAGCACATATTCAATAAACACACTGTAATGTAGCAGATCTACGTGTATTAATTACAATATATTTTATTCAGATATATTTCACATGTAGTGTTTTTTTCTTCTGTTCTATATTTACGTTGTTGATGCATCTTTTTAAATATTTGTTATTATATTTTTTATTTTTTCATGTTAGTTTTCTTCTATTTATGTTTATTATATGTCATACTTTTTATAGTATTTTTTCACATTTCAAATATGTTGTTCCTCTATTCAATATTCATTTTTCTTGTAGCTTCTACATATTTTTGACAGTATTTTATTTATTCATAGTTACTATTCTATATTTTGCTGTATTTTTACATTTTCAATGTTTTTTTGCTTCTATATATATGTTTCTTGATTTTTGCAATATTTGCTTTTATACATATTCTTATTTGTCTTACTATGTTTATGTTGAGCACCAATATTCAGAAGTGAAGAGAATGATGACATAATGAAACCCTCAAGCCGTCCATATATCTGCTGAGTTATAAGCACACGTTGGTTTCCTAACGGAGGGTAAGAGTAGAGTGTTCCTGTCAGTGAGGAGAGGAGGGGGCGGAGAACAGTGGCGCTCTTTGTGCAGCTCATCATGACTCTCCACAGTACTGCTCACTTGTTCTTGTGGTCAAGTTGGCGTCAGAAGAATAAAGATGTCACAGATTACTGCAGGCTTCATGAGCTCCTTAAAAGCAAAAGTCTGGCACTTGTGCTCGTTGGACATCTTCCCAAGAATCAATCAAGAAGATGAATATCTCTTTCATGTGTGTGTCCAGTGCAGGGACAGGTCTGAGACACCTTCCATCACCTCCAAAGCTACTTCATTCATACTCTGCACCTTCTTAAATGATGTTTACAATCCATCCCCACATAGTGTCAATGTTTATTAAGGGTGAATAGGGTCAACTATTTCAATCATACACCATGACACCCCAGTTGATTTATTACATAAAGACAATATCTTTTTTTACTACAAGTTATCTCAAATGTTGAGATCAAATATGCAAATGAGGCATTATCTAATGGTAACGTTTGGTACATTCAGGAGAAATCTACAGACCCAAATAGACAAATTGATGAAATGGATGTTTTCTTTCCACTAGTCTGAAAGAAGACCGAGACCAGATGTTAAGGGAGCAACGTAGCAGGTGTTTGCCTGAGGCGTACATCGTGGTCATCGACTGCTGACAACATTGTAGAAGTGGAGCCTCAAGCTGTGACAGACCAAAAGGAGCAGGATCACAATCAGCAGGACGACCATCGAGAAACATGTTCAATAGAAACAGATGACAAAGAAAAATGAATTGAGATGGGCAACGCAAATAAATGTTGATTATCAGCAAAAGCCAAAGTCTTGGACTTTTGTATGATATTGTATGATTTCATGTATTTGTTAGTCTCGTCTTTTTCATCCATTGTTGCTGACGTTCCTGTAAAGATAACCGTCGTCATGACAATCATTATGGGTTGTGTTCTGAGTCTGGTGATACATCAAGATACAGGGGATACCATTCATTATACGTGACACTGTAAGCAAGGCGATATACTGCAATTATTAAGATCAAATTTGAGGAAAACTGCTATCTGCATGAAAACTGAGTCAAATAAAGTTGTCTTAACAGTGAGATGTGCATTGATCTCAGTCCCTGTAACATCCAACAGCAGCATATGAGAGGGCATCTCTCACGTCAAATAGTTCCTCTTTGCATGTAAACATTCATTAAATATGTATAGTGGTTTTGA
>JAVDOI010000057.1:286370-301370 GCA_032191485.1 Leptoclinus maculatus | reverse complement strand
CAGTTACCTGGATACTGGGAGTCGATGGAGAACTTCCCCATGTAGGTGAAGGTCTGGTTGCGGTGGGATGCGGGCTGAGAGAAGCCGCTGTAGGGGGAGAGGTCCAGAGAGCGCTTCTCGATGCTCATGTCTGCGCTCATCAAGCCATCTGCGGACAGAAACAAAAACGGCTCGTTAGGGAGGCAACACAAACCCGGTTCATTAAGAAGTTCACACTGGACAGGAAAGTGGGCTTTAACTGAGAAAAAGCCGGTGCGCCTCGTTTCCGTTACGCACGGACTCTGGTCCCATAATGCGAGAATATACATGGAACATGTTAGCGAACTTTTATATTATGACAGACAATTACAAAAAACTAAACATTTTCTGAAGCATTTTTGTAAAATGATTTTCACTCAGTAACACTCAGCATATGGACAACTTTTCATAGACTAGAACAATTAACTACTTGTCTTTAAAATACTCCACACAAGCGTCATCTTACCTGAGACATTGATCTGGTCGTAATGAGATCCTAAGTCGCTGTTGGGGAAGATAGCCACGGAGGTCGCCAAGCTGGAGCTGATGTCATCCACCGAGTACACGCTCTCAGGATGCAAGAACCCCCCGAGATTCATCGGCACTTTCTCCAAAGTTTTAGCCGTCATTGTGGAGAGAAGAAAAGTACCGGGTCTGCTCGCTCTGTACTGTCTTTCTGTTCTTTTTCCTTTAAGCTAATATAATAAAGTCAACAGTGAAGCAGTGGGTCACCACTGCATGTCTTTGTCTGTCACCGGGTGTGAGAGGATGAGCTCCGCGTGTCTCTAGCGCGCTTCATGCGCTCTGGCGATAAAGTCAACACCGTGTAAAGTGACTCGTTTTTTGGGAACGGCGGCCCTGGCTCTAGTATGTTTATATGGGGAACCTTTTCAATGCGGGCTGCTACGTCATTGCCCAAATATGGAGTGGGTGGGGTGGCGGGAGAGGCGCTGCCGCTGCCGATTGGCTGGCAGCCTCCGTGACGATTTCAAAGGGAATCACTTGTCAATGGAGAACCCGCTGCACCGGGAGATAAACCCGGACTCTTTCCACTCGCCGCAAAACAGAGATAAACTGCCATAAAACAACACAGAGACAGAGTATACCACAGTGCACAAACACAGCTCTTATTCATTTGAAACACTCTTTATTTTAAATATTCTGGTGTTTCTTTTATCTAATCGCCTTCTGATATCAAAAGAGGAATTCCGGTTGAGCTTCTTAACCCATAAAAGGTTGAATCCGGTACGCAGGGGAACGTCCCCCATACTCCTTATTTGGTTTCGATTCCGGAATATGATCATCGGAAAGTGACGAGTTGTACCGAGCTGAGCGAGAGAGAAAGCCGCCCTGGCACAACCGCATTCAAATGAGACGGACCGACTCCTCCTGAGCGCCACAGATACAGAGCACGGGCTCGGAAACTTGTGTCGGTCTCATCTGACTCGGCTCGATAGGAAAGAATAGATTTGGTTCACTGACGAGTTAAATATAGTCACTTGGAGATAGTTACAGCCAGCAAAAGGAAAGCAGTATTTATATATAGAGGCGGTGGTGTGAAATAAACACACATGGAAAGAAACGATTCGTGAAAGTGACAGTGGTCTGCAAATGACGACAGATTGATTTCATTTCTGATTTGAAAAATAAACAAAACACTTTAAAACGTATGATCCATCAGCATGGTGTTTGGTAATAATACGTTATAAAGGTAACATGCTGCTATTGCTCATATTAACTCGTGTTTTCCTCATCAATATTGTTAAGACTGTTTATTGGTCCCGAGAGAAGTGTGCTCCCTCCTGTGGCCTCATTGGGAAGTGTGCCCCCCCCCTCGTCTTGCTCTGTTTGATCTCGTAAAAGTCCCTCCGTGGGTGGAGAAAGTTGACAGATAATACTGGGTGGAATACAGTTTCCATTGTGTGTGTTTGTGTGATGTTGCACACCCGATCATGTTATGATCTAAATTTAGGAATATTACTGAGCTAAGGGTGTCAAATATTCATTGATATCAGGGGAACCGTTCACTGACACTTCTGCTACTGGAGACCAATTCAAATGTCTTTATTAACATCAAAAATACATCTCATACAAAAGCTTGATAAAAACAATGGAGTGGGAGCCGTGTCACTCGGACAATGGGACTACAATACTTTAATGTTCAATACATAACATTTTTGCAGATTATTCCACAACTGCCTTCTTGCCATCAGGGGGTGGCTGCATGGCTAAATACAACCTCACACCATCCCGTCCAGATCGGATGAAGCAGGCGGACTCGAGCCTCACAGAGGCGTGAGCATGGCTGTAGTCTTGTATCACTTCAAAACATGTCTTGATTGTCATTTCTATAACTACAACCTGCTTTGCTGTTTTGTTCTGATATGTTATTGTGTTGCTTTGATTCTTTCTTTTCTCTCATTTTATACTTTTTTTTGTTTTACTCACACAATGCAAAAAGGAAGCTCTTTCTGATTCAGATTCCCTAAACCTACTGACTGTTACCACCTTTACATCACTGCTACCACCGCTCGGGTTCATACTACTGCACGGCGCTGATAGATCATCAATTGTGCTTTTCAAACCTGTAGCTACGTGTCTTCACATCTAACAGACGGTGAGTAATGAGACAAGTGTTTAAATAGTTTCAGAGTGTCACATTCACACACACATCCTTCACATGAATCAACGCACCAGTCAATAGACCCTGTCAATAACAGCTCTATTCATTTAACACAGTGTGTGTGTGTGTGTGTGTGACTGTGTTATCAGGAGCTGGATGAGAAGTGAAAAAGAAACAAGAAAACTCAATTCTCACAGGGATTGTCCTTTTAACTGTTTCATCATCGTTTAGCGGAGGCTGTGTGAAATAGTTGGGGACATATTAACATATACATATATATATATATATATATATAACACCAGAGCACGTTAAAGCCTATCAAGAAGGATAAGGTGAGCAGGTGTCACTAATACTAAATGCTGCTGTCTATTAAATAGAGCGAAGAGTAAGGGAATGTTGCATTGTGGGAGATAATTTGATTTTAAAGTATCACAAACAGCATCATTTGATAAAACGTAAAAACGTTTTTACGCTTGATTGAGGTGGTTTTTGTTGAAGAATTGGTGATATGCTAAGTGTAAAAATGTGCTCGACAATAGAATGGAGACACGACGAGTCAAATTTAGTTTAAGTCTAATCATACGGCACTTTCAGTTTACTTCAAGGTTCAAAAAGTTACAAAAATAGTTGGAGAGCCCTTCGATTCCAACGTTGGAACGGAGAGGTTTCAAATGCGGTTTGACCTTAGTTTGAAGAATACTTCTGACTCAGGCATTAGACAAATTAGGCAACTTAGTGTTAGAGAAAAGTCATTGTTCCAGTTTTAAAAAAAGCTGAACACTGACTTTTGGTCTGTGACAAGACATGAACTCTGGTCTCCTGCATAATAGTCAGCAGTGCTACACGCCCATCCACCACCTTGACCTCTGCAACCTGAAGGTGCCAGAATCCTTCATCAGAAGTGCTTGTTGGTCTAACTTTACAAAACTAACAATCTGATCGCACACCTCTCATGATGGCAGGCTTTTTACCAGTGGAGCTGGTGGAACATGTTCTTGGTAGGGCTGTGCCACATCCAATCAATTTCAGCAAACATCCCAGAATGATTTAATGCAAAAACATTAAGGTATCAAACACGCAATACTACTTTACAGTTAAATGTTTAACATTCATTCCAACACGAAAAAAAGCAGTAAATAACACTTTGACAAACACGTCAGGACATCTTATTTTAGTCACCCTCACAGGGAATTCAGTATAATATAATATATATAACATATAATAATATTCTGTATAATATAATAATATATATATCATATAATATTCTGTATACTATAATAATATATATTATATAATAATATTCACTATAATATAAAACACACACACACACACACACACACACACACACATATATATATATATATATATATATATATATATATATATATATATATATATATATATATAATTATTTATATATAACTATATATCCATTTATCATACAGGTGCTTCATGTCCCTCACTCCCTAACTGTCCATGCTGGTTCTGTCCCCGTTGTTTTAAAAAGATAAATAAGTTATTATCATGACGTCATCCAGCGAGTCAAACCTGTCTGGTGTACAGCTGCTAGAGAAGCTTCATGTACTGCTTCTCTTTCCTGCTAGTCTGCTGTCTGATTGTGAGGTCAGGCTGATCTGGGATCAACTCTTTCAGTAGTTTCTCCTCTCAGTTCTCCTCTCAAACGGGTCTTGGAGGAGCAGTGCTCTCCTGTAGAGACTAGTCCTGACGAGAACGCGCAGCTTGGGGCAGAACGAAATCTGCCCCAAGCTGAATCTATTTGAGGACGCTGATTGGCTAAATTGTATGTCACTCATTTATATCTTTAGTCAGCATTAAAGCATCATTGGCTAAACTGCTCCATAGACCCGCCTCTTTGGGGCAGTTTCTCCAGCGCCCCAGCAGCTGAGACGTGCACACGAGGAGAGGACCTGCAAACAGGCAGAGAGGACGTGCAGGAAAAGCATATATTTACCACAGATATCATATTTTACACATATTACTGGGTGATTCCATGTTTCAAAAACACAAATATTGACAATTTGTATAGTTTATTATTATTATTATTTATTATTTGTAGCTCAAGGGGGGGCGGCGCCCTAGCGCCCTCTATGGACCAGCCCACTGCTTTTTACTCCAACTTCAAGTGTTGCCGAAAAACTATAAGCACTTTTGCTTTGAGGTGGGACAACATGATGGACAAACTTATACTTACTCTCCCACCCCTACGTAAAGGACACACTCCTTCTTAGTCTGACACTAAATGTTGACAGATATACAATGTTGAGCTGTAGCATCATGCAATATGAACACAGGGATATCAGGCTGGGAGACAAGAACAAAGGTATGGACACCTCAACATTTCTCCGATATGTGATAGTTAACCATGTTCATTAATGTGCTTACAGCCTCCACTCTTGTGGTTCCCTGCTGTCCACCAGATGTTGAAACTTGTCTGCAGGGATTTGTACCCATTCAGAAACAAGTTCATCCCTGCTCATCTCAAAGGTGTTGGATGGGGTTGAGGTCAGGGCTCTGTGCAGGCCGGTCAAGCTCTTCCACATCAAACTGTGTCTTTGTGGACCTGTCTCTACATGTGGGAGCGTTGGAGGCAGCATGATGATAATACATGACATGCTGTAGCATTAACATTCCCCTTCATTGGAACTTAGAGGCCTATAACAAACTAGAAAAGACAGCCGCAGACCAAAAGCACACACAAATATGTACACGTGTAGCCATATTCTGGCCATATGTATTGGAAATGATTTAGTGACAAAAATGGCAACCTCGTTGTGGCACCAGAGGACAGAACAATCATTTAAAGTAGTAGGTTCATCCCCAACAGTTCATGGAAATCCATCCAACAATTGTTAATATCTGTCAGTCCAGACCAAACAGGTGGACTGACAGACCATTCCTCCAACTACACCGCTAGCAGGGCCAGCTTTCTCCCGATCTGATGATCGTCTCTTTAGTATCAGACATGAGAGTTATGTCATCACTTAGTTATTGTATCTTACTGCAGCAGCAACCCAGGGGAAATCCCTGTACTGTCCCCAAAATAGACCCACTGTACTGTGACTGATAGTGTGTGTGGTGGATCAAGATACACAGAAGGCACTTATCCTCTCACATTATCATTATTATTATTATTATTATTATTATTATTATTATTATTATTATTATTATTATAGACTGATTGTGTGCCTGTGTCGACAGTTAGTTTACAGCAGCTACTCTAGATCAGATGTATTTCTGTAGACAACATATCACAATCTCTTCTCTTTTTTAACTGATGGTCATGTTTAAATCATAAAATCAATAAATTGTAATATCAAGAAAACAATGCCTTAATTGACACCACAACATAATTATGAAAATTATGAAAATCAACTTCCTGCAAGTTAAAATACAAAAGGAGCAGCTCTTAATTTGAAGACATATACAGCATCGTCCTTATCTTCCTCAAAGTACGAATTGGTTCACTTTCAAGCATTCGCTCTCAGGTTAGACCACGAGTTCCATGTGACAGAATAAACTATTATGTCCCTGTCTGTTTAATTGACATCAAGAAAAAAAAACCCCACACTGAAAACAGTTTGCTTTTGTAGCCCACATATGTTGTTTGTGTGGGAGTACAGCATCTGGGGTGTGTGCATGAAATATGTGTGTTAGTGGGGTGGAGAGACGATGACTGTGCAGCTGTCAAAGTGAGAATGATAATTTGGTTTAAATTTAAATCTGAGGCATCTTCAAGTGACAGATCAACAAACAGCGCTGGCTGCCCCCACATACACACTGTTGCCTTTCAAAGCCCATATATGGAGCACCGAAAAGCTTATCAAGGACTTCAGTACCCCGCTTATAATAAGTCATATGAAGTATCAGACATCAGACAGTCAGCCTGATGGAGTGTCTTCCTTCTTAGGCAGATACAAATAAAACAAAGCATTCAATACACATGAACTGGGACCATAACATTGGCAGTTGTAGCAGCAATATGTATTAAACAAAACTTTAGAAATGATGTCAAAATGCATCATATCACAGGAAATATTGGATGTTTTTTTAACCTAAATGATCTTTTCTTCAACCTAACCAAGTAGTTGCCTATGATGGCACGCTTTTTATTGAACATCTTTCATATATTGAAATGTTCTTAAATATAACATGAATGTGTTTATATTAGACTTGGTAGATGTATCTGGCCTCAGTTAACCTCATCCACCATTGTGTGGTTCAAAGTGTTTGTGTTTATTTGGTGGGATAACACCTCCCCCACATCACTCCTACACAACTTCCATTCTGCCTCTGTGTGATGCATACTGTCTATTAAAGCGACAATAGAAAAACAATCCTCAACCAGAAAATACACCGAACAGCCTCCAGCAATAGCCAACATTAATCCCAAGTGAAACAATAAAATCTTCTGTTGACATACATGTACAATAGCAAATTCATCCTTTCTGAGGACATTTGTGAAAAGTGGAGACAAGGATTCCCACCCTAATTCTTACAAGTCAACTTAAAACTGCCCATAGGATGTTTGCATTTCACATCTATTTTGAATTTAAAATGAGATCACATGATCTTTATTAATTGGTTTATTTGATACGGTGCACATTAATAAAAACATTTCTGTAAATGCGCCAGAGTTAAAGCCAAAAGGCAATTTTTCATCTGTAGTCCCAAGAGGCAGATGTTACAAAATAAAACTAAAAACAGAAGATAAGATTAAATTTAAAAGGTTAAACAATATTCACGCTTTACAATGTGTGCAAAAACAATGAAAATAAGTGAGAATATTAATATACGTAGTATCTTCACTCAGGAGACTCTTATACATTGTCAAGTACTAACAAGACAACACAGAGGCTCTCAAAGTCAACACACACAACGCAAATAAGATGAGGGATGACTATGTTAAAATAGAAACATGCACTAAAGACGTGCTGCAGTTAGACACAAAAAACATCCACGTCAGAGGAACAACACATACAAGCATGCAGAGTATGTGAAATACATAAATCAGACACTAAACAACAATAAAGACATGCAGGTAGATGAGGGTCCACCGGCACATTCAACACAGACAGACAGGTGACAACAGGCAGACAGGTGACAACAGACAGACAGACAGGTGACAACAGACAGACAGGTGAATACAGGCAGACAGACAGGTGACAACAGACAGACATGTGACAACAGGCAGACAGGTGACAACAGACAGACATGTGAATACAGACAGACAGGTGAATACAGGCAGACAGACAGGTGACAACAGACAGACAGACAGACAGGTGACAACAGACAGACAGGTGGCAACAGACAGACAGGTGACAACAGGCAGACAGGTGACAACAGACAGACAGGTGACAACAGACAGACAGGTGACAACAGGCAGACAGGTGACAACAGACAGACAGGTGGCAACAGACAGACAGGTGACAACAGACAGACAGGTGACAACAGGCAGACAGGTGACAACAGACAGACAGACAGGTGACAACAGACAGACAGGTGACAACAGACAGACAGGTGGCAACAGACAGACAGGTGACAACAGACAGGCAGGTGACAACAGGCAGACAGACAGGTGACAACAGACAGACAGACAGACAGGTGACAACAGACAGACAGGTGACAACAGACAGACAGGTGACAACAGGCAGACAGGTGACAACAGAACGGCAGACAGGTGACAACAGACAGACAGGTGACAACAGACAGACAGGTGACAACAGGCAGACAGGTGACAACAGACAGACAGGTGACAACAGGCAGACAGATGACATCAGACAGGTGACAACAGACAGACAGGTGACATCAGGCAGACAGGTGACAACAGACAGGCAGGTGACAACAGACAGACAGACAGGTGACAACAGGCAGACAGGTGACATCATACAGACATATGACAACAGACAGACAGGTGACAACAGGCAGACAGGTGACAACAGACAGACAGACAGACAGGTGACAACAGACAGACAGGTGACATCAGGCAGACAGGTGACAACAGACAGACAGACAGGTGACAACAGGCAGACAGGTGACAACAGACAGACAGACAGACAGGTGACAACAGGCAGACAGGTGACATCAGACAGACAGGTGACAAGAGACAGACAGGTGACAACAGACAGACATGTGACAACAGGCAGACAGGTGACAACAGACAGACAGGTGACAACAGACAGACAAGTGACAACAGACAGACAGACAGGTGACAACAGACAGACATGTGACAACAGGCAGACAGGTGACAACAGGCAGACAGATGACAACAGGCAGACAGACAGGTGACAACAGGCAGACATGTGACAACAGGCAGACAGGTGACAACAGGCAGACAGACAGGTGACAACAGACAGACATGTGACAACAGGCAGACAGGTGACAACAGGCAGACAGACAGGTGACAACAGACAGACATGTGACAACAGGCAGACAGGTGATAACAGACAGGCGGGTGACAACAGACAGACATGTGACAACAGGCAGACAGGTGATAACAGACAGACAGACAGGTGACAACAGACAGACAGGTGACAACAGACAGGCAGGTGACAACAGACAGGCAGGTGACAACAGACAGACAGGTGACAACAGACAGACAGGTGACAACAGGCAGACAGGTGACATCAGGCAGACAGGTGACATCAGGCAGACAGGTGACAACAGACAGACAGACAGGTGACAACAGACAGGCAGGTGACAACAGGCAGAGAGACAGGTGACAACAGACAGACAGGTGACAACAGGCAGAGAGACAGGTGACATCAGGCAGACAGGTGACAACAGACAGACAGACAGACAGGTGACAACAGACAGACAGACAGGTGACAACAGACAGACAGACAGGTGACAACAGACAGATCGAGGGAAGTTCAACACAGACAGAAGTGCAGTTACATTGTAGTGCTGACAGAGCTGGGTACTAACTAACCATTTCTTTAATTGAGCTTTAAATGAACTGTATGTTTGTAGTTCTCTAATGGTCACTGGGATGGAGTTCCATACTAGTGCAGCTTGTAAAGCACTTTTCCTGAGTGGGATAATGCAATCCCCTCTTGCTGCACCTCTTGTGAGCCGATATCCAGTTGTTCTTGTGAGTGGAGGAGATCTGTGTGGATCAGAACAGAATAGTAGTACAAGGTGAGGCCAATGGAAAGTTACAGCAGTTCCACATTGTGGGATTTACACTTCACTTTCATTCACTTTCTCTCTCAGAGAACGGAGCTGGCATTAGGACTTGGTTAGCCTAGCTAAAGGCCCTGTCACACTATTGCATATCGTACTAGCGTATGAAAAATATCACTCATACGCTAGTATACGGTATACGCATGCGCAGTTCGTAAGCTGGCCATACGCTGGTCTTACGCTGGCAATACGCTACTCATACGCTTCTCATAGGTTCAATACGGTAAGTATATGAAACATTCTGTATTTTAAAGGGGTTTTTGTGCGTATGAAAGTTTTTTGGGCAATTTGCATACGCAACTCATACGTTCTTCTCATACGCAATAGTGTGACAGGGTCATTAGCTTAATAGAACCAGCTAGTCTGATTTTGTCCAAGGTTATAAAATACACCTACATCTAAAGCACACTTCTTTGTTTTAGAAGATATATCGTGCCTGTAGAGGTACAAAACCTGTGTTCACGGATTGGATCTGGCAACCGTTGCTATAGCTGGAGACGTAGCACTGTTCTTTGTCAACAAATGGTTCCAGCTTGTAACTCCCCCTAAATCCACAAATTAATTATTTGTTTAATTAAAAAAAAGACAAACAACTGAGATTTAACATGATAACAATTGTTTTTGGACAGGCCCATCTAGCTGCTTCCAGACTTTATGCTAAGCTAGGCTAACTACGTCCTGATTCCACTTGTGTACTTCTCACACAGACATGAGATTGATATCCATCTTCTCATCTTATTCTGAGAGCGAATCAAATCATTTATTTCCTTAACTATTCCTTAAAGAAATATTGACAGTACAGTTGTTACTGCTACATTTGTATTCCTTGTTAAGTGTATCTTTCTCATCTCTTATGATGCTCCTTTTGTTCAGACCAGACTGGACAGACCTGTGGCAACAGTTCCAAGCATATGCATTGAAGTTGAATCATCGAGCTGACACTTTGATCCAGAGCTGCTTTCACGGTGAGCAGCAGGTCCTGCTCAAAGACACGTCAACAGGACAGTCTTTCTAACCGTCACACCAGTGCCCACGGGCACACACACTCATGCCTTTTGTCTTGAGGTGGAAGATCATTACCCCTAATTCGAAAAGTCACCACTCTTAAATCCATAATTCTTTCTTTAAAAGCAGCTTTCCTGCCACCATGACTGTTAGCTTTGTGGCATCACAGACTGACAGCTTTCATCGCTTGCTGTGTGAAACATGAAAGCAAGCGGAAAAGCTCTGATATCAGTCCAAGATAGAGGACAAGAAAAGAAACAGAGAAACAGAGAAACGGATAAAAGAAGAGCTGCAGAGTGGGAATTGTACAGAGGCATGGTTTGTCTCAGACAGCCTGAGCAGCAGCTCTGTGGGGGGTAACACTGCTAGTTTCATACTGTAACTGTCATTGTTCTGTACATTGGATGCAAAACACAAGATGCAACATGATTTAAAGGTTTGGTGTATTTTTGAACTTTGGACAGAGCCAGGCTAGCTGTTTCCCCCAGTTTCAAGACTTTATGCTAAGCTAGGCTAACCATGCCCTGGCTCTGTACTCAACACACGGACTCACTTTAAAGAAGGCGAATACAGACTATTGTCTTTTATATTTTTAAATATAGATTTTTAAATAGTTTTGGTTGTGGTAAACCTTCTGAGTGAGTGTTAAAACATTAGTAAATACCCACTTCATTGTGCCGAGGCCACATTCAATCTAGAATGCACCGTTGGATTTCATTACATTAGAGCCACTGTTACAACCTTAACTTTATGTATAATGAACACAATGTGGAACATAAAGTTTGCCCAATGTTTGCAAAGACAATGGGACCAACACAGCGAGATTTATATGAACATAAATAACAGGGAAAGCAACTAAACAGTAAGGCGTCGGGTCAGAATACAACTAAATCCCACATTAGCTAGAAAATAAAAAACTCCTTTATTCTACTAAATCAAACAAAAAGACAATACTACTTTCTCTAACTAGCCACAAAACAGGAGAAAAAGAATAAATATCAGAGAACCACAAGTCACCAAGACTAACAACACAAGGGATGGAGGATTAACAGAGCTGTGTGTCAAGGTCAAGAGGTCAAGGTCAAGAGTTTGACCAGCTCAACTCAAACACAGCAGCTCAAGAGACAAGGAGCGCTGGTTCTGGAGGAGATATACAGCTCCACTGAGACCTGAAACATAGAGAGAGACAGCTCTCTCCCAAAGAAAGGACGTTACGCAGAGATCTTACCAATCATTTATTGTCAACATACAAATGAGTTATTTAAAGAAAAACATCCCTAATCACCTGGGCATTTTGCCTTTATTCAAAAAGTGATACTAGAGACAGAGCAACACGAGAAGAGAGTGAAAGCTATGACTCTCCGATGGGATGGCTGCACGGACAGCTGATACAGAAGCATGACGAGGAAACGTTTGGATCTGTTCTACCCTGTGTGGGTTTCTCCCCGCGGCAAACCGACATTCCCAAAGCTCCTCAAAGTTCTAACATTTTTTCCATCCACCCGCGGACAGGCGGAACGTGGAACCCCCCTGCGAAGGGTCGCATCTGACGGTGTGACATCACTTTGGCCCGGCAGATGACAAGAATGAATCAGGCTTTAGGAGGAAGGACCATAGACAGTATATAGGAAGTGGACGGAGTCGTCGTGACGTCAGCCATTGTTTGCCAGAAGCCTAGAGTTTGACGATTTCACCGTCGACGTCTTGGATTACAGCCTCACATCACAACTTTTTGCAATCAGTGAACGGAAGTGACGTAGAGACGCCGTATAAGGCTCTGGTGGCGGTAGTGACCTGTCAATCACAAGGTAGCCCCGCCCATAAGCATACCCTTCTATATGATCTATTTTACTCTAAATGGGGTATTGCATCTCTTTGTGGTCCTTTTGTATCTCTTGGTGGTTGAGTAGCCCCTTTTCATAGTTGTTTTGAGTCTCTTTGTGTCTCCTGGGAGCTGTTTTTCATCTCTTTGTAGTTGTTTTGGTGTCTTTGTTGTCTTTTTGTGTCTCTTCTTAGTCGTTTTATGTTTCTTTGTTGTCTTTTTGTGTCTCTTCTCAGTCGTTTTATGTTTCTTTGTTGTCTTTTTGTGTCTCTTCTTAGTCGTTTTATGTTTCTTTGTTGTCTTTTTGTGTCTCTTCTTAGTCGTTTTATGTTTCTTTGTTGTCTTTTTGTGTCTCTTCTTAGTCGTTTTATGTTTCTTTGTTGTCTTTTTGTGTCTCTTCTTAGTCGTTTTATGTTTCTTTGTTGTCTTTTTGTGTCTCTTCTTAGTCGTTTTATGTTTCTTTGTTGTCTTTTTGTGTCTCTTCTTAGTCGTTTTATGTTTCTTTGTTGTCTTTTTGTCTCTCTTCTCAGTCGTTTTATGTTTCTTTGTTGTCTTTTTGTGTCTCTTCTTAGTCGTTTTATGTTTCTTTGTTGTCTTTTTGTGTCTCTTCTTAGTCGTTTTATGTTTCTTTGTTGTCTTTTTGTGTCTCTTCTTAGTCGTTTTATGTTTCTTTGTTGTCTTTTTGTGTCTCTTCTTAGTCGTTTTATGTTTCTTTGTTGTCTTTTTGTGTCTCTTCTTAGTCGTTTTATGTTTCTTTGTTGTCTTTTTGTCTCTCTTCTCAGTCGTTTTATGTTTCTTTGTTGTCTTTTTGTGTCTCTTCTTAGTCGTTTTATGTTTCTTTGTTGTCTTTTTGTGTCTCTTCTTAGTCGTTTTATGTTTCTTTGTTGTCTTTTTGTGTCTCTTCTTAGTCGTTTTATGTTTCTTTGTTGTCTTTTTGTCTCTCTTCTCAGTCGTTTTATGTTTCTTTGTTGTCTTTTTGTCTCTCTTCTCAGTCGTTTTATGTTTCTTTGTTGTCTTTTTGTGTCTCTTCTTAGTCGTTTTATGTTTCTTTGTTGTCTTTTTGTGTCTCTTCTTAGTCGTTTTATGTTTCTTTGTTGTCTTTTTGTGTCTCTTCTTAGTCGTTTTATGTTTCTTTGTTGTCTTTTTGTCTCTCTTCTCAGTCGTTTTATGTTTCTTTGTTGTCTTTTTGTGTCTCTTCTTAGTCGTTTTATGTTTCTTTGTTGTCTTTTTGTGTCTCCTCCTGGTTATGTGTCTCTTTGAGTGACATTTTGTAGGTGAAGGCTAGAGGGAACCCTGACCCTTTGCACATGGGCCTGTGCTTGGTCGGCCTGTTCAGTATGCAGCAGCCTGTAACTGTTTCTTTTGAAACACCCGTGCAGCAGAGGTTCACCATAATGCATGCAGCCCACAGCTAGAAGTTCACCACAAGAACACAAACATAAACACACAAGCAAATACACACTGTTCTTTCTTTTGATCATTTTCTTCCCTCTACGTAGGAGTTCTATTTATTTGATCTAAGATATATATATATATATATCATAAAAAGCTAACATGATGAGTTCAGCAGGTGTCGGTTTTAATGCCCTGTTTGTCAATGTAAATGGTGTCAGTATTCAGGCCTCCCACCCTGCTAATGCAAACATGTAGCCGCCCCTGTAAAGTTCCACAGTAAAGTGTCATAGCTGTACGTGTACAGTCATCGTCCCCGTCACCTTCCACCTCTGCTCCACACTACACTGCAGTGCTGCTGTGGTCTGACTGATCTGCATCACACTGCACTGTTCCACTGTGGAAACACGTCTGTCTCCAATGCATTACCGTTCTGTTATAACATACAAATGAGCAGAACAACAACAGCATTTAGTGCTGACAGTTAGCAAGTCAACTAGCTTAGTGGGTTACAGTGGCTGGCCAGTGCTAGCATGTTCCCGGATAGCTTTCATGTAAGCGTTAGCCCTACAAGTAGCCGGTGAGCCTTTCCCATTTCCCAGTTTGTACATCCTCGATTCCTTTCCTTGCCTCCTCTCCTCGCGTCTTAGTCGCGCCCAGGGGAGATGTTAGGAGAGGAGGCGAGGTGGAGACACGAGGAGAGAGGAGGCGAGGCAACAGGCATTCAACAATATGAGAAGTCCTTGCCTTGTAGCCGTCAACTTAAAGCAACATCAATTAAATAAAACACGGGGCACAGCTGTCCATTGTGCCGAAAAAAAGACTTCTGCAAAGGATTCACTGGTATCTCTCGCTCCTCAAGAGGCATTTTAGGAATTGAGACGTCCCTAAAGGTCACAAGCCAGAGGAGCGAGGAAAGGAGGAGACACAAAATCCT
>JAVDOI010000057.1:151370-281370 GCA_032191485.1 Leptoclinus maculatus | reverse complement strand
CTTTGAGGGACTTTTCATACAACATATGGGAGAATATTTCCCTGCTTTAATGAGGTAAAGGAGATGTTGGCTGCAGAACAGGCACGAAGGAGAAAAAAGTGCTGACAGTTACGGTGCGTCGTAAAAAGCCAACGAATGTGTCGCTCTTTCTCCCCGTCTCATTCACTCTCTTTGTCTCTCTTTACCTTCATGTGCTCTCAGGGCCTGTCACTGTCCACCCACATCCTCAGATTCCCCACGTCACCCCGCACCGCCAGGACACCCCCAACACACTCACACACACACAGAGTGAGGATGACCACGTGGGAGACGGCAGCCTGTTTGGCCGGCGGATTCTCTTTCTTCTCCTCGGGCCGTGGGAGGTTTCTGTTTTTCTTGGTAATTTGGTGTAGGTGGCTCTTTTCCTCTATTGAGGCTGACCATCAAAAGGAATCCAAGAAAGAGGGCACAGAAATAACATATGACAGTGGAGGAGAATTACCATAATCTGATTGTTGCTGTTTTAGAATCGTGCTCTATACTGGAATTATTCTGCTGCTGGAATTAATGCTGATGATGAATAAATACATTAATACACAATTGTTTCCCTGCTTTTCCTAATTATTCTTCTCAAAAATATACAAAGAAAAGAATTCCTGAAAACAATTGAATATGTTTTTTAAAGAGTAGGCGAAAAGCAACGGAATCAGTGTCACTATGCACTAATGCTGTCTTTGAAACATGTTCCCTGAAAATAAAACATTCAAATGCAGCAAAAACTTGAAACCCACACATGGTAATACGTGTGAACATTATTTGGGAGGATGAGAAAAATTCCCCCTTTTTTTGCTCTTTCTGCAATCCACTCCACTCCATGAGCCACTCGCTGTTTCAATAGAGAGCTTTTCCATTTGTTCTGAAATCTGCTCACAGACAGCATACAGTATGTTAATACCAACTAACAGCAGCAGAGGGGGGGGGGGGGGGACGACATGCGATGCACAAATCTGCATTTGAACTAAGAACTACATGTTGTTTTGTGGTTGTAAGAACATTCTATGTTTAGCTGCTGCAGCTACTCACTGTCTGACGCTGGTCGGCCTCTCCTGCTCCTTGACTCTGCAGACCTGCTGCCTGCTCTCACACTGCCGTCGCTGCCCGGGTGCTGCCTCTGCACGCCGGGCTGGTCGGCAACATCCACTTCTAACCCTCTTTTTCCTCCGGCATGCCTCGCTTTGTGTCTGTCTCGGTTCAATTCGGTGGCTGGTGTCGTGAATGAACGGTTTGATTTTCTGACCGTTTCCGAGCTGACGGGACAGTTTAACCCTTCCTCATCTCAGTGTTTGTGTGTGGAAAAGGATCATCCGTGGTTTCCTAAAGAGAGCGTGGAATCTGTCACTTGAGAAGAGCGTGTGGGATGCCGCAGTGTGTGTGTGTGGGCATGCATTACTCAGGTTGTGTGGACAAAAGAATCTGTTGACACAGTCACATTGTGGGGACTCGCCTTCCCTTTGGGGACAACATGCACGTCCCCCATAACTTAAACTTCATGGTTAGGTTAAGGTTAGGTTAAGGTTAGGATACGGTTGGGTTTAGGCTGGTAGCGGTCATGGTTAGGGTCCTAAAGGGATGAAAACACGACTGTGTGTGTGTGTGTGTGTGTGTGTTTCTACTGCACATGCTCTATGTGGGTGATGGCATACTGTGCATCATCACAGGAATGCAGAGAAAGGTCCCTTTGTGTTGTATTATCAACAGAGTGCACGTACACATTCAGGCTGTGTTCTTCCGCTGTTCGTACTTAGACTTACGAAAGTAACACGCTGCCGTCTGTATACAACCCTGTAACTGTGAGCCAGGACGTGCAGCGCTGCCTCTGACGGAGTGTAAGAAGGACAAAGCTTCGTAGGTCAAACAAACAGGACTTTCACCCAGGAGACAGATGTTCATGTCCCATGTGAAACCAGGTTGACTTCTTTTACCTTAGTTTTGTTAAGCAACTTAAATATTAACATAAGGCCACCTACATACTGTGCCCGTATTTATTTTATGTAACAAACGTACTCATTTGAACCCAAACCTAAACCTAACCAAGTAGTTTTGTTGCCATAACAACAGGGGCAGGTGTCGCTCCTGGTGCCGGACATTCGTAGGCGAACACAACATTCGTAAGACGTCATACAAACTAGCGTATGAGAATACGTCGACGCATTTTCAACTGTGTCCTCGATATATGATTAAACACACACGGTGATTGTGTTTAACCATTGTGATCTATTAGAAAGTGATTTAAATGTGTCAGTGTTAAGGCCCAGAAGACCTTTTCTGAGGACAGTGATCTTTGACCACCAAATTCTAATTAGTTCATCCTTGAGTCCAAGTCCAAGTGTCAGATTTGAAGAAATTCCCTGAGATCTTGTTTTCACGAGACTGTTACATGATCCCCATGCTGCCGTATGATCGTTGGTAAAACAGAAATTAGTAAAACTGATTTATTTAATTACAACTTCAGAGTGTCTGTCGTTTGACGTAACTGTTCTAAAACCTGGGCCAAGTCCTTTCTTTTTCAGGGATCAGAATCCTATTTCTTAAAGGGATGGTTATATAATTGTAGCTCCCATTCATCATCTGGAGGATCACATGGGAGCAGCCAAAGATCAGCAGGTCAGAGTTAATTGGTTTCCTCTCATTAAAGCGATCCCTTGTCTCAGTCATTAGACTGAGCCGGGCTCCACCATTGACATTTGACTTCTGTACCATCATCAGAAAACATTAATGCTAATGTTCTGTAACAGCAATAAAGAGTTAAAAAGAAATCGCTCCCTCATATCAGCGTCATTAGAGGAAGATGGAGAAAGAGCTCATAGTTGTCTGTTGTACACATGGGTATGAATGTAGGTAAGTGCATAGCCATGTTGTGTGTGTGTGTGTGTGTGTGTGTGTGTGTGTGTGTGTGTGTGTGTGTGTGTGTGCGTGTCAATCTGACAGCCCCATCAATACCCATCCTCAGTGAGTTTGAGAATGACTGCTGCTATGAGCTAATGCATGCCTCCACTAAAGGGAGTCTGACAGGTCAAAGAGTTCACGACCATTTCACAGTCGTGTTATCTTCACTTCACACCGGGGGGGGGGGGGGGGGGGGTGTCACATCGTCTCTGGCTACATTTGAATTTGGAAAATGACACAGAAACCATCGTATACAGCAGCAGAATAGTGTTAACCAACCCAAGCCATGCTATTTGATGCTTTACACTAAGATTCAATTCCATTAAATTCATGTTTTTTATGTCCTTATAGTAATAATGTGACCATTATGTAACTGTAAGTTTACTCAAATGCAACTTCCGGGTATCTTTATTTAAGTGTCCAATTCATGCTGCTTTGTACTTCTACATTATATTTCAGATTTTACACCCGACACACATCAAGTCGATACAACATGACACATTGTTAGAGATGAAACCACCCAACAGTAGTGTGAAGTAGTTGAAAGTACTTCCACCTCCTTTGGCTTCAAAACTACGATGCTGCCATAACGTAACACTCAGAGGCCTTTTGTCCCCATTCCAACTTTGATGTTTATGTTACAACAATTGAACTAATAGATATTAACATGAAGCTTCCCCAGTTCATTATTTACAATAAGACAATTCTTTTTCATATAACAAGTTGTCTGAAAATGTATGTTTAAATATGCAAATGAGGCATTCTCTTATTAAATATGTACTAAAATACATTCATTTCCAGGCCAACAATCTGAACATTGTATACAGTCAGTTTCTAAAGTCTCCCTAGAAACAAAGGTTTTTACAGAGGAAAGTATAGATATATCTTTGTATCTTTGTAATACTGTCAATAAGTCAAATCTATTGTCGCCTAGTTTTTAGGAATAAGATGAGCAAACCATCAGAACATAGAGAGGAATGAACGTGTAAAGTTTGGTGAATGTAAGAGCGACTGAAGTGGAGATTTATGGATCAGAGTCTGAGAAAATGAAACGTTTGTTAAATTACATGTTGAAGACTCTACAGGTGAAGAGGGTCAAACAATGTATGCATTGATATCACCATGAAACTTCACCACTTCATTACTCACATTAAGAGGATTACTTTTAGTGTTACAAGTTTTCTGAAACGTTACGTTTAAATATGCAAATGAGGCGTTATCTAATGTGAACTTTTGGTGAATTTAGGAGAAATCTACAGATGCAAATAGACAAAGTATTAAAATGAACACCTGGATGTGTATTTTATTTGTTTCACTAGAAACTCTCTGTTGTGTGTCGCCTTAAGGAGCATTTTGAATGCAGGACTTTCACTTGTAATGGAGGTTTTTTTACATTGTGGTATTGCTGCACGTTGTAAAACAATACCTTGACTGGAACACAATGTTCTCCAATGAACAGGTTGGTTCTTTGAGAACTTCTTCATTTGATCTACTTATACAGTGAAACAACCGGTTCTGAGAACGTCTGGCCAACATTTCATCACTGTTTACTTTGTTTCTAGAGAAACAAGATAAACAGATAGAAAGAAAATGGCAAAGACATTAAGCAAATGGCATCATTAAAGCCTGTTAATCTTCACCTGTTGACTTTGTACTTGTGGAGCGCTCCATTCATCTTCCAGCACCTCCCAGGAGCAGGTCTGGTGTCAGACAGGCTAACAAATGACCTCAACTAATCGCTATTTAATTTACTACCAGCAGTCACATTGAGACATGAGGGCTAGGTAGAGTCCAACTAACCATCTCCTGTGTGTGTGTGTGTGTGTGTGTGTGTGTGTGTGTGTGTGTGTGTGTGTGTGTGTGTGTGTGTGTGTGTGTGTGTGTGTGTGTGTTGTCTAAGTACAAACATGGTGGAAGTTTACCCATTAGTGGATGAGTGCATTAATCATACGTGGAGCTTCTCTCAGCAATAAGTTGCCGTCTATCAAAATAATTAACCACCATAGCGGTGGTAATTAATGTCTCCCATCAGCCTTATGTCTTCACTTGTCTTCTGTGCTTTTCATGTTGCTGCTGTTGTTGTTTTGCAACTAATAATGACCCCAAACAACACAAGGGATCCATCAAATTCAGGTTTTAAAAGTCTAGCACACACCACATGGTTAAATAAGTCAAGTTGTGTGTTGGATTACATCGAATAACATCCGAACAGGGTCAGCCTGATATATGTGCTGCTTTTCGCCTTCTATCAAATGTGGTCTGTCTTGGATAACATTCCTCTGAGACTAGAGATATTGTTTTTCATGTATTCATGTTAAAGTTATTTCAGTTGAAGTATTGTTTCTTGATATAGTAGTTCTCATTGGTCCTGGTGCAGAGCAGGAGGATTTCATTCCATTCTATTTTCTAATACACAAACTTGAGATAACCTTTGATCAATGTGTGTATCGTCATACAGTAATGGTATGATAGCTCACGAGTATAGCTACAAACAGTGTATCAGAGCAGCCTATGATGTGACTCCTTTAATAAAAGCCCTTCTGTATCTCTCCCTGACAAACGCTGTCATTAAATATGAACATTTTCTCTCCCGGTGTCAGTATCTTTCTAATGTCTGTGACTACCGTGGTTCATGTTTCATGTTTGCTTTGTAATCCTTCTCTAGCTCAGCTTTCTGTTGACTTCCTGAATGCACCGAGATGCATTGTGCATGAGCGGCGAGTTCACTAAGTCTGATAAATAAACCAAATAAACTCCTGAATAGAAACACACCTTCGGAATTCAAGTTTCTCTCTTACACCGAACTAAGACTGCCTCATTGTAGAACAGGCTTCATTCAAACTGGACAGAAACTAAATACAACTCACCAAAACCATTAGTGCGATCAGCAGCTCTGGTTAGGTGGAAATGAACCCTAATTCACAGAATAAGATGTAAACATCCCCCAGCTGTATCTCTCTGCCGGCTGAGCTGCTGCCCTGCTGCAGTGGTTCATTGGTGGCTCTAACTCTTCACAAGGCAGACCATTCAATTAGAAAATTACAATGACAAAAATCGCCCTTAATTCGCTCTGCTGGTCTTGGTGGTCCAATTTATTCTCGGGATCCCAAAATGGGGTCCCTGCCGGCCACATCCGCCGCGCTGCAGTCTCGAGCGGCCTGTCTCTGTTCGAATATCTGACTGAATATAAAATGTACAAAGAATCTCGTCCATAACATCCGTCATTTTCCCTGTTGGAAACGTGTCAGAAGTGAGGACAACAAAGAAGTCGTTTGCGTGGCTTTGCTTCACTCTGTAGTTCTTCCTTCTCCCAACACCGTCCTGTTACGTCCCTGGATGCAGGAAGAGCAACACATGTTGCAGCTGTGCCCCAGAGACACAGAGAACATCGGCTAGAACTGGAGACGTTTTTCACACTATTTCCTAACTCTGATAAATAAAGATGAGGTTGAAAAGCTCCCTTTAAACACAGCCTTCTCCTTTTTCTTTGCTACAGTAAGTGGTCATAGTAGCCACAAAGAGTCCCACAGCATTCATATACTAGACTTCCAGATCAGTAGAAATAACACTTACTTGCACCTTTTGTCATAATATAAAAACACTTATCGAAAATCATGCATATTGTTTGTATTGCTTACGTTAGGCTATAATGAACCGATACGTTTTTACTCACACATTGAGGTCAGTATGATAACAGCTTAACATAAGCACCTTGTTATAGTTCAGGGCAATAGTCTCAGGCAAATGTCTGACATCTTATTGGTCCCCTGCCTACAGACTGGTTTGATCTGACTGATTTCAGAGCAAGTTCTTTAATGAGTTTATTAGAACCATAAAATCTACAGACGTATTAATACATTAAACCACCGGAGCCCTGTGAGGCCTGACCCTTCTCTAATAGCCTGTTTGATTAAGATCCTGACCAGCCAAGTGACCTATGTAAACGTTAATGCAAACACACACTTACTGTACATATACAGTCTTGTCCATTGAACCAGAGACATTCAAATTTACAAGCTGGTAAATAGGAGACTGGCATTCAGGCATTATTAAACATGTGTATCTCCACCATTACCTTGATGACTTCATTGATACCATTATCATATCTGATCATCTCCATTAACTTTCACAATTTCATGCTTTGTTGAAATGTGCTCTTTAATTTGAAATACAACATCCTGGTAATCCGCTCGAAGAGAGAGAATCTAATGTATGTGCACTTTATTTTAATGGTATGCCGAATTATAGACGAGAGAAAGGAAGACATTTGAAATAAGACTGGAAGGAAAGTGTTCAAATCAAACACTGGTTGACGTTCAGAAGCTGTGTAATGGAACACAGCATCATTAGGAAGGGAGCAATGAGGTGGCATGTTGTTAGCAGATGTAGAAAATGATCACATTAAAACAAAACTAAAAGGAGAAAATCCAAATAAATATAAAGAATAAGAATTAAAACATCAATCAATCAATTTCAATAGAGTTTTGAATTGGTTCTAAATAGTTAAATATATCTATTTTTTTCATTTCCATTGTCAGATCATTGCTTTATTTCTTTGTTTGGGGAAAGAAATAGACCACGAAGTTACAGGAACATGCTTTTCTTTATATCTTTTCAACTGATAACAAGCTTTGTGCCATTTTTTGTGGCCATTTTTCTGTAGCTCATAGATCTATCAAAGGGCCCAGTGGTCCCTTGGGGTCCTTTGACACTGCAACGAGAAAAAAAACCCTGCTGTCCAACAGGCTCCATAGACCACCATCATAAAAGAGATGAATATAAAACTGTTGACGGACACCTCCAACTACAAGGTCAATTGTCCCTTCGCTAAGCCCCGCCCCGCGCTTCTAATTCGTCAAGTTGTAAGAGCTATGGAGCCCACACGGTCACTAACTGCCCTTGCTGCATAAATATGATCTAATTTTTGGAAAAATAAAAAAGCGATTAGAGAAGCAGACAGAAGGGTTGACAATATGGGTTTGAAGGATATATTTTTAGTTTGACATGTTGGACGTATTCTTTGACATGTCAGAGCCTTCTAGCTGGCCTACAAGTACGTCAGCATTAACGTGCCGCTTGATTGGTCAGTGGGCTAGCATGACTGTTGTGAAACTAGCTAGCAGAACTTTGTAGTAGTAAGAGTTAATGTTATAAGATATGTAAAACATGACATTACATTTTTAGCATTTTGACATGTTGGGCGGTGACAATCCCAATATCTGCTGCCTCTGTCGAGCGGACATTTTCAGCCTCAAACGCATTAAAACGTATTCAAGAAATACAACTGGGGAGGCTCGACTGTCTTCACTGGCGTCCATGAATCCAGAAGGACTTCTTACTGGAACTGAACCGATGTATCAATCAATCAATACATCTCTTTGTAATCAAAGAAAGGAGGATGGACTTTGTCGTTAAGTGAACAGCAGCTCTGGTAAGTGAAGTGCTTTTGTTTTACATCTGCAGCAGTGTTACTACTGCGTTACTTTGTCTATGGTGTCGTTTTTATGATATGGTTGATATTGTTCCCTCTGATGTGAATAATATTTGAATGGTGCTCTTCAGTGTGCGGTGGAATACGTGTTTTAGCGCCGCAGTTTTGCTGGATTGTGCCTGTTGAATCGTGTTATTTGGGTTTTATGTTATTCTACCTGCTTTGTGTCATATAAATATATGTGACTGGTTCTTGTGTTTGTTCTTGTCATTGTGTTAATTACATTGATTTTGACTACATGCATTGCCCGTTAATGACGAAGCATCCCAACATGCTGGCGTCATAATGAGGTTATTAGGAGGTGGTTCAACTGTAGCAGGACATCACTGAAGGCCCAGGTATAACATCCACGGCCCGCCACTGGCAGCATGTGTATACATTCAGTATACCTTCAGTTTAGCATAGAAGTGCTAACGCTAGTAATGATGTGCTAACACACTCTGCTAATGTTAGCTCCACAGGTTTTTACGTAGAAATGTAACATTTTAGAAATGTGTATCTCGTTACAACATCTCCGGGTAACGAGTATCACTATTACACAACATTTATCCATGACGAGCTCCAAATCCACTGAACCAGAGAAAAGAGCCGGACAGTTGTCAGACTCTGGTCGGAGCTGGCCGATGCTGCAGTGCGATTGGCCAGTGTACGTTTCGAGGGGTGGGACTTAGCAAATGGTGAAATATTTCTCATGAATTCTCAAGCCATTAAGGTTTTGTTTTTGTAAAACAAAAGAGCCTTGAAACACATTTTGACACACTGATGAGCATGTGCAATAGGCCATGGAAGCTATAGTCTCTCAATGAGCAAATCTTATAAATCTTATAATTTATACACTTTATTTGGCATTCTCATTATTAATCCGACTTACAAAGCTCCAATTGACCAGACCAATTAGAAAACAATTGATGGTGTGGGTTCCTTTAAGGGTCCAGTGTACTCTAATAATAGAAAATCCTTTTTCTCTTCTCATGTCAGTCAAACCACACTGTCATCATATAGAAGCTGGATGATACTAATTCAAGCACAACCCCATATAATAAAAATAATCTCTCTATATACAGTATATTAGCTTCGGATGTAATTAAATGCATGTAGACACGCTCTCTTTCTCACACACACACACACACACACACACACACACACACACACACACACACACATTACTAGTGTGATCACTCTCCCCTCCTCTTGTCTTCCTGAAAATTGAGTGTAATCCTATTAACATGTTATTGCTTTGACTCTCTCTCTGCTCAACAAGTCCATTAACACCGCTTGGTGAGCTAATGAGGAGACTTAATTGGTTAATTGGCACGTTTGGTCTGGGAACTGGTGGATCATGTTTTGTTTTGATTTAGTCTGAGATTACCTCTGCTCAAATGCTAATATACAAACAGCCATATAATATATCACATCTCACTGTCTATGTGTCCAGGGGGGCACATAACTTTCTTGGTTAGGTACCCGGGTGAGAACCAGGAGATGGTGTTTGGTACGTGCCCCTGATGCAGTGTAGTCTTTTTACAAACACAATCTTCCTTACTATCCTCATCAGTTTCTCCTCGGCTTGGTTTTTATTATGTTGAGATGTGATCCCCTCCCGCAAGCTGAAGCTGCTCAAAGGCAGTGTAAGAGACCACCTTGTTGATGTTGGAGTAACAATCTGCATTGCTTATATTCACTATTTAGACCAAGTGATACACAGAGGATGCTGCCAAGCGGTTTTCTGTGTGCTTGAAGCACACCCATTCTCTCACAGTGGAGTCTCGGTCAAGTTGGCCTCATATTTTCTGGAGAATGGTGCACAGGTTTTGCATTTCCTGAGGCCAAGTTGAAGCATTAGAAACTTAAAAATGATGACTTGGTTGAGTAAATTTGTGTTATCCTCTGTCAGCATATAAGCATTAGAAACAGTGTGTGTCATGTAGTGGACCTCACCATCAAGCCAAAGTGGGAACTGTACAATGGCGACACCTTTACATTCTCCAGTGGTCGACATTTCTTTCTGAAACTTATCGATCTTCAAAATATTGGCAATGTTGAGCATGTTGAAATGCACTGCTGCAGGTCACCATTACCAATAGTAGTCAGATGAATTTGAATGGCTGGTAATCGTGTTGCTATTGTGTAAAGTGTGATTTACCAACTGGCTCTGCTGGTGTTTGACAGATGGATCATCCAATCACCTGCCAAGTACTTTTGGAAATTCCTGCCCTTTTCCAAACAGTTTACAGTGACGACTTCTGAGATGAACAAACGTCCGGTTGCCACGTCAGGTTAATGTGACTGGATCTTTGGCTTCATGTGAAAAGCTATGTGAGATCTAAAAGCATTTACAAGAGGCACATGTTAGATCAGATACTTGAGCTCTGTCTTGTCTTTCTCCACTGTCCCATAAACAGCCGATTGGTGGCTCAGTTCTGAGCTTCACATGACAGCAGAGGAAAATCAGCCTGTGAGTGCTTGATAGACATTATTCTGTGTGAACGTTATTCAATGCAGACGATGGTTACTAATTGGCTGAACTTGGGGGTCAAAGATGAACAAACTTAGCTCAACTCTGACCTTTGCCAAGCCCCAGAAACAAAAACCCTGACCCTTGTTTGTCAAAATTGGCTTGAACCACAACCAAAGCCTCCGTCAAACCATCCGTCAGCATCACAACACGGCTGCTAGGTATTCCACTTTCTCCTTTCGGCTCGACGTAAATCGATTAGTCCCAGTCGATAAAATGACAAATCAGATTCACGGGGCTCATTGTACAGTTAAATGATACGGATGAAAGAAATAAAGATAATGCTATCAAGGCTGATTGTATGCTAATTGGAGGTATGAATCATCTGTGTACGAAGTGAAAAGACAGCCATGAGAAGGTGACAGAGGGTGGGAGGGGAGAAAATAATGAATCCATATCTCTGAACTCTCTGGCTCGACTCTATGAGGATGAATGTGTAGAAATATAGATATAAAGATATTATACGACATTCGTGAATCTGTCATGAAAGCAGATGGTGGGGGGGTGTTTAAGTGTGTAAATAGGCCTTCATATTCAGTCAACACACAATCTGCTATAGGACACTGCAACTTATATCGGTTGCTGTCCAGAGTGATGTGAGCGAGGCCACAGAAACACAATATTCGTCTATGGATTCTCCTCTTTAACGGATGCACGCATGGCGTCTGTCCTGGTGAGAAGAGCACACTTCAATGAGCTACATGCAGCCGTCTGAAGCAGTTCCAACCAACCATAAAGAACATCTACAGGCCATAAAACACATCCCTGTGTCAGGTGACCTCAGGAAATCTCAGACATCTAATTGATGAGTGACCTGATGACCACAATTTACACATTAACTGTTCAGTGTTACCAAAAAAATAGTTTGGAAAAATCAGGAATTTTTTCTTTGAAATGAACAACAAACAGTTTAAGCTTCACGTCTGAAAGTTATTAACAGAAATCCGATTAAAAGTAATAGTCTAATTTTCAAAAGTAATTGTAGTTATGAGGATACATATTTGAGTAAAACACAAATTCTTGAAAAGATGCCGAGCATTTATGTTTGTTTGGCTGTAGCACTACCAGCCAAAGTCCACACTTAGTGTAAGGATTTACGTTTTACGGTGGCCTTTGTCTTCACTTTAGATAGACCGGGGTTAATGTTTAGAATGGCACATTGTATTCAGAATGTCTCTTTTTACAAACTGTAAACACATTGGTTGCAGGTCATGTGCTGTTTAATGCGTTACAGATCAGCAGGAATACAGCTAAGTATAGATTTGAAAACCCCCAGTTTACATTGAATTCAATCAAACTAAATGTCAATTTCAAGACACAGAAATGCGAGGATGCCTACTTTGCACCTCTGCAACCACGCAAACAACCATGCACACACACACACACACACACACACACACACACACACACACACACACACACACACACACACACACAGAGAGTGGTGGGTGGGAAAGGAAATCCCCTCTGTGTGTGCTTTAGCTCCAGCTATGAGTGTGTGTCTGACATTCAGCTAACCCCGTTCAGCAGTGTCTGGTCCAAGCAAGGGATTTTCCTCTCTCCTCGTCAACATTACCGGACTTACCTTTTAGTTTTGTAAAGTGAGCATATTTAAAATTACCTTCAACATCGACAAATAAGGTCTAATTCCTAAATTAAGACAAGCTGTACTTTTACTAACACGGAAATGTAACCATTAACTAAACATTTCATTTGACAAACGGGTCCAAATGGCATGTCCAATCTGTCTGAAATGTAATGTTTCTATGGTGATCATACATAACATGTACACTTAATAGCAGCTTTTAAATCCTAAAGCCAATATTAAAGAATAAATAAAAAACGCTATTAAAAAGTTTAATCATTTGACATGAAATTAATAAAAGTAGGATTTACAAACATAAAGCTAAAAAGCTAAAATCTCAAGAAAAATCAAATAGATACCTAAATCTGCTTTTGGAGGCTATTTTTTCAGGCGCTAGCGGTGGCGGTAATCTGTTAGTGGCCTGAGGATCCCTAAGAGCGTGCTGCAGGTTGAGCCCTACAGCCACACCGCCGAAGCTTCGAATATTCGCTGTGGATTACTACCGAAGCTCCGGAGCCCATAAAGTGGATCTCGGGTCAGCCCTAGCATTACGTATTTCCAGTAGTGGGCCGTCAGGGCCTGCAAAGCCTTCTCTGCTGGCCTAAACAGAATCACAAAGTTATATCTATTTTATAATTTAATAATTTTTCATAAATACACTACATGTATTATAATTTATAAAAATATTTTTCCCATTATCTTATTTCCTCATTGCACAGCTACTGTCTTCCTCAGTTGCTCTGCTTCCAGTGCAGCTTGTTTTAAGTAGAGCTTTTATCCAATCAGATTTCACCTCTGTGTCTCTAGGTAGAAGAGAGGCCCGAGGCCTGCAGACTCACAAGTGAATCCATGTGCAGTTTAAGTGAATGGGGACGATATTGTTGATTGTCATAGTGTTCAACCAATCAGATCTTTAGTTTGACATGTTGGGCGTATTCTTTGACGTGTCAGAGCCTTCTAGCTGGCCTACAAGTACGTCAGCATTAACACGCAGCTCAGTTTTCAGGTGCAGCTCTGCAGTGAGGTGCAGCGTGCGCTGTGATTGGTCAGTGGGCGAGCACGTGACTATTGGAAAACGAAACTTAAGGTCAGTGGCAGGCCGTGCATTTTATACCTGGGCCTTCACTGCTGTCCTGCAGCTGAACCATCTCCTAATAACCTCATGATGGCGCCACAGCTACGGTTATTATTTGTTTCTAGGAGTGTAACAATACACGTATTCGTATTAAACCGTTCGGTACGAGGCTGACGAACCGAACAATACTTTTTGAATAATACTAGTGCATTTGGAAAATGCAGAAGCTTAACTTGTAGGAAATATAATGTTGTCTGCGCTCACTAGGAGACAACGGGCTTTGTGACCTCTGTACCCGGAACAAAAACAAAACAAAACAAAAAACAGCTGAGGCACCGCACGTGTTCTGGGAGGCTACGCTAAACTAGCGTAACGGGAAAACAACAGCAGCAACACGCATTCTGCTACACAATCAAGGGCACGGGCCATTCAGGTATTAGATGTAAAAAAAACAAACGCAGTTCACTTACCAAATGCTGTTCACTTAAAGACAAACTCCATCCTCCTTTCTTTGTTGACAAAGAGTTTAATCCAACGGTTAAATCCCAACTCACAAATCTGTTTCTCCTCCTTCAGCCATCGAGTGTTCAAAAAACAAAGCTAGGTAAAAAGAATTGGTGTAATAATCTACACCAAGCAAAATGCAAAAAATTTCATAATTTCTTCTATATCTTTCAAGTTGAACTCTTACTACTCCGACTAAGCTTTGCCAGCTTCCTTAAGTTTCATTTTCCGATAGTCACGTGCTCGCCCACTAACCAATCACAGCGCACGCTGCACCTCACTGCAGAGCTGCACCTGAAAATTGGGCTGCACGTAATGCTGACGTACTTGTAGGCCAGCTAGAAGGCTCTGGCACGTCAAACTAAAGATCTGATTGGTTGAAGACTATGACAATCAACAATATCATCCCCAAGAGTTCAAATTGAAAGATATGGAAGAAATTATGACATTTATTTGCATTTTGCTTGGTGTAGATTCTTTTTTTTTTTACCTAGCTTTGTTTTTTTAACACTCAATGGCTGAAGGAGGAGAAACAGATTTGTGAGTCGGGATTTAACCGTGGGATGAAACTCTTTGTCAACAAAGAAAGGAGGATGGAGTTTGTCTTTAAGTGATCAGCATTTGGTAAGTCAACTGCGTTTGTTTTTTACATGTAATATCTGAATGGCCCTCGAGTGTGTAGCAGAATGCGTGTTCCGCTGCAGGTCTGCTGGATTGATTTGTTGCTTTGTTGTGATATAAATATATGTGACTGCTTCTTGTGAGTTTGTTGTTGTCATTGTGTTAATTATATTGATTTGGACTATATGCATTGTCCGTTAATTACGAAGCATACCGTCATGCGCAGAGTTATTGTCCGGACAATTGAATCTGTTTGGGCTGTTTTCTTTTACAAAGCAAGAATGATGGTCTGGAGAAATGGGGATTATGTGGCGATTGCTGTTTGAATCAGTAGGAACAGCTAAACGCTGCGGGGAGAGTTTGTAGCTTGTGTGCTGCTGTTTTCCTGCTAAGCTAGTTTAGCGTAGCCTCCCAGAATACACGTGTGGTGCCTCAGCTGTCTTTCGTTTTTTTTGTTCCGGGTTCAGAGGTCACACAGTCCATTGTCTCCTACGTGAGCACAGTCCACCGAAAACATTATATTTCCCACAATTTAAGCTTCTGCATTTTCCAAATGCACTAGTATTATTCAAACGTATTGTTCGGTTCGTAAGCCTCGTACCGAACGGTTTAATACGAATACGTGTATTGTTACACCCCTAGAAACAAATAACCGTAGCTGTGGCGTCATCATGAGGTTATTAGGAGATGTTTCAGCTGCAGGACAGCAGTGAAGGCCCAGGTATAAAATGCACGGCCCGCCACTGCGTATTTCTGCCGTTATTGTATGTGAGTTAAAAACTCAATTGCATTTACACTTGTGTTCAATGTGGTCACAATAAGATAAGATAAAATAAGATAGAACTATTAATCCCAAAAACAATTCTTGTGCCAGTCTCAAGAATACAACGAAGAATACACTAAACAATAGAATACAAATATTAACATATATGAACAATAGAATATCAATTGTTAAGTGTAAAAGAGATCATACTGACACCATTGCAAAATAGAATACAATAGCAATAAGAGTAAGGTCAAATAAATAAAAAATGTACTAAATGAGAAAAAATAAAGAGTAAAAGTACAAAGTGTATAAGTGATAACACCAATGCCTAATGAAAACTAAAATAGAAAAGTAATATTGAGCATGATATTGAGAGAGATATTGTCAATGATATTGAAAAAGTAGTAGAATATTGCACATAGATTAATGAGAATAATATTACACATGAAATTGAAATGTAATATTGCACATGATGGTCATTATTGTTGTAAATATCAGATTGTTCAGCTGTCCTTCCTGCAGAAGGGGGAGGAGTTATATCGTTTAATGGCCACAGGTAGAAAAGACTTTCTGAGGCGTTCTGTGGTGCACCTCGGTGGTCTCCGTCTACGGCAATGTGTCCTTGACCACCTCCGGGCCTGGTTTGGCTAATTGGATCACAATCCGTCCTTAATGCAAACTGCGGTACAGTACTGTGCACATGTACATTTCATGTGGTCAAGCACTATCTTAAATACAATCACCCAAAACGTGTTTTACATACCAGGTGGAAAGCGGGTCTGATCTGAGTGACTCACCTCTTCACCTGCAGAAAAACAGACCAACTGGCTCAGTGAAGAGAGTCTGTGAGCAATAAGTCGCTGCTCGCTGCCTGAAAGCACCATGAAGCTGTAGTCATACTGGACAGACACAACGCTGCCTCAGGACGAGCAGACCTGCACCGGGGGCAATAACCCCGTATGTTAAACGCCGGACGAGCGGATCTGGCAATAGTTTCTCTTTAGCTGCATTGATCCTCCTCCATTACTAAAGCCATGACACATGGGCGACATTCAAGGCAACCGGTGTGCCTTGTAACCCATCAGTTTACCTCTATTGATTCTGTCTTGACATTAAAATGCTTCTGCTTTCTTCGCTGTCTCTGTCTGTGCTGTTACGAGGCAAAAGAAACACAACACTTTGAATTGCCTTCTTGTCAGTTATTTATTGCTCCTATATTCGAGGATTTATACGTAAAAAAACAACACTTAACTTCATTTCACATACGGTATATACTGTATAGCAAAAGCACCAAAAGTAGACAGCATGAAGAAAATGTGCACCTTCCCAGGGAAAAGTCAGCAAGAAAAAGAGGAAGTAAAAGCAGTCGAAGTACAATAAAAAATCACATTCTACAGTCCTCTTCATGGTAAAAGTGAAAGTAAAAGTTCTTTATCCACACAGGAATTCATAGTGGCCTGTTCATAACTTAGCACAACATACAACATACACACCACTGCACACGTGGGGCTGGACGATATGACGAAAACTATATGTTGTTTTATATTGATCGATGTCGATAATCATCACAATATATATTTATTATTTATGATCATATGTAGCAATAATAGCTTTATTTTTGTGTCTTATGAACCCATGAGGGTTGGGCACGTTATGTGCATGACAAGAAAATAAAGATGTCAATCAAATAATAATGAATACATTTACAGGTGCTTTTTGGGACACATTTTATATTGGTTAAGTTAAATATGGTTTATAATACACAATTATTCATTATCAGAAGGGTTGGTTACATGTACAGCATATACACCACTTGTTTTACTGCTGCACTCTACTTTTAAACATGCTAACTTCCGGTTAGCCTTATGCTAACTTGAATGAGGATAAAATAATTCAAGCCTGCAGCTCTTCAAGTCTTTCCAGCGGTTATCTGACTGAACCGATCAAAAGCCGATTTTTCGCGGCTGTGAGGCGCCAAACGATTTTGAGATTTTGAAGTTTGAGTGTTATCAAAGTGTTTGTTACACAAAGTGTACTGATCCGGGTATGACTGTGTACAGTGAGGGAGGAATCAGCTGGACGTCTCCTGCACAGTGAGTGTGTCCTGCATTAGACTATCACACCACCAATCTGAATTTCTGATCACTGAGTCAGTTATATGGATCAACAACTCGGTCAACCCATGCATGTGTATTAGCTTCACATCGTGCACAAAGCAGCGAGAGCCGGACTCGATATCCTATTTATTGCAGATAAACAACGAGGAGTTGCTGTAATGGAGGTTATCAGTGACGCACGACCACGGGGACAAAAAAGCCAAAGTACAAAATTGCTGCACGAACATGCGAACAGCGAACAGCCCTCTTCAGCACACACACACACAGGATGTGGAGTATTGTGGAGTATAATGGTGCATTGGTTTTATGTATTATGACCGAGTGCGTCACATATAAAGAGGCCCTCCACTTCTCCTGCTTCACCTCTTTTCCTTTCCTCTCCACCCCTCTTTTTTCTCCTCTTGTGTCATCGTTTCTCCTCTCCTCCTCACTTCGTCTCCTCTCTCCTTCTTTTCCGCCTCTGCTCACCACTTCTCTTCCTTCCTCATCACATCCCCAAACTTTTTCCTCTTCTCCTTTCCTTTGTCACCTCCTCTGTTTCCTTGCCACTTTTCATCTCTTCTCCTTTTTCTCCTCTCCTTCTTTCCTACTATTTATCTTTACTTCTTTTAACCCTTCTTAAACGTTCCTCTCCTTGCCTGCTCTTCCTCTCCATATCTCCATCCCTACCTTTCATCCTTTACTTTCATCTGGCCTCTCCTCCATTTCCATCTCTTGTCATCTCCCCTTTTCCTTTGCTCTCAAACCTTTCCTCGTCTTCTACTTGTGCATTTGCCACTTTTTCTTTCTCTTTCTCCTTTCATCTCTTCTCCCTTTCTCTCCTCTCTTTTTTCCATTATCAGTTCTTCTCTATTCCTCATCTCCTTATCCTTTCCTCCTGTCCCCTCGTTTCCTCCTCCTTGACGGCTTGTATCTCCTCTCCTCCCCTCCCTATTTCCTTCCCCTTTCCTCCACTTCTCTGCTACTTTTTCTCCCCATTTCCATCTCTCCTCTCCCCTTCCTTCATCCCTTATCCGTCTCTTCTTCTCTTTATTTCCTGCTGTAGTTTCTTTTCCTCCTCATCACTTCCCTCTTCCCCTCCTTTCCTCTCCTCCTCTCTGCGTCCGTCCTCTCCTCCTACACTCTTCTTATATGACAGTTTGACGAAGATAACTCATATCATCCTGCAGTGATCTCTCACATACACACACACACACACATATGCAAAGACATATATAAATGCACCCACGTCAGCCCGCCCACGCCGTGTGTCTGACATCTAACTGTGATAAATGTGTGACCTCTGACCTCCAATCCTCTTGACGCCCAAATCTTGAAACAAGTTCACCTTTAATTACCGTGAGCTGATGTTAAATCACACACAGACACACAGAGATATACACGATCACACACAAAAAAGTCAAAAGAGTTCACTTTTAATAACGTAATATAGACATACCAACCCCCTGCCCAGCACACGCACACACACACACACACACACACACACGCCGTTCATGAGTGATTACATTATGTCTGCTCACTAATGATGCTGGTGAGTCTTGTGTTTCCTCCTGGATAAAATTGATAGGAAACCGTACCTGCCCTGACGCGTTAATGCTGTTAAAGCAGCATAGGAGAAGCTCATCCTCTCTCTGCCTTCATTTAGCTGGGGAGGAGGTGTACACACATCATAATCAGGCATTATTATCAGATGCCAATGTGTGTAGTTTAGATAACGGAGGAGGAGCGGGTGGGTTGGGGGGGTCTTGATGTTGTGACAACAGAGTAGGAGTGAATTAGACGCGGCTCTAACCTCCAGGCTGATAATAGCGCTCATAATTGAATGCCACTCAGTTGTACAGACACCGGTTAAACAAGCAGCCCAGTCAAAGAGGAAGCGACGATTAATACAAATATAAAAAACACATCCACTGGACTTCATTTTAAATGATATTGTGGGCCTACGTTCCAGAGTTCCCTATGCGTACTATCTAAGGCCCCCGAAGTGCCTCGAGCTGCAAACCTGCACTTCTTTTTTTCTCTTTTTTTCTCTTTTTTACTTCATTTTATTGCCCCAACAGGCTTTTAAAATGAAATTCCTCTGTTCATTCCATTGTGCATAGTCAAGGTACTAGCAGAGCGCAAAATATTGTATTTTTATTTGATGTCAAAATGAGCAGGGGGAGCCGTGTGCTGCTGTCTCTCTTGTAGTTTCTCTTTTGTCTGCGGATTGTTACGACAGCTCAGCAATAGTCACGTGTGTCTCAGCTCGTGATGTGGTTGTTTTTCTACGTCTCCTAACCTTAATGGTGTGTTTATCTGATGTGTACAGTATTGTTGTGATTCCAGGTGGCTGGGTGGTTCTGGTTGTCTTGTAGCAATCCAAGGAGACGGACTTATTAATAAAACACTGGATTTCAGCTTATTTGTCGAGGCATGGTGACGCCAGTTGACTTAAAAGCAAGACGCATCGTCATCATCTACCAACCCGTCTCCTACAGAATGACGCTGTCTTACTGTGGTTATGTAAATAAAAAAGAGTCAATGCTGACTTTTGATTTTTGCACACAAGTACACGGACAGTGATTGGAAACGTATCAGATCTTATTGACGATGCAGCTTCTTTGTATGGGAACATCATGTGTACCAGTCTGCACTGCTGTGTGTGCAGAAGAGAAGATCATTCATTTGTATGACTCTTGCTTCTTAGATTATAGGTGCACGTGAGACATAGATCTACTTTTGAGGAAAGTTGTGGTTTCCTTGTTTATGCAATGTTTGCTAATAAGCAAGCTGTTGTGTGATTCTCTTTAACTCTGAACACAAAGGAAAGTCGAGGGTGGAATGGAAGATGAAAAAGAGACTCTGTATCCTCATACAATGGTATTTTATAAAAAGTTATTTTTTGTGTGTGTGTTTTCACAATTACATGACTTACATATATATATATGAATTACAGTGCATTAGCAGCTTAGATGAAGCTCCTCCTGGCTTCAGAGTTTGTCTGTTGATCCTCTCGTGAACGCTTCTTGTTGGTTTCTCCTCACGACTAACCTTCATTCTCAAAACTCCTCAAAGTTCTCCATTTTCTCCACGTAGTTAGAAAATGGTGAATGTGCACAGAAGACCTGCCGCCGTGAGCCACTGCGAAGTGTCTGATAGTGTGACGTCACTTTTGAATGTTGCATTCACAAATAATGCTTCACCAGACATCCTGTGTGGAGCTCCTCTAACCGGCCTTCAAATACTGTTATTATATCATAATATAATATGGAGTGCCAGCTCATCTAGCTGAATGTTGTGTAGGATTTACCTTGCACAAATCTTGCATGCACTTAAAAAATCGTTCACTTCTAACTTCAATGTATGATGCCGGGAACATTGTGTAAAGATCGACTCTCTGGTGTTCATACGCATGTGGTGTGTTGTAGTCTTATGCTGCTGAAGGTCCATTTCACACAGCTACCTCTCTCCTAAACAAATTCAGTATTGACTTCTGTGCAGTCGAACATGCTGCTATTGTTCTTGAATTAGCGTCTTCAAACCCCCACACTGTATCACACGATTGGCCGTTTCCATGGCAATTAAGGGACTGAAACTTTATTTTTGTTCTGTGTAAATCTTCTCCTGTACGCCAAATCAAGGAAAAACAAATCACCCTGCACCTGCGTCTTGTCATTAAGAAACCACGATTATACCATTTATTGGATTTCGGTGCCACAGGAGGACGGTAGGAAAACCACAACACCGGCATTAAGCAGAACCCGATCCAGCTGTCTTCGCGCTCTTTAGCAGGTTTTAATTGGCGGGGAACAGGAGAGAGGAGAGCGGCAAAAACATCATTACAGGCTTAAACTACCACAACAGGGTATTGCTGGGATTTAATTACACCGGGCTATTGTTTAATTTGCCTCTCAATGCTTCAATTAAGCAAAAAAGGGAATGTGAGGGTTCAGGTTTCAGGCTCATCTGGGCAGGAGAGGAGAGAGTTTCCCCAGTGAAGTTCATATAACATCACACAGCGGAGATCAAATGGATTTGTCATCGTTTGACTAATGACAGGAAAGAGGAATAAACCCTATTAGAAAATCATCAAGAATGCCTCTGTCTCGGCTGATAGTCTTTGTGTGCGTTGTGTATCTGCTGTAGAGAGGCCTCGGAGCCGATGCTGATGTATTTACTGCTATATTGAATGGTGTAGATGATGCGATCTGAGGTTGATGGCCACCGAAAATAGCTAAATCTCTCCCTCTCTTCAGAATAAAGGAATGTACAGAAACTCGGAGAACCATTTCCCTTATTAGTTTTGTAGTTATTCAATCTCCATCCCCTTTCTCACAAATAATATTCTCTAATCTGCATCCAAAGAAGCATTTAGGCTGTAATTTAATAGTGGGAGACACTTTTAACTCTAAATCTCTCTCTCAGCTCACCATCCGGGGTCACACTGACAGAGTGAAGTTTAAATCTCTTTATTAATGTTAAAATATAGATGTAAGATGTTAGTATAGCTACATTTTGGGTTTGGGTATATTTACTTTTATATATACAGTATACAGTCTGTTAAGAAATCCTGCACATAGGCCGTTCATATGCAACTGCTCTGGAGAGGTGATTCCCTTTAAGTGGTGCATGAGCAGGATACAAGCACACCACCAGGCCCAGTCCAACTGCAGCACAATCAGTCAATTGGTCCTTGTTGCATTCAAAAGTCACATCAAAGAGAGGGTTTTTCAAATGTATTTGTCTTTTTTATAAAAATAAAGACAAAATTAGGTTACAAGGTTACAATCTGCATTCCTTCCTGAGGTGAGTGACAGCAGTCACAGGTATTCGTCGGCTCCAGGTCCAATCTACAGCGATGGAAACACGACACCTGGTGAACACGCTCATTTCTACCCTTTTCCTGTGCGATGCTAAGTGTCTCACGTTGAAGTCTATATGTGAATGCAACAGGGGGATGGGCAATAAGAATAATTAAATAATGTACAAAACAACAAAACATACAATCAATATGCGCTCCTTATTCACAAGACTCCATTGACAGAAACATTCTTCTGACGTTACAGATTCTCATGAAATCACAGTTGATCCAGTCAGAAACACAATCAAACTCATCAAACACGTCTTTGTTAACCTTTCCACTGTTCCATCACGAACTCTGGTTTACTCAAAATAAACCTTAGTTTAGTTTGTTTCCTTCAGTTTTTAAGTTTACTTGGTTAGGCTTCGAAGAAGTTTGAGAATTGGGTTAAAATAATGACATTATTTACGTTAGTTAAGCATCTCAAAACAAGTCAACGTTGATACAAACAATGGTCTCCTGAGTGGATGTCTTGGGTTTGATCCACCTCCTCCCTACATGGGATGTCTCACTCTCTGCACTGCGTCAGTTGTTCTGATAAAGAAGCAAATGGGTTTAGATTGGAGTTAGATTGGAGTTAGATTGGAGTTAGATTGGAGTTAGATTGGAGTTAGATTGGAGTTAGATTGGAGTTAGATTGGAGTTAGATTGGAGTTAGATTGGAGCTAGATTGGAGTTAGATTGGAGCTAGATTGGAGTTAGATTGGAGTTAGATTGGAGTTAGATTGGAGTTAGATTGGAGTTAGATTGGAGTTAGATTGGAGTTAGATTGGAGCTAGATTGGAGTTAGATTGGAGTTAGATTGGAGTTAGATTGGAGTTAGATTGGAGTTAGATTGGAGTTAGATTGGAGCTAGATTGGAGTTAGATTGGAGTTAGATTGGAGTTAGATTGGAGCTAGATTGGAGTTAGATTGGAGTTAGATTGGAGTTAGATTGGAGTTAGATTGGAGTTAGATTGGAGTTAGATTGGAGTTAGATTGGAGCTAGATTGGAGTTAGATTGGAGTTAGATTGGAGTTAGATTGGAGTTAGATTGGAGTTAGATTGGAGTTAGATTGGAGCTAGATTGGAGTTAGATTGGAGTTAGATTGGAGTTAGATTGGAGCTAGATTGGAGTTAGATTGGAGTTAGATTGGAGTTAGATTAGATTAGATAGATAAAGTGTGCCGCGGTGGTCGGTGTCAGACGCCGAGGGGCACGGACCAGCATGTGTCCTAAGACGCTCTTCTTATTTACCAGCAGTCACATCTGTGATTCCATTGGATTCAAATTCACTTATCTGTCTCCTTGACACATCCAGACCGGCCGACAATAACTGTTCTCCTCGTAATCATTAGGAGGCTGCTGAGAATATGTCTTCACTTTGTCTGCAGGTATTGTTGTTATCTAATGGTCTCTGCTCTCCTCACTGTGAAACACAGAATATCCATGTAAAACAGGAGGACCGCCTCCATTCCCAACATCTGAAGGAGCTCTTTGAATGTGATTCCGTTGCTTGTTGGGAATCGTCCATCGTCACATGCAGATGGATAGCGTGATGTTCTCTTAATGTCCTGTGTTCACAAAACAGCCCGGATCAATACTTGCATCCCATAACTTAAAACACTGCTCATGCATTTCAGAAATGATGGGCTCTTTATGCTTAAAAACCAGCGTCAACTAAGGAAGGTTTGTTTTCTGAAAAACAAGCATGAGGGATTTTTGTTCAAATAAGCATCTCTTGCTGAAAGAATTGAGATCTTTATGATTAATTAGTTCTCTCCTGAAATATTCATGGTCAGGGCTGAGATGTGTCTCATCGTCTTACTGCTGTGGGCATATGTCCTGCTGGATCAATACACTCCGGTCATAACTTATCAGCAATCGATATCTCAGGGCTGTTGGTAACCGTTCACCAGAGATAGAAAGAGTCTCATCCTGATGAGCTACACATTCTATATATCTATACATATAGAGATATAGGTGAAATGGGGAGACTTCGGATCAAACGCAACTTGTTTTTGTTCTCACATCGGTGTGTGTTAGGATATGTCAGGAAGTGGTTAGCCTAGCTTAGCATAAAGACTGGAAGCAGGGAGAAACAGCGAGCCTGGGTGTGTCCGAGGTAAAAGGAATACACCTACCAACCTCTCTAATGCGCACTAATGAACTGGTTTCACTTGGACACGATAAAATGAGGAACATGCAAACCATCGGTGTTTCAAAATGCAGATCACGTTGTTGTTGTGGTCCCGGCTGTCTCAGTGCAGAATGTACATACTGCTGTGCGTTTTCTTCTGGAAGCTCTTTGTGGTTTAGCTAGCCAAATGAGTTGACTTTATTTGGCTGACATTGTTCTGACAAGGGTTCATAACGGGCTCATAATGTCTGCGAGAGGATCCTCAAACACTCAACGGTTTTACAGAGGGACAGCCCGAAACCCTCCGTGAGAGAGGACATCGGGATCGGGACGAGACATGACAGACAGCCTCTGCTTCTCCTCCTGTCCCCACGTGCACTCACTTGGAGTGCACGTACATCCAATCACAGTAATGCTGCTAACACATACATCTGTTTAGTGATAGCCCAGCAGTTGTGGTCTTGACCGTCTTTGAAATATGATCCTGTGTCCTCTTTGTCTGTGACCGATTCCAAGACGAGACTGACGGGCCGAGACCGATGTTGAGTAAAGAAACAGGATACAGCAGACTTATTAGACTTAGAGGTGCTGATATGTGCATGTTTTAACTTTGGATAGAGCAGACTAGCTGTTCCCTCCTGCGTCTGTATGCTAAGCTAGGCTAACTGACGCACAGAGGTCAACTTGATATCAATTCCTCACTATGAGTCGGAAGATGAACAAGTATATTTTCCAAAATGTTTTCCGATGACTGAATGAATATTTCGAACAAATGGCTTGTTTGTTTTCCATTACGACATATAAGCCCCGTGCAAGATCAGCACACTTTTTGTTGTCAGTAATTTCTATGACTCTTCATGTGTCTTCCACCTCTGTACTCCATTTCCTCTCTGCAGCTCTCAGTTGAGTAGAAAACTACAGACATGGCCATTATGGCTGATGTGTTGTCACTCCTGTCTTGTCTCGTCCAGAGAACAAAGACACCTAGAGATGGATGACCTCTGTGTGTGTGTGTGTGTGTGTGTGTGTGTGTGTGTGTGTGTGTGTGTGTGTGTGTGTGTGTGTGTGTGTGTGTGTGTGTGTGTGTGTGTGTGTGTGTGTGTGTGTGTGTGTGTGTGTGTGTGTGTGTGTGTGACGAGACAGAGACTCTAAGACCGTCCTCATTACAGGGCAACAAAGATTCTAATTTTCTAGAAAGCTACAAAATAAAAAGACGAGGGGGCCGTCTGTGGAGCTTAACCCAGATATGGTTCTCAGAAGGTTCGACCAATCTCAAGGCTTTAAATAACAATCACAACCGTTAAACTGTCGGGTTTCATATCGCATATGTGCATTTTGAAGTTGTTTTTTTTAAAGAGGTTTTTATGCTCGCTTGAGGTGTTTTTTGCCTTTGTTGAGTTTATGTGCAAATGGATAAAATGCCTTTGCCGAATAAGGCATTTAACTTGCATGACAATTGTATGGAACCACTGCTACTGACACCAACTTCAGAGGAATAAGACTGTAGCATAGTGATGCATATAATTACTGTATGAAACTGAATATAAGACATATGTGATCTGTAAACTGTATGTATACTGCAACCATTAAACCAGCGGTTCGGTAAACTGAACATTGCTCATGTGACATGATGTGAATTGTTAAATACAGCTCATAAGTTCATTCATGTTGTTACTATACCTGGTTCACTTCAAACCAACTTTACTCCAGGGCCACATGTATGGAAAATGATTTGTCGTCAAATAAATGATGCTTTACATTTTTGTCTTTTTAGCAGAAATCTTTCTTGATGTAAGTTCTTGAATGTTTAGGTGTGGTACCACATGCTGCTCAATTTGGTACCATACCAAGTAGACCTACCATTGTTAAAGAATGCTTTAAAGGTTCTTTATTCGATATTCAGAGCATTAACGTAGCAGCAAAAAACATGATCTATGTAAGGATACAGTATAGAGGACTAATGTCTGCCTGAGCAGAACAAATAAAATAAACTTTACAAAAAGAGAAGTAAAATAAGATGAGAACACCTGGAAAAAAGGACAGAAACAAGTCATGAAGAGTGGTGTAACAAGTGTCAGAGAGTCGGCCGAAGCAGCAGAATTACATAACGGAGAAAAAGAAATGAACTAAAACAAAAAGCTCTCAAAGTCTTAAATTCTACATTCATTCTTCTATTTACAACATTCTTTAAACATCATTTGTAGTTAATGGAGCACACTGGAATGATCCGGGTCTGGTTCAACCCTCCAACATGGCACCGTGGGGACAACATACGGCTTCATGAACAGTGCTTGAAAGCTCAGCAGAACGCTTCTCATCCACCTCCCTGCTTCCTCTGACTTCCTCTCCTCCGCCCGCTGACTGAGTTCCTGCTGCAGCAGAAAACCACAGACGAGGCCATTATAGCTGACGTGTTGTCATCCCTGTCTTGTCCTCGTCCAGACAAACAAAGACAGAGGATCCCGTTGAACGGCCCTGTGATGATGAGACACTGGCAGTCTCCTGTCTGCCCCAGCGGGGCCTCAGGATGCAGCGGAGCTACATTCACTCCCTATTCACAGTGGCAGCTCGTGATGGAAAGCCTGTTAATGTTCAACCGCAGACAGGAACTGATGCAGTGCTTCTGCTGGGGAACGATACACCCCCTCATCACACCTCTTGATGGTTTTGATGGTTGGCTCAAACAGGGTAGGTGATTCGAACAATCAATACACACAGGAATATCTTTTAATACATATATAATACATGTATTTAGTATGGAAAATAAAACATACACACTATTCTGATTTCGGAGAATATATTACAAAACCTACACATGAATGCAATACGCACATACCTTTTGTATCAACACCATATACAGCTTTATGATTTAAAATGACTGTATGTAAATACTAACATAATTATATGGAAATATAATACACATGAACATACCACAGCATTAAATATGCATGCACACACTATGCACATTTCAGCACCACACTGTACCCCCGCTGACACCCCGGTACACGTGTGTGGGAATGCTGGTAGAACTGAGAGATCCATCCGTCTCCAGGTGACAGTCAGTACTACTCCACCATCCCTCCTCCCAGCTTGCAGCTCCACATGTCCTGTTACCCCCCGCTGCTCTCTCTGAGGGGCGATCTGTCCATCCGTCCTGCTGACCTACACTTTGGCCACAGTGAAATATCGCCACATCTACTGGACTAATGGGATATTCATGGTTCCCAGAGGATGACTACTAATGTTTTGGTGACCCCAGGACCTTGTTTCTACTTTTACAGGCCAATCTGTAGGCCCAGCACTTTGGTTCACAGTATCTCCACAACTATCAGATGGACTGCGATGACATTCATGGTCCCCAGACGGTGAATCTCATGATTCATGTTGAAACCTAAACTCATCATTGACCTATTTGAAGTTACGCAAGTATGTTACATGAAGTACTTTCAGCACGTACATAACGTCGGTTACGGAGCTGAAGAAAACCAAACCACGAGCTTTTACTAACGCTAACCCCAAGTGACGCTAAGGGTTCCTGACCAAGCCTCCGTTAGTGATGAGTTAAGAATGACAACAGACAATGTCTGGGCAAATATTGGCCTTCTTATATTTATGGTAGTGCTGGGCAACGATTACAGTTTTAATCGTGATTAATCTCATTGTTATGCGCAAAATTCAATAATGAATTCAAGAGTAGTGTATTACTCACTTTTATTTTAAAGTAGTGCTATATGAACAAAAGGTCAATAACATTTGGTTTGTAAACACCTTAAACACATCAGGTTCTTGTTAACAGCAGTATTCCCTTTACACAGTAGCAGTTATAACACAGTTATAATGATTCTGATAATAGATATTCAGCCGGTGTTCACTACTTTATCTTCATGTGTAAGAGATGATATTTAAATATACACCTTGAACACTGTAAACCTATCTACGTCATGCTTTTATGTTTGTTAAATTCTCAGTAGCGATAACTAAATGATGCTTATTATACATATTACAAACTAAACACTTTAAAACTCTAAAAAATAATTTAAATGAATCATTTATTTTCTTTTTCTTTTTTTGGTATTTTGGTCAGACACATATGTAACGCTGATTACTGTAATATGTGTGGTATTTGTTATAAATGTACGTTGGTACATAGAGGGTGATAAGAAGCTGTACATGGAGGGACTTAGGACCCAGGGGAGTGCAGGTGAAGCATGGAACCTGTAGTCTGCACCGTGTCAGTAACCTGCACGAGGACGTTATGCTAATGAAGAGTTGAGTTAAGAGCAGTTTGTTCTCACGTGTTCATATGTTCATTTAAAAACACAACAATATGTTGTTTGATATTGTCACGTTTGAGCCTGTAACGAGACGATCGTGTGTGTGTGTGTGTGTGTGTGTGTGTAGGTGTGTGTGTGTGTGTGTGTGTGTGTGTGTGTGTGTGTGTGTGTGTGTGTGTGTGTGTGTGTGTGTGTGTGTGTGTGTGTGTGTGTGTGTGTGTGTGTGTGTGTGTGTGTGTGTGTGTGTGAGACAGGAGGGACCGACGGTGACGGAGTGAAGGGGGGTTGCCCGGTTCATGTGTTAAAAATGCCCGCTAAATAATAAAAAAAACTGCTTTAACGCGCGATAAAATAATTGTCGGCGTTAATGAATGAATGCGTTAGCGCGATAATAAGGCGTTAACTTGCCCAGCACTAGTTTATGGTTACCATGGTTAGGATGAATCCTATATGACTTTGGTGAACCCCTAAACTCGCCCTCTAGCACCATCAGCAAGTCAACATTTCAATTAGTAAGCTAATATTTGGCCTCACTATGGACAGTTTTTAAGGTTAGGAAACAATTGTTATCCGTAAGAAATTAGGTGCAGATGAGAGGGAGCTTTGATGAAAGTCCATCAAAATTGCACACTCCGTATCAGGACACCAAAAACAACACCAGACACCACGTCAATGAATGCAGGATAGCCCAAAAACCTGGTGAATAAAGCATGGTATACCTCTGCATGACTCAACAAATATGGCTTTTATTTAAAGTTCTGCACTGATTTGGACCCTTCATGGGACTATTCCACGCAGCTGATTGTAGTTTATCATTTCTGACTCTGGGGATCCTGATTAAGGTATTAAATCTATCCAATGTATGGAAGTTGATTCCTAACCCCTCTGTTCATGCCCGTTACAGTGTGTGTGTGAGTGTCTTTACAGTCACCAGTGTACTGTGTTAGCCCCCTGCTGTTTCTCTTCTCCTCATCCCCCAGGACTGCTATTCACAGAGTAAATCAGCTCATCTTTCATTGTCGGTTTGTCCGTCGCTCCTAAAATGTTTCAGAACCTTGAATGCACATGTGGCCGGCTGTGGAAAGCTATACTTCTGCATTCCTTTTGAGATTAGCTGACTTGGAAGAGCAGAGTTTTTTTCAGGGTTTGCCCAGTCGCAGTTAATTCCAAATGTCCTGCTGAGTAATGTTTGTGGATGTGTAAGACTGGCTGTTTGTGCCAGGAGCTCCCCGGTGGTACTCTACGTCTCTGAATGCAGAAAGGTGCTGTCGGTGTGTCATCCCACAAACGCAGCATCGTATCGTCCATCTCAGGGCGTCTTTGTCTCTTTGACAGGACAAGACAGGAAGGACGACACGTCAGCAATAATGTCGATGCCTGTAGTTCTCTGCTGCAGCACGGAGCTGGAGCTGATATTTAAGTTGTGAAGTTGTAGTGTCAAGAGGGTTTTTATCAAATCTTGTCCGTAATAATGTCTGTAATTATGTAGAGGAGGAGTACTGACCCACGATTACCTTCGAGTCACACAGAGAGCTCCACATCCATTCACGGACACTGAGCCCACATCCACAGCAATGCACATAAAACATAACTAGACGTCTTTTGTTCACAATCGTGTTTCAGAAGTTGTTCTCTGAAAGCCAGACACACTGAAACATGAACACAAGGGAAAGGTTCCTCCATGTATTCTCTCTTTGGATGTTTTGGATTGTTATCCCACGGGCAGACATCTTTGTATTCATTCAAAACTACTACTGTCGCCGGGATTCTAGTGAGAATGAGGTTATGAGTCAAAGTCCCCAAATCTTGGTCCTAACAAAAGGGATGGTTAGGGTTCATTGTTGTATGTTTATGGAGAGCTATTAAATCATATTTACTGCAAGTTATTCAAATATAGTAGTTCTTTAAAAAGAAAACATATCAAGCTGCTTATAAATTCGACACAAATAGCCTCTAACAAAAATAAATGTATTGTCCCTATAATATGTATAATACACAGTTATTTACAGGAAATCTCCTAATAAACAATTAGGAGATTTCATATTCCAATATGAATCTTTGAATGCTTTTTTAAACACCAGGGATACAATTTAGTGAGGACGTACTGAATCCTGGTTACAAATACTATGTCCAAAAGTATTCAAATCAGACTAAATACTCAGTGATTTGCTGTAGAACAACCCTAATGTTGCTTAGAAAAACTAATTCCAAGACAAACTTGGAATTTACAGAATTGACAGAACTTCAGTGTCCTCAATGGCCCTGAGAGGAATGCATGTGGAGCTGAGTGCACAGACAGGTGGAGAAGATGAAAATGATGGGATTTGTTGAGAATGACGTAAATATAGAATATCCCCAAACTTATCTGGCATAAATGCCAGCTGATGCTAGCTTCGGGCTAAGAATAACAGCATTTCTTCTTTCTCAAAATACGGTGGAAGCCTTAATATGATGCATATAACAAGCACATACAATAAACAAGGAAGTGCCCTTTGTGGAGACTGGAATCCCTCCTGGGTGTGTGGGGAAGGTGTGTGGGAGTGTTGTGTGGGCTTTCCCCTTACAGAAGGACTCTAAAGGCCAGCCTACGCACCCAGGATCCCGCCTCTATCCCAGCCACGACATCCAGCTGGAGTCCGTCAGCAAAAGAGCCAGCAAGGCAGAAACCATAGAGGTAGAGGACAACAAGGAGGCCGGAGGAGGACAAAGGCTGTGTGAGAGCGTGTGAAGAAAGGAAGAAAAGCGCGTGATATATAGAAAGTGTGAGGTGGACGGGGATGCAGAGAGTGTGTCGGTGGGACCATCCTGTTGTGCAGAATAGGCCCACTCCTACACGCACATTCCTCTGTATTATATGGAAGTCAACAGGAATGACAGTATGGACAGTGAGCCAGGACAGCACGAGTACACCTGCAGCAGGAAGAGGTGGTGCTCTGGACGGAGGAGACCTCCGAGGCAGCAGCTCGTGGCTCTCTGTTGGTCTGGGATCCAGGATGGGAGTTTTCTAAAACATGTGATGCATACTCATTTATGTGCTCATACAAAAACAATAAGCAAACTCACTCTGGCTTTACTTTCTAATGATTGAATGTATGTTTTAGAGGAACAAGTACATAGTGTCTGTAGTAGCTTTGTGCTGTACTTTATTTTCAGTAACACAATTAGCACTTAAACATGTTGGTAGGGCTTTGTATAACGGCCATGTTTACAATGCATTCAGGAACATTCAGGAACATCCAGGAACATCCATGAACATTCAGGAACATCCATGAACATGCACCAAAATAAACATAAAATAATGAAGGTTTTAAACTAGAGCAATGCAGGTAGGACCTATAGCTGATCAAATGAACCTGAGGTACATGTGGGACCCAGTGGACGGACTGTTGGTAATGATCCACTCTATGTCTGGTCCCTCTTTCAACTTATTCATCTCGTTTAGGATCCATTTTGAGAGCTGTGTGTAAAGCCCCAGTTCCACCGAAAGCCGGACCTACTACGGATGTCCCCGGATACACTACGGATCAGATCCGGGGTCATCCGGGGTCATCCGGGAGTGAAACCGTAGTCAGTCCGGGACTTTCCGTGATGAACCGTAGTAAAACCGTGGCCATCCGTGCTGAACCGTGGCCACCCGCGGCCATCCGTGGCGTATCCGGGAAGACGAGCGGCTCGTCGGACGTACAACTAACATCCGGGGTGATCCGGGGACATCCGGGAATGGAGAGGGGGGCGGCGTTGATCGTAGCGCATCCGGGAAGAAACGTAGTAGGACCGGGATGAACCGTAGTAAGACTGGGATGAACCGTAGCATAGCCGTGTTAATCCGGGATGAAACGGGAGCTAGTTGACACCCAGCGTGTTGTTGTCGTCTGAGGAAGATTCTTCTTCTCTTCTTTTCTTTTCTTCTTCTGCTGCTGCAGCAGCAGCTTTCTTCTTTGCAGCAGTCATCGCCTTCTTCTTGGGTTTAATTTTCGGCATGTTGTCCTTTCAAATATTTTCGGAAGAGTGATTTTGTCTCTGAAAATCAGAACTATTTATACCCTGACGCTTCATCCGGGACGCATCCGTGACGCATCCGGGCCGTGTCCGTGGCGTATCCGTGGTCAAACCGTGGCCATCCGGGATGAACCAGGCTTGAACAGGGGTGATCCGTGGCGGAACAATAGTAGAACCGTAGTAGAACCGGGAAACATGTCAAATGTGTTGTCATCCGGGACGATTTCCTTCCCGGATCACCGCGGATCACCCCGGTTCTCACCTCTTTTTATCCGAGGTGATCCGGGGACATCTGGCTTTCGGTGGAACTGGGGCTTAAAGAGTTCCACCACGAGACTGCACACCTGAACAGCCTGCTTCTTCAAGAAGTTTTGGGATACGTATACAATTTGTAAATTCAATAAAAAAACAACCATTCCTCACCTACTGTAATATAGACTACAAGAAATATGACTTAATGCTTGTAACTGATGTTATGTTATGTTATGTTATGTTTATTTTATTTGATATGGACATCACAGTAGCATTAGAATTGTAACATACATTATGCACAAAGCCCAGATGCACTGTGTTGAGTGTTTGTAGCGAAATGCTAATTTACACCTGTCCACAGGGGGCTTTAAAAAAATAAAAATAAGAAGTTAAAATAGAAAATAAAGAAGTTAAAATAGAAAATAAAGAAGTTAAAAAAGAAAATAAAGAAGTTAAAATAGAAAATAGGACACAAATACAGACACATACACAGATACAGATACATACACAAAGTACAAGTGTGTTTACAGGGGTGTTAGATGTGAGAACAATGTTGTTTCTCTTTTAGCCATGATTTAATACCTCTATTAAAAACATTTAAATTGTGTTGCATTTTCAACTCCGTTGGTAGACAGTTCCATAGTTTTGCTCCTTTAACAGAGAAGACTGATTGTCCAAATGAGGTTTTGCGTAATGCAATGCGACAGTTCCCGTTGACTGAGGCCCGTGTGTTCACTCTACTGGTGTGCTGGTGTCTTGTAACACATTCATTAAGCAGGAAGGAGCATGACCATGTAGGCATTTAAAAATGAGCTTTAGGTTGGAATAGCTTATGAAGCTTTCAAAGCTGAACATATTGTGTTTTTCTAAGACAATGGTGCCACCTCGTTGGTTTTTTGTCCATCATTTTGAATGTGTGGTTACACAGTGATATGATGGGTTGTATAGTTGATTGTGAGGCTTGTGACCAGGTAGTGATGCAGTATGATAGGTGTGAGAATATGTTTGCATGTAGAGCTGGGCTGTACTGAATGGCAGATATTTTCTGATGAATCTGAAGCAGTTGAGATTTGATTTAACTTTGTTGCTGATATTACGCACTTGTTTATCAAATCTTAGATGTGACTCTAAGATGATTCCGAAGTCATTCACATTGTCAACCTCACTGATGACCTCATTCTTTATTTCTACCATAAATCTTGCATTTTCGTTTCGTTTACGTATTGAGAAACAAATTGAAACAGTTTTTTTTACATTCAGTGTTAAGTGACAGGACTCAAGCCATTGCGATACAGAATGTAAGGATTCAGTAAGCTGGTCAGCGGCCTTGCTAGATGTTCTGGCAGATGTATAAATAACTGTATCATCGGCATACATTTGGCAGCCAACCCCAGGACAGCTCTCAGGTAGGTCGTTGATATACATGCTAAATAGCACAGGACCTAGAACCGACCCCTGGGGTATCCCCATGCTATTGGCACACATGGTGGACTTTTCCACAACTTTGTATTTTATGTCTTTATTTTATCTTAGCATGTGGTGGGTTTTTGCTCCACTTATTTATTATATTATAATTATTATAATAAAATAATAATAATAATTATTATTATTATTATTACTAAGAATAAGAAGAATAAGAATGAGACTGTGTTGGCCAGTCTCAGGAGAAGAGGGTTGTAAATGTTGTTATACTGTTTAATGTATAATGTGTTAATGTTTGGAACATTTGAATATAGCAAGGGCACACACACACACACACACACACGTACACGTACACGTGTACACACACACACACACACAGTCACGACCCGGCTCAAAAGGCCGCAACATGAGGGAGACAAGACGAGTTTAAAAGTAATAAATAGACATTTATTCAAGGAACCAGTAACTAAACAAACAAACAGCCAGGTCCTCCACACAGGAGGCAGGGAGGAGAGGAGGCACCTCGCCACCAGGTCCTCTACACCAGAGTCAGAGAGGGGAGGCACGGAGAGGAGCCCAGAGGAGCCCAGAGGAGCCCAGAGGAGCCCAGAGGAGCCCAGAGGAGCCCCGATCCTTGTTGAGCTGTGGATTTATACATCCATCACCCCATCAGGCTCAGGTGTGGCTCATTAGCTGCTGATCAACATCCTGAAAGACAGAAGGCAGCAACCAGGACACAGACCCCTGGTGGAAGGGAGGGGTCGTCACACACACATACACACACACACACACAAATCCCATTTTGAGAGCAGATGAGGGACTGCTGTTCTTGTTTTGTGTTGAAGGGATGAAAGGAATGGTACACCACTAATAAGCCAAACATTTTGAGAAATTCTGGTTTGGTCTTTAACACTGTATTCTAATTCATAAAGTTATGTTCTTATCATCTTTATAATGATATATATAATGATTATAATCTGAATCTGAATCGTAACTGTAACCATAGCTGTGAAATAAATGTTACAGAGGAGTTAAAAGTACAACATTTGGCTCTGAATTGGAATTCAGATATAGAGCAGTAAACAATAAGTACAAGTACCTGGACAACACTTAAATATTAGTTTTCATTCATCTGAAGGGTAAAGTTTGTGTAACATGAAAACCTGCGAATAACTTTAAACAGTACGAAGCTGTGAACTGAACCTTTCTAGTCGCTGGATGGAGAACGTCCACAGTTAGTCAGACAACATTTAACCCTGTGGTGTGAAGACACTCGTCATGTTTTATTTATAGTAACAACTTCATTTATGTCTCATGTACAGACAAGGTGAGAAGAGCAGTTCAAAGTGGGCGTTCACACTTTCACTATCATTGTTAGATTAGGAGACAGTCCCCTGGGCACAGACATGGCCCCACAAGTCTACATGCAAGACACAGACTTTATAGTTGTTTAGCTCTTTATAGTCTTTTTGAGTCTCTTTGTAGTTGTTTTGTGTGTCTTTGTAGTCTTTTTGAGTCTCTTTGTAGTTGTTTTGTGTGTCTTTGTAGTCTTTTTGAGTCTCTTTGTAGTTGTTTTGTGTGTCTTTGTAGTCTTTTTGAGTCTCTTTGTAGTTGTTCTGTGTGTCTTTGTAGTCTTTTTGAGTCTCTTTGTAGTTGTTCTGTGTGTCTTTGTAGTCTTTTTGAGTCTCTTTGTAGTTGTTTTGTGTGTCTTTGTAGTCTTTTTGAGTCTCTTTGTAGTTGTTTTGTGTGTCTTTGTAGTCTTTTTGAGTCTCTTTGTAGTTGTTCTGTGTGTCTTTGTAGTCTTTTTGAGTCTCTTTGTAGTTGTTTTGTGTGTCTTTGTAGTCTTTTTGAGTCTCTTGGTTGGTACATTGTGTAGATGACACTTTGGGCCTTGGGTCCTGTGCTGTTAAGTAAGTCAATGTGTCTGTAGAACATAAAACATTTTGAAGATAAACTTTTGAAATAAGGAATTATTAATATGATCAGTGATTTACAGGCACGCACAGAAAATTGACGAAAAAGGCACAAAAACAAAAACAAAAACAAAAAAATAAGATTGAATTATAGTTTTATTGATTACATTTGTCTCTAGTATTTGTTTGTATGACAGGTGTCATATTTCTTGTATTTTGTATTTAATCAATTTATTGTTAAATTGACAAAACAATAAGTCAGCTGAGTTCATGCTGAAAGGAAAGCATGTCATACATGTGGGGGTGAGGACAGTTTAAAAAAAAGACAAAAATGAATGCAGAGAAAGTTTGACATAAAGGTTGACAAAGTGAGCCTGAACTGAATGTTTGATCGGATCATTGCTGTGCTACCTCTGGGATATTATGTTTGATCAGATCATTGCTGTGCTACCTCTGGGATGATATGCTGATCGGATCATTGCTGTGCTACCTCTGGGATGTTATGCTTGATCGGATCATTGCTGTGCTACCTCTGGGATGATATGCTCATCGGATCATTGCTGTGCTACCTCTGGGATGTTATGCTCATCGGATCATTGCTGTGCTACCTCTGGGACGATATGCTCATCGGATCATTGCTGTGCTACCTCTGGGACGATATGCTGATCGGATCATTGCTGTGCTACCTCTGGGACGATATGCTGATCGGATCATTGCTGTGCTACCTCTGGGACGATATGTTTGATCGGATCATTGCTGTGCTACCTCTGGGACGATATGTTTGATCGGATCATTGCTGTGCTACCTCTGGGATGATATGCTGATCGGATCATTGCTGTGCTACCTCTGGGATGATATGCTGATCGGATCGTTGCTGTGCTACCTCTGGGATGATATGCTCATAGGATCGTTGCTGTGCTACCTCTGGGATGATATGCTGATCGGATCATTGCTGTGCTACCTCTGGGATGATATGCTGATCGGATCGTTGCTGTGCTACCTCTGGGATGATATGCTGATCGGATCATTGCTGTGCTACCTCTGGGATGATATGCTCATAGGATCGTTGCTGTGCTACCTCTGGGATGATATGCTGATCGGATCGTTGCTGTGCTACCTCTGGGATGATATGCTGATCGGATCATTGCTGTGCTACCTCTGGGATGATATGCTCATCGGATCGTTGCTGTGCTACCTCTGGGATGATATGCTGATCGGATCATTGCTGTGCTACCTCTGGGATGATATGCTCGTGTTCTGTGGAAGTGTGTCCTATTATCAGACATGTAGTGGCCACAGCTCTGCTCTCTCCATGCTCTTCTCTTAGTTCAATGGTGTTCCTGTGCTGAGAGGCCACTACAGCCCTGTGACAATGACACCACTGTGTTATTAAGCTCTGTGTTGTACTATATTCATATCCCCCCCCCCCCCCCCCTTCATCTCCCTCTTCATCTGACCCTGTTCCCTCTCACTCACAGTGTCTGGCTTAAGATCCCCTCTTTCTTCCTCAAGCCCTCCCCTCTGCCTCTCTCCACTTCTATCTCTGATTCAATGAGCCAGGCCTCAATTCACATTGTCTGTTGTTTGCATCCACAGAGTTGCACTCTCACTCAGACAGTGAGGACAGAGCAGTGCAGAGCAGTCATATCAATAGTCCATATCAATGTAGGCCAAAGTGATGTTTTTAACCTCAAAATATGAATAACTAAATATTCATTGTTTGGATACAAGTGGATTAGGGTTAGATAACTCAAATATCAAATATGTTATTGTTATTTTGCTTCTACAACATTTAAAAGATACAACCCTTATGCAAATACATTTCACAAAGATTCACAAAGGTGTTTCTTTATAAAATAAGCCATGATTAGGAGACAAGTATGCCGCGTGTAGCATGTGGAGAAGAATTCTCCCTTCTTATGAGGAGTCTTGTGAAGCCAATGGATAAAACATTTGTTCTGTTTATAAGGCACTAAATAGATGAATGATTCTCATTTTACTTGGGTGGAGTTCATATCCTGCTATTGATTGGAAGTTTTATTAGGCACATATTCAATAAACACATACTTTGTTTAGGGCGGAATTAGTAATTCAAGTCGTTGTGGATCCGTTTCATCCACACTGAATGAAAGTGGCACCTTTACAGTTTACACCTTCTTCAAAACGTAAGAAATTCAAATTCCATTCATGTGTTTATATTGATAGTACTGCTAGTGACAACTGTAAGAATAATAGATTTTTTGCAGCTAGATGGAAGAAACTTGCTGAAGTCAGCGTTCATCTGTACATGTTGATGTGATGTGATGTGTTTTACATCAATCAACAACCTATTAAGAAAATCTATCAAAAAACATTAAAGATAAATCTGTATTCACGACAAGTCTAAACTGCAACATATATATATAATATATATATATATATTATATATATATACATTATATATATATATTTATATACATTATATATATATAATATATATACACATTATATATATATATATACATATATATATAATATATAATGTATATAATATATATAATGTATATAATATATATATATATTCATATACATTATATATATATATATAATGTATATATATAATATATATAATGTATATAAATATATATGATATATATTTATATATACATTTGTGGAATGCGATATGAGCAGGAAACTGTATGTGCTGAGCTCCATCTAGTGGTATGATATGGAGCTAATGGAGCTTGTTTAACAACCATCTCCAGTTCATCCAAACTGTGCACATGCTTACCAGGAACGTTCCACATGAAGTATTTGGAGGAAGTATTCTTGTCAAGTGTTCATGTAATCATTTTATTTGCATCCCTGGCTGTGCTGCTCCTCAGGTGGTCTTTAGAGAAGACATTTAGCTACATTCATACCCGTGTTTGCATCATGTCAGCAGATGCATTGCTATTGGCCCTGTTCTTGTAAAGTATACTTGAGGCCCTCTGAAGCACAAGAACATGGAAGCGTCTGCAGCTGTAAAACATTTAGAAAGACCTGTGTACAAAATGCTGTGTTTCTGCTATTACTGTTCCATGTCAGGCCTTTCCCTTCTTCACCGGATACAGATGGTAGACCTTCGTTGTAAAAATGAAACACGCTGCTATGATTAAATATGTTTTATTTGAAGTTCCATTCACCCTTCGGTTCCCTGCCAGATGTGACTTAAAAGACACCAAAAGAATTACATTTAAAAAGTAACTTTAAAATGAAAACCCCCATATGTCCAAGCACTGACCGTACTTACAGGACAAATCGCTTAAGAAAAGCTTAACATGCGTTTTCCAACACCAAAGAATATTGTGCAACGTATATTCCAAGAAATGCATGTATCCACATTTCACTGGACACATGCAAGATGACATGTGACAGGTCAGTTATACTCCCTTCAGAGATCATTTACACTCACTGCATACAGTACATCACCTCCTGCATGGAACACCCTTTCTAAGAGACTAATACCAGGGCATCAGTAACACGGGCACATTTCAGGCTGCTGTTACGTCAAGGCAGCTATGAGTTCAGTACTACTCAGGTGATGTAGTATCGTCATTTTAAGATCATTGTATGCCACTGATATGATAATATAATGTAATTATAATGCAAATACACCCTTTTAAAGAGCAATGCACTTTAAATTCTTATAGTTACTCAGATTTAGGAATTGTTGCAAAATATAAATCAAAACATCCCAAATAAATAAAACCTCAATAAAATAAAACCGTACAAACACAAATGTGCAATGACTGCCCAAGGCCCAAGTCTCATAATGGAGGGACATCCTTCCTTTGTAAACGGTGGCAGCTCCTTGTTTTAAGACCAACAGCAGCAAGTGTCCACAAATATCACAAGGCATTCATTCCCCCACACAACCACAAGGATGACACCACAATACAGATGTTTCTGTAACACAGGAAAGATACTGCAAGACTAAACGAACTCTACACAAACCCAGCCATACATTGTATGTATTCACAGCATTATGAAGCGCTTCAATGATAGAACTCAGGTCTAGCCTTATGAATGTCTTTAAAAACAGCCATAGAGGCAAAAGGGTGAAAAGAAAGCACAAAGGAGTTTAAAGTGTCTGCAGTGGAGAAAGGAAACAGCTCTCGTCTCTTTAAGATGCTTAGTCAGAGGAAACCCCGTCTCAAAGAAATGACATTTATATAGTAAATGGTTTTGCCAAATATGGTGTCTGGATTAGTGAGGCACACGGGACCCTTGAGGGGCCCTTGAGGGACCCTTGAAGGACCCTTGAGGGGCCCGTGTGGAGGGTTTGGTGGCATCTCGCGGTGAGGTTCTAGACTGCAACCAACCGAAACTTCTCCCGCATGACAAGCGCGCTGGAGAACGTGTGTGGTGCTATCTAACGTCAGTGTTTGGTTTGTCCGTTCTGGGCTACCGTAGAAACATGGCGGTGCAACACGAAGGACTCGCTCCCTGTGTAGATATGAAGGTTCATTCTAACGGAAACACAATATAAAAATGTCATTTCTATGAGACAGGGGACACCGTGGACACCGTAACCTCTGATGTCTCATCTTATTAGTCGGGTTCTTCATTCTGACAAATATTGGCTTTTTTCTGGATCACATGATTGCAAATGACGTACCAGGACATTCAGTCCAGTTTTAATGGATTGGTAATGTTAATCATAGGCACAGCTAGTTTCTGATCGATTGTGCCATTTCAAAGTGTGGCACTACAGGAAGCTGCCACCCAGATTGAAGGGGGTGAACTTCTGGGCCTGCTGAGCTCCGATTTCAGCCACATACAGGGCCCCTGTCTTCAGGTCCAGGTCCACCAGGTGGGGCTTCACTTCGTCAGCCAGCTGGATCACACTGGCCACACTGCACTGGCCAATCAAACCCACCGGTGGAGCGTCCAGCAGTGTAATCTGGTTGGTGTTGAGCTGGACAACGACAAAGTACTTCTTGTCCGGGGTCAGGCGGACTGAGTAGGGCGCATCCTCCGTGAAGCAGCTCCCCCACGTCCCCAGCCAGTCCCCGGTGATGGAGTTAAAGACCTGGATCCTCTTATTCCCCCTGTCGGCCACCCACACCCTCTGGAAGTTGTCCACAGTCACGCTGTGGGGGATGTAGAACTGAGCCGGGCCTTGTCCCTTCTCTCCGTGCATCCACATCACCTGCTGCTCTTTGGACAGCTTGATGAGGCGGTTGTTCACCCCACCGTCTCCGTCCACGATGTAAATCTCTCCGGAGTCGTGGACGAAGATCTCAGCCGGATTGTCGAACTGCAGAGGGTTCAACCCAGAGCCTGCGTTCCCCGGCGTACCAAGCACCTGACAAATACAAGAAAATATTCAACGCCCAGCAACATTTGGCGGATTTCTAATTTGATATATCACACTAAATACTTCAATGGAAAACGAGCTGTTGGAACCTGAACCAAAGGCTTTTAGTGACAATTTAAATCCCAGATAAATCCCCGTCACCTGCAGGAGCTTCCCAGATGGCGAGTACTGTTTGATGCAGTGGCCGTACGGGCCGGTCCCCACGTCTGTGATCCACACGGTGGGGTTTGAAGAGGCGGCGTCTGCTAAAAATAAACCGTGAGGCATCTCCAGAGTGGTTGTGTTCCAGGACATGAGGAAGTCTCCATCTGTGGTGAACACCAGCACCTTGGGCACATTGTCACCTGATGGCAAAGCAAAGGCGAAACACTTCAGGCAATAATTCAATATGATCATATGTTATTTCAACAGAATCATATTGTGATGAAATCATATGTCGAGATTTGGCAATACATTTCACACGGGAGTATACAAAGATGGGCTTTACACTGTGCTTATTTCATATAGACGATTTACTTACCAGCAAACATGCTTTATCGTGATATATATCATTATAGAGGTATAAAGAGACCTAATTCAGGACAGAAGAATGTGGGCATATCAACAAGTACATTTCATATTGATCTGATGTTCACGTGTTCAAAGTAAAGTATGGTGAAGAGAACAGGAGAACAATAGAACAAGAGAACACCGATAATACAATCTACAATCTGGAATTATCTTTACAAATGTTAATGAACATTTTCAATTCATGTGATTTCTTTTAAAATGAGGTAAAGGTTTTGTCTTCCACGAGTGTCATCAACAAACCCACATTTCCAGTCCACTAATAAACTAAATAGATATCATAGATCTATAATACATAGTGATGAATACGTGTGTTTACCTCTCTGCGCCACATACACCACACCAGCGTGCTGGTTGACAGCTACTGCAAACACGTCCCCAGTGAAGAGCTCTGGGTTCTTCGGCCAGTTCAGGTCCAGCTTGTAAAGGGGTCTTCCCAGCATCTGGTAGTCCTGCCTGAGGCTGGAGCTGCCCGGCTGCTGAGTGCCAATGGTGCCGTACAAGACCACCATGAGCACTGCTAGCGAAGCCATACTGGACGCGATCAAACACGTCCGGCCTCGCTTTTTCATCAGCATCAGTGGTTTACAGTCCTGAGAGAACATCGATTGAGTTGGTCCAAAACAAGCACACCGTTAATGTAATATAGATATATAATATATATATATATATATATAGAAGCTATTATGTTGAAATCCGGGGATTTAGATATATTGGTAATCCACAAACCACATTCAATGTAGTCACTTCCTGGAGTCCTAAACAAACACCAAACTAGATAGATGACTGAATAACACATAGCATTTCCGTTCAAAGTTTCGCAATAAAAGCATCGCTAAAAGACATCAATCCTAATACTACAAATGGTTATGTGGTCAGACTCAACGTGTGAATACATCTGAAAGAAATGTATCTACATGTCTTTCAGATGTAGCCTTCGGGCAAAATCCAATGCGTTCTTTACATCGACTATTTCAACACTATTCTTTTAAGACTTTTATTTCTTAGTGCAAGCCTTTTATATTCCCGTAACTTGACGCAACACAACATCCGGCCAAAGCGGAAAGACGGTGACGTCTTGACTGTGCTTCCCTGACAGCGGTGCTCACAGCGGCTAACAACCTTCTAACTCATCGTTTTCAACACTCTTTTTCATCGCATTGCGGAAGACAGTCCGCGGGGGACGGAGACACCTTTCATGTAGCGTAAACCATCGAAGTATCGATTCCATGGAAGTCGTGGACAGCCCGCTCAATCTCGTAAGTTTCGGTCTCGATGTTGCAATAACAGGCTAGCGTTACTGTAGCTAAGATATTGCACAGCTAAGCTACATTAGCTAGCGCCCATAGTTAGTTAGCGGCTATCCGCTACGTGTCCCTGTTGTTGTCCGACATGCTACACATGCTACACATGCTACACGTGATAACGTTACATTCGGTCCTCGGAGAAACGAGCTAGACGTCCGTCGCGGGACATTGTAGCTACTGTGTGGTGTTATTGTGATGTAATGACTAAGTCATGTTAAGAATTATTATTATTATTACAGAGAATGTTGTACAAGTTGTTAGCTACTTGTTTGCAAGGCCATTTGATAATAACCTGCTTTTAGCGGATTATAGCATTTTAAAAGGTAAATTAACGTTATGGCGTTAACTTCCACTGTCCCCGACCTCAATTACCCAGCAAGGTACCGCTAACGCTGAAGTACAAGGCTACCTCGGTGTTATTTAACCTCCTTATTGTCTGGTTGTTGTCAATTAAGCACAATAACGGGGCCATGCCATTGAAGGCACGTTACCTGATTAGATTTAGCATACAGCGTTGTAACCAGCTAGGACATTAGAGGGTCTGTATTTAGGTGTATCAGTAACAACCTATGTAGAGACAGCATTAGACAGTGTTCCATAAAGGTATTACTTCACCATGATCCTCTCATGAACACAATCATCTTAGGAGATATTGGTGTTCCTGATGATCGTGGATAGCCTCAGTCTGTGTGACTCATGTATCATCATAGCAATCAAATCACACATCTGGTTTTCTCCGGAAAATAAATCCCTGCCAATCACACTTCATAACCACTCCTACCCACCTGGATACAAATATGTATTCAGTCTACTGCACGATAAAACATATTTAAAGGTCTATTCCATAATTAAACAATAATGCTAGCCAGAAGTGATATCTCTTCTTGCCAGATTTGTAGGATATTTTTTTATATTATTGTGCTTTTTCTTGTGAAGGCAAGGAGACATGCCATTTCTGTCCACGGCCTTAGAAAATAGAGTCACAAGGGCATCACAACATACCAAAAACATCCATTGTTATCCAGATGGTTAGCAGTAAATGAGCGAAATCCCTGAAGACATTCAACACAGTGGTAACTGGTATGAGCTCCAACCCCGTGCGGATTGAAAGGTGTACAGCTTAGCTGGGTAACCGATAGCCCCTCCCATTGTGATGGCTTCAGTAACCTCCGACCTAGGTAACGAGCGCACCCCCTAAAATCTACACTCAAAGACCCACTCAGCCTGCTTAGGGGGGCGAAACCAGCATAACTAAAAACACTAGCCACCGTCGTATCGCTTATTTCAGGCTAAGAAGTCTGCCTCCCAGAGAGCCCGATATCAATGCATTTGTGTGTGCACAATAGGTGGTGGAGGTCTGGAAGGACTCCAGGATGGACCCGTTTAAAGGGCCACCGCTGGAGGAGGAACCTCACAGTTATGAAGAGCAGCTTCAGGACCCTAACACTATCAATCTGACCCCTATTGCTTCACCATAAACACAACAGCTGATGTCTCAACTCTATGATCACATGATGAACCCTTTCCTCTCCAGTCTGCTCCTCTTTGTCTTTCTCTCCAGCATCTTTAACCTCCTGGTCCATACATGGTAGATAACTAAACATCGTCAGATCATCGGATGTTTACCTTTGACATGCTTCTTTAAGTTAACACTTGTTTCTTAAGTTCCTGAGTGAAACATCAGTCCACATGTTTCTTTAAACGGTTACCGTTTTTGCATCAATCCACGGTTTCCTCATTTACTCATCTTAACCGATTGTGAACTGAAGAGTATCTGTGATTATACATCAATCAATGAATGAGAATCACGTAAACATCATTATTATTAAATGAACACTAAGTATTTATACAAATCAAAGAATGAAAATCATGACAGATTCAAAGTGACTCTTAAATCAATACTAACTGAGTACAAATGAACTTAAATGCATTAATACTGAATGAATCGAATAAAAGAAAACAATACTTAGAAATCCGCCTCCTATGCTCTATGTCTAGTGGTTATAAGAGCCGAGCTGTGTAGAAACTACAATAGTGTATTTAGAAATGTTCCTTTTGTAAATCTTTGTTCATACTCACGCTTGGCACCTCAGCGCGAGCTGCGAGTATGATTCTCCAAAACGCCAGATGTGTACAAATAAAATGAACCGTGAAGAATCATAAAGACGAGTGTAACCCAGAGCCTGTAGGTGGAACCGGTGAAAGCCATAAACCAACCTCTGACGAGGAGGGATTGTGATTATGTGTAAACTCATATCTCATATTCATGGTCTACTTTATTGTCTTTGTACAAGCCCAGTAAATGAACAAGTTCAGTGTTAAAAGCATTATAAAGAACCAAAGGTTGAATATCCTGTAAACTATTTACTTGAATGATGATTTTTAAGACCTCCTGTTCCTAAAGCATGTACAAGTGAACTGGTCTTCTTTGTATAATCCCTGTAGACGTATGAATAGTGCTTTTATCAGTGAACTAGTGACAGTCACTTGATCGCCCACCAAGTTACAAATATTCAGAGGTGCACGACCAACACCGTGACCACTTGCTTCACGCGCCGGCCGTGATTACGTCACTTTCTGGTGCGCGCCTCACGCCGGCTTCACCACTGCGAGTGTAAACTAAGTTTAAGTGTCACACACACCACAGGTTGCTTCAGGCTGTGCTTACAGGGTCTAACTTCCTCCTCTAGCTTTGCAGAAAGCAGAAGTTCATCTGCAGCTTCATAATGTTGCACAGTTTTCCAGGTGTTTGTCTAATACGTGATATATGTGTGTATATAGGTATATGTGATAAATCGATTGGTTAAAATGAGAGAGCGGTTATGGGTGAGGTGTGTCTCAGACGGTGTAGGAGGATAAGAACAAGCAGGTGGAGATGATGGATGGAAAGAGGCACGCTTAACTCTGTTACTTTAATGTGCTGTTTAATGCATGAGAGGCGGCGCAAAGACAATATGTGTTCTTCCTCCATCAGCTGTCGTGACCAAAACACATTCTCTGCTGACCCTCACCCACCACTGCCCGACATTATCAATCCACATTTAAGGTCTTCAGGCTCATATTTTTGCTTTGGAGCTTGTCTCCTGCATCACTTTTTCATTTCAACAACATTTAGTTTCACTGCATCTGAAGGAACGTTAGCTAGAACGTTAGCTAGAACGTTAGCTAGCTCACAGTGGAGGAACACTAGCTGATGACGTGTGGTGATCGGGGTGTTGATATTCAAACAGAACTGCTCATTAAAATGATGCTTTGTTGGATTTGCTATGTCTTATTTATATAAGTGAATTATTGAGCACATTTGGTTATTAAAAAATGACTTAATTGAGTCAAATACACCAGTATGGAGGCTTCAGCATTCATGTTTCTCCGGTCGTATACTCAGGTTTTTCCTTTTGGTTTGTCACCGTCTATCCATAGACCAATCTCTCCTTTAATGCAATCAATAATTCCCATGATCAATATGTTGTACTGGAAATATTATAACAAAAATGCTATTTACACAAATTCTACAAACTAGACCTGGCTATTCCAACAAGTATACTTTTCTCTAATAATCGATTAATGGTCAGAAAACAGTAATAAAATGCCCGTTTGAATTTCCCAGAGCCCGAGGTGACCAACAGTCCATAACCCGCTCACGTATGAATAAGAATGAGCAGCTGATGACGAGAAGTCGTCTACAGCGATGATAACGAGCACACACAATGACTGAAGCTAGTGACTGAAATCATAGTTTAATTATCAACATAAGTGAGTGTGGATTGATTGTATTAATGAGCGAATGGTTTCTGCTCTAGTTGTATCTCTTAACCATGAACAATATGATTCCCTTGATGTGTGATGTGATTGAATATGAATATAAAGCTGAATCTCGTTCGCTCCGTGTGCGGGCCTCTCTTCAGGCCCACCAGCAGTGCAGGAAGGCAGACCGTCTGCTCGTGGCGGGGAAGTATGAAGAGGCCATCTCCTGCCACGGAACAGCTGCAGGTGAGTTCACTGCAGTTCACCGTTGAGGAGAGCTGCTCTGAAGCATACCATCTGGTGGATGACGGTTCCTTTCTTTGAGCTTTTCTTCTTTTTTTAAGTGAAACAATGACTTGGGATTAAAGTCCAGCTTGACTATGATGACTTTATTTCATTTAAGGGTGACTTTCCATGTGTTGCTGTCCCTCACAGTTAACTGAGGACTGCAGTTCCTACACAGTTTGAACACCCTCAAATGAGACATCACCAGAGCCTCACAATCATTGTGTCCAGTGCTGGAGGACAGAACAGTGTGTCTGTCCTAGTCATGTGGCTGCAGTGAATGCAATAAGTTGCATGTCTCATAGAATTGATGTAAACTGCTCCAGCATTCACTGTGAGAGGTGCAGTATGTGTTGTAGTCCTCAACTGTCTCTGTGTCCCCCAGATCTGCTGACAGATGCAATGAAGACAACAGAGTGTGAGCAGGTGAGACAAGAATTATTATTAACAATAATAGCCATGCGCATCTTTCTAATTACTGTCACAACACAAGCTGTTGACCTGAAATGTAGCCAGCTAGCTTACTTATAGAATAATGCTAATGGAATAATGTAAAATGTAATTATTGCATGAACAAAAGTCAGGAAATATTGATATTTTGAGCCAGGCTAAAAGCTGTTAATATGTTTGAATAAGTTGTCATGCGAGAAAGCAACTATTTAGATAACAATATGTGGTCAGTTTTTCCATATATCACCTGTTAGCATGTTAGCATGTGATTTCCAACACAAGCTCCGTGTTTGTCTTCAGTACAGTTTGATATAGAAGTGTGAACGTTGTGAGTGCTGTGTTGATGCTCCGTGTCCGGTGTCGATGCTCCGTGTCCGGTGTCGATGCTCCGTGTCCGGTGTCGATGCTCCGTGTCCGGTGTCGATGCTCCGTGTCCGGTGTCGATGCTCCGTGTCCGGTGTCGATGCTCCGTGTCCGGTGTCGATGCTCCGTGTCCGGTGTAGATGCTCCGTGTCCGGTGTCGATGCTCCGTGTCCGGTGTCGATGCTCCGTGTCCGGTGTCGATGCTCCGTGTCCGGTGTCGATGCTCCGTGTCCGGTGTCGATGCTCCGTGTCCGGTGTCGATGCTCCGTGTCCGGTGTCGATGCTCCGTGTCCGGTGTCGATGCTCCGTGTCCGGTGTCGATGCTCCGTGTCCGGTGTTGATGCTCTGTGATGCTCTGTGTCTGTAGGCTCGTCTGTCCATGGAGCTGCAGAGGGACAGTCATATCAAACAGCAGCGGCTGATCCAAGAGCGCTGGAAGAGAGAGGCTCGACGCGAGGCCACAAAGGCCCGACCTTGCCAGGTGCAGCACTCCAGCAGCCCGGCCAGCCTCACCCAAACCCAGCCCACGGGCCAGCTCCAGCCCCATGGTTCCCCAGGCCTCTCAGCCGCCAAGGGTGCCGGAATCAGGGAGAGAGAGTACGACACCTTGCTCTATCAGCTGCAGACTCGGCAGACTGGAGGCTGCCAGCCTTTGACTCCACCGTGCCCCGGATCTAAGACCACCAAAGATGACAAAACTCGCCTGGAAGAACAACAGACCACCATAAAGGACCTGCGGCGCCTGGTCGACCAGCTGATGGACGAAAACGAGCGGCTGGCGTCCGAGAACAAGCAGCTACAATCGGAAAACGGCCGGCTGCGCGTCGAGGCGGTGGACTTCGTGGAGCGCTCGGAGCTCTGGGTGCTCCCGCAAGCAGGCGGCGCTATGGGAACAGGAGGCGGGCAGGAGAGGAAGAGCACGGGGAAGGGGAAGGAGATCGCAATCCCCCAGCTGCCCCCGCTGGAGATGCCGGCTCAGGAAGATCTAGGTCTGGACGACCTGCCTCCTCTGGAGCTGCCAGAGGACATCCAGAACGAACTGCAGGAGCTAATGAACAGGGATAAACTGTGATGAGAGACATGTCTGACGCACAAACGCACACAACCAGTCTTGAGTCTGGATGCAAAACACGTTTGACATCTGAAACCCACAGGCTCCGTCTGATCAGACCTCTGCTCACGTTCAGGGTGGACAGAGCTGTCTCAGAACTTCCTCTGATAAGAATGAAACTAATCTCAGTAATCAGAGTGATATACCGCTAATACAACGCAATCTAAGATACAGGAGTCGCTCACCCACAGTGTCCGTTGGAACATTGGTGACATTGGGATGGAAGTTTTTAAATGTTCATGTTTTTTAATTTAACAGAATGCTTTCTTCTTTTTTGTCTGGAAGTAGCAATTAAACAACTCTGAACAACTTAGGCAGCATCATTTCATTGTTCCGGAGCTAAATTATAGTTATTTACATGATACTTTGTGCAAATGTTAGCACAGTAGCCAACATCCCTTTACAAGCTGCTGTACTGAGCAGGAAGGTGTGTGTGTCTGAGCTGAGTGGGAAGAACACGAGGCCAGTGGCTGCAGAGAGTGATGATCATTCATTTGGGAAACATTAAATAAACAACAATATTACGTTGTTTTATTATTACATTGGTGGATTTCTTTTTGGGGGGGTGAGGAATTTAAGTTTTAAAGCATTCCTAGTGCTGGTTATTATGTTACAGTGTATTTACGTGTAAGAGTTTAAACCAAGGAGTGTGGTCATGCAGTGTCTGTAAGGGGGGGGCGAAAGTGGCTGCAGGCCCAGGAGGGGCTTATTGGGTTTCAGACAATCATTGAGCTGATCGATATGTAGTGTGAGAAGGGTTTGAAACTCAGGAGGAGGGCAGATCTTCTGCTGGCCACCGAGGAGGGATACCAGCCTCCTGGCTGGCTCGGATTGGATCTCACATTTCATGGAATTTATACGTTTGTTTTGTTATTAATAGTGTGTTCAGTTTGCAACTGTTTAGCTTCTGTAGTTATTAAATCTCTTTTGATTTGATTATAACCTGCACCGGCTGTCTTTTTGGCCCTGCCTTGTTGAAGGATGACCCAGCACATGGGGAGGGCCGGCCTTTCTCTTTGTTCAAACCTGAACGGAGAATACACAAATGTGATTTTGTATAACTTTTTCTTTACTTCTGCATCAGAACCTGTTTTCTTTTTGACTCTATTGGGAAGAAAGAAAGCATGAATGTGAGATGAAAGAACTGAACTTTCTTCTTTTCTGCCTTAAAGTCTTCTTTAGATTAGTGTCTAGTTTTTGAAGTAGTATTCGTCCAGGAGATAATCGTGTAATCGGTATGGCTTACAGCTAATGAAAACCCAAAATTCAGTGTCTCAGAAAATTAGAATATTACATTAGACCAATTAAAAAAAGGATTTGTAATACAGAAATGTTGCCCTACTGAAAAGTATGTACAGTATACAGTCTGCACTCAATACTTGGTCGGGGCTCCTTTTGCATGAATTACTGCATCAATGCAGCGTGGCACAGAGGTGATGAGACTGTGGCACTGTGAGGTGTTATGGAAGCCCAGGTTGCTTTGATAGGGGCCTTCAGCTCATCTGCATTGTTGGGTCTGATGTCTCTCATCTTCCTCTTGACAATACCCCATAGATGGAGTTTGGAGAAACAGAAAGGAGTACCAGCAAAGCAATGTACTGCTGTGGACGTATTTTAGAATCAATATCAGTTTAAGTGAACGCTTTATTTAGAATGTTTCCACAGGTTTACTTTGCAGACAGATGGCTCACTCTGACGGGGAACTGAAGCCGTTGTCTATGTCTCCTCAAAGCCACAAGACTCCTTTGACAAAAACTGTGATTTTACCTCGCAGCATGCAACAGCAAAGTCATTATATCTTACCATGGATCTTGGAGACAGTGCAGAGGACAGTCCTTTCTTTTTATAAGAGGGCTAATGTTGAGTGGGCTTGCCCCTTGACATGCACACGCAATGGTAAATTGGTTACACACACAAGATAAAAAATTATCATATATTAATTTAGCTGATGTCTGTACTGTGTATTTTGCTTTTTCAGGATATCCAGCAATTGGTGATGGCATGACTCACCATTTCTTTGCAACCATCATGTCCAAACTTCTGTATGGTTTTGAGATGAATTTTGGTAAGTGAATATTCACTTTGGCTGCTGGCTGGTTGTCAGCTTTCAGGCTCTGTGTTTGGTTCGCACCAGTTCCAGGCTGACAACAGATCAGTCTCTACTTACCCAGAGAATACCTAAAACCTTAAAGAACAGCTGCTGTGGCCCTGTAGGTTTCTACAGGATCACCCAAAGTATTCAGTGGCTGTGTTAGAGTCAAAAATCTAAATGACTAATTATAATATGTGTGCTCACAAAGTCTGGTGTCCTCACGTGATCTTCATGGCCTGCGTCCTCATGTGAATGTGTGAACTTACTCTGACATTAGGTTCTACAGTGTCTGGGAAAGAAAGCGTTCTCAGTCTGTAAATGAGAATAAGGAAGATAGACACAGAGTTGTTTTGAGAAAGTGAACTTTGTGCCAGAACAGATGCTCAAGTGAAGTTCTCTTCCCAGACTACATGGGTTGGACGCCATTTTGTGTGTGTGTGTGTGTCACCTTTTGTGACGAAGACCTCATTGTAAACCAATCCTGTGCCAGCCATTGCATGTTGTTTACTCAGTATAAATATCAGAAGCTCAGAGTCAGAACTCCGAGCGGCCTTGATGCATATCCTGATGTGAATCAACTCTGTCTCCTTCTTGCAAGAATAAATGTGCTGTGATTAATGATTTTCCATCGGTCTCGAGTGAATTTTTCCCACATAGATGGTCCTTCGAGGCGGAGATCAACATCTCCTACTTCTCTCTAGCTTTGATCCTGAAACCATGCACGGAAGAGTCCCGGACTCTTGACAAAGACCTCCGCCCTATTCTCACACGAGAATAGTTTGGCAAATTGAGAGGCCAGGATTCTGCTGGGGGGGAGGAGTGACGATATCCTTATGGGTGAACCGGGCCGTTGGAAGTCATTACAGGTAATAAGATCTTAAAAACAACAGTTAAGATTAATGATTTTCCATCGGTCTCGAGTGAATTTTTCCAACATGTTCTTTCACTTTTCTCTGTTATTTGAAGTACCACGAGGAACTCTTTTTGAGGGAGAACAAGATCATCTGATTCCCTCCACTTTGCGTTACCGTTTGGAGAGTCATTCATTCGTCCATAATGGGCCATGCCTTGGAGGACTCAGCCCAGCTATCCTGCATGTGCTCTTTGGTGGATCCCCAGAAGAAGCCCTAATAGATATTAAGGACTATGCTGACCGTGATATCTGTGAGACAGTCAAAGTGGTACAATACATTTTTGCAGTAAGATTTTAATGATACAAATTCGGGGCAAGGACAATAAAAGGAATATCTGATGTCAGACATTTTTTGGAGATATTTATAATACCACAATCACATAATTTACTAATTTAAACCAGCAGAGGGTGCTAAAGCAATATTAAAACTATAAACGTAAATACATTTCTTTAAAACACGTAATTATAGTGACGGATGTCATCATGTAAAATGTGTTTTTAGAGCAAACAGTTTTAACAGGTTCCCAACATGCTGTTCAAAAGTGATAAAAAATGACATTATTTGGCATGTGGTTTGAGACCAGTGTGATTGATAGTTATTGACAAGTTGTCCTTTCCCTATTTGTTGTATCAAATCTGAATATTATGCAAGTCTTGAGAAATCAGGAATTCTAATTCTAATTGTCATCATTAGCTGGAGGGTACAGCAGAATTGTCATCAAAAGAAAAGAACATAATTAATGAGTTGGCACTGTCCTGGGATCTGCCTCCAGTCACATCTGAGATCAGGTGATGGACAAACTGCTCCTCGAGTATTCTGATCTAACCGATCATATAAACCACACCGACGAATCAGAGTTGAAGTTCTGATGTAGGACAACATTTTGTCTTTTTTGTGACATACAGAGATAGATGTTGAGTTTATGAATTAATGCTAATTAGGCTATTAGTTAAAGATTAGATGGCTGCTTTGCTTTTCTGTTGTGATGCAAATGTTTTGCAGGTCCTCAAACCTCAAGACAAGTTGTTGCTGTTCGTTATTTGTGGTATTAAAAAATATATATGTACTGTCAGTGCTGTCATTACCATTCTTCTTACTGTAGTGTTCATCTTTTTAGCCATGTGAAACAAAGAGGAGTTTAGTAAATAAGAATATGATTCAACACTGGTTTCAGAACTATGCTTCATCAGAGCTCCGGCTTCTTTATGTCATAGTTTACTATCATCAGCTTGTGACGCAGGCATTTACTGCAGCATTTCTCATATTACACTCACAGTTTGTACAAAGACATTCAACACATTGGACGGGGCCATCAGGGTCTGGTAGACGTTCAACTTCCTGGTCAGTTAGTGAGCGTTGCAGCTGAACTTCAGGGACCACAACACCAGGCCGACGAGGACCACGCGGTCCGGTCAACCTGCAGTTAAAGGGTCTGTTCAGCCAAAAGTAATGTTTAACTTATTATGGTCAACATGTCTACAGAACTGTGAGTCATTTTCAGTCAGTTATTCATTTTTTAGAACCTTGTTTTATCATTTCCTTTGATTCTGGATGAAGATGCCATGAACAGCTGTGGCATGAGAAAGAGAGCCAATGAATGACTACAGGGAGCAGAGAGCTACGATGTATAAGCATCTCTAAAGCACTGCTCCTTGTTTGATCATTCCAGCAACACCTTATATCTCTATTAGTTACATTATGCTTCTGATGCACTTTGGAATGGACTTATGCATTATTTATAATATAAAAACTTTGTGTAATGTTAGATAACATTACAGTCATTTAAGTGTATTCAACATCGGTATTCAAGAGAACTACTAGTCACCAGAAGTCATGAGTACATCTCCTTTAAACAAGCATCTAAGAGCATAAACCAGAGTACAGTGTAGATACAGTGGGGTTCATGTTGACCTTGTCCCATGTAGGAAAGTATCATAGTAAAAATAAAATGACTGAATTCAAACCTGTATTGGGGACGGGTTTCCCTCCGTGTGTAGTCGGTGGCAGTTCCAGCCATGCTGGACGTTTCGTTGTTGTATTGAGAAGGCCTTCTCTCTCAAGGCTGGTAAAGATGGTGTAGAAGAGATCAAGTACGCCGCCATGAACGTCTCTCCAGAGCCTTTCTATTCTGAAGGGGAAATAAATATCTAGTCTGCCTACAATGAACAAAAACACAACATACAGGCAAATGACCACCTTTTACCTAGCATCAATGATAAGTACAGTAAACTAGATCTGAATGAAATGTATTTAAAGTTCTGTATTTAATATACAGTCCTAATGACAGTTTATTACTAATATTTGTGTTCATCTCGTAACCTTGTGGCAGCGAGGGCCCCGTATAGGATAAGTTGACTGCCTGCCACTTTAAATTAACTTTAGCAAAGCTCTTCTTCAGACTTCACAATAGAAATAGGTTAGTCTAGGGTTAGCACTGTTGGAATATCAGCTGAACTAATCACAGTTTAAACCTCTTCAATCCATATTTACAGTTCAATAATCAAACTAATTCAACAGGATTCTTCTGTAATGTGACACTGTGGGACATCCACTAAATGGAAGTCTGAATCATTTCATTCTTCTTTTTTTGGGGACAAAACTATTTCAAATGTAAATAAAACATTTGGTGTCTTAATTATACGTTATATAGTTATTGTTGAAGGAAAGCAGAGAACCATCTATACAACGGCTGATCACTAACGTTTCAATGGCAGTGTATCAACATAGAATTGAGGAGAGTTTATATTGCCATCTTTTACAAAGTGTTATTTTGATAAATGTTTGAATGGATGATTATGTTACCTTTGATTATGGACGCTCCTGCCAGCTCTGTGTTCCCACCATGTAGCCTTTATCTGACCTCACAGGAGGTGAGTACCACCATGCACAACAATACGCCATCTGAAAGAGATAGGTATGAGCACAGATTAATATCAGTACCACTGCGGCATTATGCATACATGTGTGTAACGTGTTTAGTTCTAGAGGAACGGATATGAAGGCAAATCACCGTCAAAATCCGAGAGCGCAAATGAGATCCATGCGCGCGCGAAAATCGCGCGGGAGCAAAAGTCGCTCGCGAAGCTTTAACCTGCTCGCTCTCGAGTAGTTTTTCTGTTTGACAGTAAGTGGGCGGACCCAGTCTCCATTGTATCTCTACATCTAATTGGTCACAATCCTGGTCTTTGGATAGACCTGATATCACTCTGACACAGACGCTAGGTCTGTTAGAGGTGGTTTTCAATCCGCCACTAAACACTACTGTACTCCACTACATCTCAGCATGTTCTACATTTGTCTGACAGGTTTTGTAAACTTTTCAGACTGTAGAGGCTGATGAAATACTAATTATGTTAATAGCGTTTTGAAATACAATAATTAAAAATGTGTTTCTCTTGTAAATGGAGTCAAGTTATTAGTGGATGAAAAAGTATTCAGATCCTTCACAGTAAACGTACTAATACCATACTGATGAAACAATCCACTACCAGTAAAATACCTGCATTCAAAACCTTAGTCAAGTATGTTATTATCAGCTAAATGTACTTTAAGTGCAGAAAGTAAAAGTACCCGTGCAGTCAAATGTACATTATTTGCCCCTGACCTGTAGTGCAATCTGAAGATCTCCCCCTAGGTCTGAGTCAGAGTGATATCCGGTCTATCCAAAGACCAGGATTAGATGTAGAGATACAATGGAGACTGGGTCCGCCCACTTACTGTCAAACAGAAAAACTACTCGAGAGCGAGCAGGTTAAAGAATCGCAAGCGAGCAGGTTAAAGACTCGCAAGCGAGCAGGTTAAAGACTCGCAAGCGAGCAGGTTAAAGACTCGCAAGCGAGCAGGTTAAAGAATCACAAGCGAGCAGGTTAAAGAATCGCAAGCGAGCAGGTTAAAGACTCGCGAGCGAGCAGGTTAAAGTTTCGCGAGCGACTTTCGCTCGCGTGAGACGGAATTCCGCTCGCGGAGTGATGTAAAAGCGCTCGTCAAAGTAAAATACGCGCGGCTGTTTGATTTGCGCGCATGGATCTCATTTGCTCTCTCGGATTTTGACAGTGATTTGCCTTCATAAACGGAAGACGTGTAGCCATTGTTGTTGATGTCGTGCATACGTTTTGAGTAAAGTCTTAAACATGTACAGTTGTCGCTGGAGTTATTGAACTAACATGGTAGCAGAGGATGGCGGCTGTTCCGCCGCCGTTTGACGAGAATAAGTCTTGAGAGCTGGAAAAATGAGGCTGAAATTTGGAGGCTTACATCTTCAGGACATTACTGTGTGAACATCAGAGATGAGAGTAACCCAGAATGAGGAGGACATTCTCACTGTGACAGAAAACATGACAGCAAAAGAAAAACAGAAAGTTCTGTTCAAACTACACAAGCAATTTGGACACGCCTCTGTTGACAGACTGAATAAACTACTGGCCTGATGATGAATGCACCACAATCCTTAAGGACATTGTAACAAACTGTGAGACGTGCATCAGATATAGCAAGCCAAAGCCAAAGCCAGGTGGGTTTGGCCTCAACCTACAATGAAACTGTAGCTGTGGATTTGCATGAGCTAGAGCCGGGTGTGTGGTATCTGCATGCAATTGACCACTTCACACGCTTCAGTGCAGGGAGCATCGTCACCACCAAGACAGCCAGGAGGAGGGAGCCATGGTCAATCGGACGCATCTCAGAACAACTCAACCACAACTTGTGAAGGCCTTAGTCTGAAAACTGGACAGGTAGTTACATACACAGATAGTGGGAGTGGCCAAGCACACACTGGAAACATCCTCAGCACGGCAGGAAAAGCCACTGGAACATACAAAGACTGGTATCATTTGGAGTACATTGAGCCTGAGGAAATCAGAAGAGGTGACCTTGAGGTTTCAGCACTTGGGAAAAGACAGCTCGCTGAAACTAGTTCAGTGATTCCTCGATGGGAAGCCTTCCAGACGGAGGCACTCAAGGCGGACACCTGGGCCAAATCCCAGGCGCGAAGTCCGTGAGGGTTTAGGGCTGTCCCACTGTCACATCATCGAGTGTTTGAGGCTCTCTCACAGATATTTTGAGCCCTTTATGAACCCTTTCCATAAATCAGCATAGGATGCTGACTTAGCCTAAGGGAATTACCCACAAATCATTGCAATGTGACGTTAAACACGAGGTAACCAGTGGACGCATGGAGACGTAAACAAAAAGGTAAACAAAGAGGACGGATCACGTGTGTTCAGCCTGGAGTAATAAATGTACTCAGAAACATTAAGAGTTAAAGATGGAACAAAAAATAAACATGAAATCAGAAGATATTTATTTATTTATTCGTCAAATATTGGATTTTGTCATTGAAGCTGTTTTGACAAAAACAACTTAGATTATATAAAATTACTTTTCATCTTGTGAGGAAAGAGCCTGAAGACGTTCAAATCAGGGAGTACAATGTATAAAATAAATACACACAATTATACATCATATTTGTTGTCGTTTTCATGGTAACGTGATATGTTGCAGTAAAGTGCTGTCCCATTCCTATTCACACCATCTCACGCCCTCAGTCTCTCACACTCAACCACTTACCAGGTGACGTCAGTGAGTCCTTGAGGGTTCAGGGTTCAGGGTTTAGGGGGGGCAATCGGATTTGGCCCTGGTCATGCTTATGGGAGAGAATGGAAGAAGTTCACCTATATGCTGGCAGTCAAACAGGATCAGGAGAGTTGTCCGAAGCACCTTAGCAGGAGAGACTTTGGCATTGACAGTGCAGTCTTCTTGGCTACACTCTACTCAGAACTTACCACAGGTGATCCACACGGAACAATTTGCCCATTGTGTGTGTAACGGACAATCACTCTCTTCTTGATGCTGTCAAGTCCACCAAAACAGTCACTGAAAAGAGACTCCGCCTCCAAATCAGCAGCGTCAAGGAGCTCGTCCACTCTGGGACCATCCAGCAGACCATGTGGTCAGCCTCCAGGGAACAGCTCGCTGGCTGCTGGACTAAGAATCTGCACTCGTTCTGCTGAGGGCTCTCAGGCTAAACGAGCTAATCAACAGAAGCCTTACTACCCTCAAACTCTAGTCATTAAAGTTGCAAGTTTAAACCTGTTCATCTGTTTAAAGTTTGTTTTTTGTGACTCTTTTTCTGTAAAGAGAAAGGAGGTAAATAGAACTTCCGCTTGCAATGCAACGACTTCCGGACACATTGAGGAAAGAAATATCTTCTGCGTCTGCCCCAATTGTTCTTGAATTGTAGCAGAAAAGCATCTAGAGCAGGGGTGTCAAACTCAATCACAGAAAATGACAAAATTAAAAATTGGGACAACGTTGAGGGCCAAATAGGGTCAACATTTAATAAACAGGATAGAAAGGATATTGGACAAAAGGAAATAGGCTACATTCTTTTATGCATATGGTCCAGAGCCAGATGTTTGGCATCTTTTCTTGGCTGCCAGTTCATTAATGTCTGGGGTTAGGTTCTGTGCTGTGGAAGCATGCACACATGAAAAGCCAAATTAAGTTGTGCAATAACTTTATGAGATAAGATCTATGACCTCAGTATTTGTCTTCAAATGCATATGTCAAAGCACAACAAGTTTCATGCTATATAGTTCATTTAAAATGGTCAATACACTGTAGTTAATAAACAGGTTCTGGGTTTCATTAAGTATGGGTTTGAAATTAAAATGATCTTATGCTTAAAAGTGATTTGTATGCTGTGGAAAGTCATGATGTAGAAGCACTCTATACACAGCCCAGAGAATAATCCTGCAAAAGGATTTTTATTATTCATTTATTTTATTGTATGTAGAATAGTTAAAAGTGCAAACAGTGAATAAACTTGAAGGATTTTACTTGGGATAGCTTCGTGGTGTCATTGTCTTGACAACAATGCCAGCAAGTTCAAGATAAATCTACTCTTTCTCATCACAAGTCTCAACACTCTAGCTTGAACTATTCACCCAAATAGTTTAAGAAGCCTTTATTTAAATAAATATATTGATGATATAATGAATCATCACATACAGTGTTTGCGCCCATTGGCAGTTTCCTCACGATCAGTTGTGGGAAAGTGGCAGAAATATTACTTTATAACAGTAATATATTATGTTCATTATTTAGAATATTTGTTTATTTATTTAATTTAGCTCTTAAATTGATCGCTGGAGCAAGCACGTTTGAAAACACGCAACTTTTACTTTGAAGGCGAGCTGTCTCTGTTTACAGCTCTCGACTTCCTTTCCTCAATTTTCATTTGAATAGAAAAGTACCGTGGCCAAATGTGGAGCAGTAAATAAAGGGGTGAAGAGGGCAGCAATTGACACCCTTCCTGTGAAACAGCTTCTGGCAAACTCATAACATTCATTTTATGCATAGGTGTTAGGGTTCTTAAGTGTTTCACAGCAACATTGTATGTCTGTGAATTAGCAGCTATACAAAACATTGCCACACCTGGCTTGTGTTTAGAGGATTGCCTTAACACAACCCACTACAGTAACATTTGATGAGATGAATGTGCATCACAGCAAAAGCTGTCATCATAGAACCCTTTTTTTCAGAACTTGTCATTGGAATGGTGGCTCATCATTCTGTGATGTCATACTAGTCCCTTCTAGAACCCTGGCATGAACTGAGTAGCAGAAGGGTCACTTATAACTAGAGCAAGTTGTTGAAAGTCAGTAGAGACACCTGCACAAGTCCTCGTACTGAAAGCAAAGATGTCGGTGTTTAATGAGCTCCGACTGGAACAACAGCTTTGTGACGCGGTGATCAGAGTGGACAACGTTGAGTTTCCTGTGCACAAGATCGTCCTCTGCAACTGCAGCCCGTACTTCATGTGAGTTGGTTCTTGGGTGTTAATAGGGGGATGCTGATTCATGGAGAAGATATACATACCCATGTGAAATAAGACATTTTAAAAGGATATACTCATGTATTTTTGTTGTAAAGTTAAAGTTCACTGTCTGCACACATTCAGCTTGCTGAAGGTGATTTACAAATTAAGTTGGCGCCTCAGTCAGTACAGCAGCAACAGTTAAAAGGTGTATAAAAAACATTAAGACAAGACATATATACATATATAAGACATTATAACAAATAAATAAGATCAATTCAGCACCAAATCTGTGTAACAAATGGTATATTATCTGTTTGTATATTAACTGTTTGTATATTATCTGTTTGTATATTAACTGTTTGTATATTATCTGTTTGTATTTGTATATTATCTGTTTGTATATTATCTGTTTGTATATTAACTGTTTGTATATTAACTGTTTGTATATTAACTGTTTGTATATTATCTGTTTGTATTTGTATATTATCTGTTTGTATATTATCTGTTTGTATATTAACTGTTTGTATATTGTCTGTCTGTATATTATCTGTTTGTATATTAACTGTTTGTATATTAACTGTTTGTATATTATCTGTTTGTATATTATCTGTTTGTATATTAACTGTTTGTATATTAACTGTTTGTATATTATCTGTTTGTATTTGTATATTATCTGTTTGTATATTATCTGTTTGTATATTAACTGTTTGTATTTGTATATTAACTGTTTGTATATTATCTGTTTGTATATTAACTGTTTGTATATTAACTGTTTGTATATTATCTGTTTGTATTTGTATATTAACTGTTTGTATATTATCTGTTTGTATATTAACTGTTTGTATATTAACTGTTTGTATATTATCTGTTTGTATTTGTATATTAACTGTTTGTATATTATCTGTTTGTATATTAACTGTTTGTATATTAACTGTTTGTATATTAACTGTTTGTATATTATCTGTTTGTATATTAACTGTTTGTATATTAACTGTTTGTATATTATCTGTTTGTATTTGTATATTAACTGTTTGTATATTATCTGTTTGTATATTAACTGTTTGTATATTAACTGTTTGTATATTAACTGTTTGTATATTATCTGTTTGTATATTATCTGTTTGTATATTAACTGTTTGTATATTAACTGTTTGTATATTAACTGTTTGTATATTATCTGTTTGTATTTGTATATTAACTGTTTGTATATTATCTGTTTGTATATTAACTGTTTGTATATTAACTGTTTGTATATTATCTGTTTGTATATTAACTGTTTGTATATTAACTGTTTGTATATTAACTGTTTGTATATTAACTGTTTGTATATTAACTGTTTGTATATTAACTGTTTGTATATTAACTGTTTGTATATTATCTGTTTGTATATTATCTGTTTGTATATTATCTGTTTGTATATTATCTGTTTGTATATTATCTGTTTGTATATTAACTGTTTGTATATTAACTGTTTGTATATTAACTGTTTGTATATTATCTGTTTGTATATTAACTGTTTGTATATTATCTGTTTGTATATTATCTGTTTGTATATTATCTGTTTGTATTTGTATATTAACTGTTTGTATATTATCTGTTTGTATATTATCTGTTTGTATATTATCTGTTTGTATATTAACTGTTTGTATATTAACTGTTTGTATATTAACTGTTTGTATATTATCTGTTTGTATATTAACTGTTTGTATATTAACTGTTTGTATATTATCTGTTTGTATATTATCTGTTTGTATATTATCTGTTTGTATTTGTATATTAACTGTTTGTATATTATCTGTTTGTATATTATCTGTTTGTATATTAACTGTTTGTATATTAACTGTTTGTATATTAACTGTTTGTATATTATCTGTTTGTATATTATCTGTTTGTATATTATCTGTTTGTATATTATCTGTTTGTATATTATCTGTTTGTATATTATCTGTTTGTATTTGTATATTAACTGTTTGTATATTATCTGTTTGTATATTATCTGTTTGTATATTAACTGTTTGTATATTAACTGTTTGTATATTATCTGTTTGTATATTATCTGTTTGTATATTATCTGTTTGTATATTATCTGTTTGTATTTGTATATTAACTGTTTGTATATTATCTGTTTGTATATTATCTGTTTGTATATTATCTGTTTGTATATTATCTGTTTGTATATTATCTGTTTGTATATTATCTGTTTGTATTTGTATATTAACTGTTTGTATATTATCTGTTTGTATATTATCTGTTTGTATATTAACTGTTTGTATATTATCTGTTTGTATATTAACTGTTTGTATATTAACTGTTTGTATTTGTATATTATCTGTTTGTATATTATCTGTTTGTATATTATCTGTTTGTATTTGTATATTAACTGTTTGTATATTATCTGTTTGTATATTATCTGTTTGTATATTATCTGTTTGTATATTAACTGTTTGTATATTAACTGTTTGTATATTAACTGTTTGTATATTATCTGTTTGTATATTAACTGTTTGTATATTAACTGTTTGTATATTATCTGTTTGTATATTATCTGTTTGTATATTATCTGTTTGTATTTGTATATTAACTGTTTGTATATTATCTGTTTGTATATTATCTGTTTGTATATTAACTGTTTGTATATTAACTGTTTGTATATTATCTGTTTGTATATTAATTGTTTGTATATTAACTGTTTGTATATTAACTGTTTGTATATTATCTGTTTGTATATTATCTGTTTGTATATTATCTGTTTGTATTTGTATTTTAACTGTTTGTATATTATCTGTTTGTATATTAACTGTTTGTATATTATCTGTTTGTATATTATCTGTTTGTATATTATCTGTTTGTATATTAACTGTTTGTATATTATCTGTTTGTATATTATCTGTTTGTATATTAACTGTTTGTATATTAACTGTTTGTATATTATCTGTTTGTATATTATCTGTTTGTATATTAACTGTTTGTATATTATCTGTTTGTATATTATCTGTTTGTATATTAACTGTTTGTATATTATCTGTTTGTATATTATCTGTTTGTATATTAACTGTTTGTATATTATCTGTTTGTATATTATCTGTTTGTATATTAACTGTTTGTATATTAACTGTTTGTATATTAACTGTTTGTATATTATCTGTTTGTATATTAACTGTTTGTATAATAACTGTTTGTATATTAACTGTTTGTATATTAACTGTTTGTATATTATCTGTTTGTATATTAACTGTTTGTATATTAACTGTTTGTATATTAACTGTTTGTATATTAACTGTTTGTATATTATCTGTTTGTATATTAACTGTTTGTATATTATCTGTTTGTATATTAACTGTTTGTATAATAACTGTTTGTATATTAACTGTTTGTATATTATCTGTTTGTATATTATCTGTTTGTATATTATCTGTTTGTATATTAACTGTTTGTATATTAACTGTTTGTATATTATCTGTTTGTATATTATCTGTTTGTATATTAACTGTTTGTATAATAACTGTTTGTATATTAACTGTTTGTATATTAACTGTTTGTATATTAACTGTTTGTATATTAACTGTTTCTATATTATCTGTTTGTATATTAACTGTTTGTATATTAACTGTTTGTATATTATCTGTTTGTATATTAACTGTTTGTATATTATCTGTTTGTATATTAACTGTTTGTATATTAACTGTTTGTATATTAACTGTTTGTATATTAACTGTTTGTATATTAACTGTTTCTATATTATCTGTTTGTATATTATCTGTTTGTATATTATCTGTTTGTATATTATCTGTTTGTATATTAACTGTTTGTATATTATCTGTTTGTATATTATCTGTTTGTATATTAACTGTTTGTATATTAACTGTTTGTATATTATCTGTTTGTATATTATCTGTTTGTATATTATCTGTTTGTATATTAACTGTTTGTATATTAACTGTTTGTATATTAACTGTTTGTATATTAACTGTTTGTATATTATCTGTTTGTATATTATCTGTTTGTATATTATCTGTTTGTATATTATCTGTTTGTATTTGTATATTAACTGTTTGTATATTATCTGTTTGTATATTATCTGTTTGTATATTATCTGTTTGTATATTATCTGTTTGTATATTATCTGTTTGTATATTATCTGTTTGTATTTGTATATTAACTGTTTGTATATTATCTGTTTGTATATTATCTGTTTGTATATTAACTGTTTGTATATTATCTGTTTGTATATTAACTGTTTGTATATTAACTGTTTGTATTTGTATATTATCTGTTTGTATATTATCTGTTTGTATATTATCTGTTTGTATTTGTATATTAACTGTTTGTATATTATCTGTTTGTATATTATCTGTTTGTATATTATCTGTTTGTATATTAACTGTTTGTATATTAACTGTTTGTATATTAACTGTTTGTATATTATCTGTTTGTATATTATCTGTTTGTATATTATCTGTTTGTATTTGTATATTAACTGTTTGTATATTATCTGTTTGTATATTATCTGTTTGTATATTAACTGTTTGTATATTAACTGTTTGTATATTATCTGTTTGTATATTAATTGTTTGTATATTAACTGTTTGTATATTAACTGTTTGTATATTATCTGTTTGTATATTATCTGTTTGTATATTATCTGTTTGTATTTGTATTTTAACTGTTTGTATATTATCTGTTTGTATATTAACTGTTTGTATATTATCTGTTTGTATATTATCTGTTTGTATATTATCTGTTTGTATATTAACTGTTTGTATATTATCTGTTTGTATATTATCTGTTTGTATATTAACTGTTTGTATATTAACTGTTTGTATATTATCTGTTTGTATATTATCTGTTTGTATATTAACTGTTTGTATATTATCTGTTTGTATATTATCTGTTTGTATATTAACTGTTTGTATATTATCTGTTTGTATATTATCTGTTTGTATATTAACTGTTTGTATATTATCTGTTTGTATATTATCTGTTTGTATATTAACTGTTTGTATATTAACTGTTTGTATATTATCTGTTTGTATATTAACTGTTTGTATAATAACTGTTTGTATATTAACTGTTTGTATATTAACTGTTTGTATATTATCTGTTTGTATATTAACTGTTTGTATATTAACTGTTTGTATATTAACTGTTTGTATATTAACTGTTTGTATATTATCTGTTTGTATATTAACTGTTTGTATATTATCTGTTTGTATATTAACTGTTTGTATAATAACTGTTTGTATATTAACTGTTTGTATATTATCTGTTTGTATATTATCTGTTTGTATATTATCTGTTTGTATATTAACTGTTTGTATATTAACTGTTTGTATATTATCTGTTTGTATATTATCTGTTTGTATATTAACTGTTTGTATAATAACTGTTTGTATATTAACTGTTTGTATATTAACTGTTTGTATATTATCTGTTTGTATATTAACTGTTTGTATATTAACTGTTTGTATATTAACTGTTTGTATATTAACTGTTTGTATAATAACTGTTTGTATATTATCTGTTTGTATATTAACTGTTTGTATATTAACTGTTTCTATATTATCTGTTTGTATATTAACTGTTTGTATATTAACTGTTTGTATATTATCTGTTTGTATATTAACTGTTTGTATATTATCTGTTTGTATATTATCTGTTTGTATATTAACTGTTTGTATATTAACTGTTTGTATATTATCTGTTTGTATATTAACTGTTTGTATATTAACTGTTTGTATATTAACTGTTTGTATATTATCTGTTTGTATATTATCTGTTTGTATGTTAACTGTTTGTATATTATCTGTTTGTATATTATCTGTTTGTATATTAACTGTTTGTATATTAACTGTTTGTATATTAACTGTTTGTATATTAACTGTTTGTATATTAACTGTTTGTATATTAACTGTTTCTATATTATCTGTTTGTATATTAACTGTTTGTATATTAACTGTTTGTATATTATCTGTTTGTATATTAACTGTTTGTATATTAACTGTTTGTATATTATCTGTTTGTATATTATCTGTTTGTATATTAACTGTTTGTATATTAACTGTTTCTATATTATCTGTTTGTATATTAACTGTTTGTATATTATCTGTTTGTATATTATCTGTTTGTATATTAACTGTTTGTATATTATCTGTTTGTATATTATCTGTTTGTATATTAACTGTTTGTATATTAACTGTTTGTATATTATCTGTTTGTATATTAACTGTTTGTATATTAACTGTTTGTATATTATCTGTTTGTATATTATCTGTTTGTATATTAACTGTTTGTATATTAACTGTTTGTATATTATCTGTTTGTATATTATCTGTTTGTATATTATCTGTTTGTATATTAACTGTTTGTATATTATCTGTTTGCCAAGTGAGTTTCCAAATTGAAGTCACTGACAAGTAGTTAGTGGATGAAAAAGTATTCAGATCCTTCACAGTAAACGTACTAATACCATACTGATGAAACAATCCACTACCAGTAAAATACCTGCATTCAAAACCTTAGTCAAGTATGTTATTATCAGCTAAATGTACTTTAAGTGCAGAAAGTAAAAGTACCCGTGCAGTCAAATGTACATTATTTGGCCCTGACCTGTAGTGCAATCTGAAGATCTCCCCCTAGGTCTGAGTCAGAGTGATATCCGGTCTATCCAAAGACCAGGATTAGATGTAGAGATACAAGGGAGACTGGGTCCGCCCACTTACTGTCAAACAGAAAAACTACTCGAGAGCGAGCAGGTTAAAGAATCGCAAGCGAGCAGGTTAAAGACTCGCGAGCGAGCAGGTTAAAGACTCGCAAGCGACTTTTGCTCGAGATACAATGGAGTCAGAATGCACGTCAGAAGAGTTCCAGCTGCTCTCCGTGCAGGAACTGGTTAAAATCATTGAGAATGACCAACTCGATGTCAAGCACGAGAAGGTGGTGTTTGGAGCCGTCCTGCGCTGGGTTGCCTCTGCAATTGAGGAACGCAGAGAATACATCTCTCTGCTTTTGTCCAACGTAAGTGACAGACAATTACTCAGCCGGCACTACACTAACTTTTGAGTTGCATCTTTTACATCTTGCTAATAGTGTTATCACGAATACAACATTATGATCAGGGCCAGAGTCAAAACCACTTCAGTACAGTCTGCAACAGTCAAGACCAGATGTAAAGAGGTCAAGACTGAGACCAGGACACACTGAGTCCTATTTTACACCAGTCGATGAAAGGCCTTCTTGTCTTTACATTTGCAAAATGTTTAACGAGTTAGTAAAAATGAAGAGAGATGGTATATTTGCGTGAGCGCTGTATGAAACCCTTTTAACATCTATTACTGTTACTAACAATTGTAGGATTCTGCGGAATCTATGAGAAATGTTATGGTCAGGTAATGTTCCTTAAATAATTTTTTACTTGTTTGAACATTTTGTAAAAATTAGTTTGTCTGGAAATATTGTGTGGTGAGAACCCAGACAGGTCTGAACCTGAGTTAAGAGTATAAGATGGCGACAACGATCGCCTACAGCATCAGGGAAGTGGTGTAGACACAGGACTGAAGTGGTTAAATTCATGATACAGTAAATAGTGTGTGTCAAGGTCAAGATGAACAATATAAATACAAATAGAATATAAAGTTTTTCCACATAATGTACCACATTTAAAAACTAGAAAGATACTTCATTTTTTTGCCTTTTGGCCTGATATCGACATTTGAGTGTAAACAAAATCCAATAACGATATTTTGGCCAATATGTACTTTTAACATAATTCTTCTTGTTAAGAATTCTTTATTATCCATTTAAAAAAATTGACAAAAAAACAGTATTAATCAGTTACATAAAATCCAAAATTGTCAGTGTTATCTACTGGAAAAACTACGTATTTGCAACACTGCTTCTCGATTACCTCAAACATACATGTATGTTTGGTATTTTAAAGGCAGACATATATATATATGCATGTAATATCAGCCATGTTGAAGTATTGGTTGGGCTGTATTATAGATAATTTAATTCCAACTTCTGTCCTCACGTGTAGGTCAGACTGGCTGTTACTAGTCTAGAGGACATCGCAGACAGCGTGAGAAACAACGAACTGGTGCGGGCAAGAAAAGAGTGTCGACCGATTCTCATCAGGGCCCTGCTTGACCTCCAAACAAATATCTTCTCTGACTCCATTTTGTATACCCCTTTGACCCGCCCACGACTGCCCCCCGCCATCCTGTTGGCTGTTGGAGGCTGGGAAGCTGACAGTCCCACAAATGTCATCGAGGCGTACGATATCCGTGCTGATCGCTGGGTCACTGTACCAAACAATGAGGCTCCCCGGGCCTACCATGGCTCAGTTTTCCTCGATGGATCAGTTTACTGTGTCGGTGGCTATGACAGTGTTGAGCAGTTCAGCTCTGTGCACCGGTTTGACCTGGGCACGCACACCTGGCAGGAGGTGTCACACATGCATTCGATCCGCTGCTATGCCAGCGTAACTGTGATGGACGGGTGGATATATGCCATGGGAGGTTGTGATGGACATCATCCACTCAGAAGTGCTGAGCGCTATCAGCCCAGAATCAACCAGTGGACTGTAATTGCTCCAATGCATGAGCGGAGGAGTGACGCCAGCTGCACAACCATCAATGGCAAGGTGGGTGGAGCTATAAATGACATATCTTTGTAGGCCAACCCTGAAAGTTAGCATCTCAGTGGTTCCTTCCACAAAAGGCTGATGAGATTTTGGACTATTGCAGAAAAAATGCTCAGCATCATAAACACAAGTTTATGATGCTGAATGCAAACGTCAGAAGTAAAAAGATAACATTTGCCTAAAAGCAAATGAGCGCGAGTCATTATTAGATCAATATTTTTGAATCGTTGTCCTCAGTGGACTCCTTCAAAAGATGACTTATTACTTCTTAAATTCTCTCCAGGTATACATTTGCGGTGGCTTCAATGGGAGAGACTGCCTGTCAACGGCGGAATGTTACAACCCAGAGGCCAGCCAGTGGACACTGATTGGCTCCATGAGCAACAGGCGCAGTGGAGTTGGGGTCATTGCCTATGCAGACTGTGTCTTTGCAGTAAGTACATTGAACACTGCTCATACTCACATAACACAGAAGCACTCTGAAGAATGAACAATATGTTGCTGGGAGACGTTTCAAATAGAGCGAAAACTGACATATTTGTTTGGCAACATTGACTTTTCATTGCAAATGTAAAGCGTTGTACCGCTGATATGTTGGGAGGTTCGTCCCTAAAAACGTTCATATTGAAGGCAGTGATGTACTGATGTAATGTAAGTTAGAGCTGAAGCCGATTACTATAGGTTGTTAAATTGATCGACAGACAAAAAACGGCCAACAATTCTGATACTTAGTCATTTTTCAAGTGTTCTCGAGTGTGAAGGTTTGCTCTTCTTTGTTTTCCACGATAGTAAACTGAATATCTTGTTTTGGATTTTAACGTTTTCGTCAATTCAAACGAACATTTGAATTTGTCAACTTGTATATTGGGAAATATCAACAATCAACAGTTTTGCTAAAAATTTTGTGTGAAGTACCTTCTACTTTTTTATGATAAATACTATGTAACTTCAGGTCAGCTTCCCTTCATTACAAGAGTGCTGCTATAAACTGAGAAACAAAAACAGAAACATAGTGGAAGCAGTGCCGACTTCTAATCACCTTTACTCTTAAAGGTTGGCGGTTTCGATGGAACCAGCTGTCTGGACACTGCCGAGGCCTACAGCCCCCACACCAACACCTGGCACGCTGTGCCCTCCATGCTGAAGCCCCGCAGTAACTTCGGCATCGCAGTGGTCGATGACCGTCTCTTTGTTTCGGGGGGCTCCGACGGCTTCAACACCATCTCTGAGGTCGAGTGTTTTGATGCAGAAACTTCCGAGTGGTCTGGTGTCAGGAGGATGGAGAACTCCCGCAGCGCCATGGGCTGTTGCGCGATATACGGACTCCCTAACTTGGCCGAGTACTCTGCCCCTCGTCGTATCCTGCCATTTCCCGATGTAGAGGAGGATGAAATGGAATAATCCACCTGACTATGAGCTGTATTGTTCTGTAGATAAATGTATGAAATCACGGCAGTGCTGCTGTAACTTCAGTAATAACAGTTTTTAAGTTTGTGTGACAGCTTTGTGCGACCTCACTATTAATTGGTGAAAGAAAACATTTTCGCCTTGGAGAAGAATCAGAATATCACAAAGGCTGTCAAAGTGAGACTTGATATTAGTTAACAGCAGCATGAACATTGATGATTCTGTGTACTTCATCCGTGTTTCATGCGACACAAACACTAGGTTACTCCAGAGTCTACAAATCCACAAAACTCAGTTCAAACAAAGTCTGAGTACTTAACTAATACTGCACTAAGTAAATATGTTGGCAAAACAATGTATTAACTTGGGGCCTCCGTGTATTGACAGCATAATCTCAATGCCTCCGATTCGAGTTCGGCAAGTGACTTTTGTTGCATCATTTCCATCTCTTTCCCATCATCCTGTCTGCTTCATACTGCATCTCTAACAAAGGCAAAATATCCTAGAAATACAATAAATCACCTCCAGCTCATTAAAAATGCAGCAGCCTAGTCTTTACACATGCACAAAAAACACATTACTCCAGTACTGAAATCGCTTCATTGGCTCCCAGTACAATACAGAATCATGCTAATAGTCAATGAAACGTGCAATTGTTTGGCTCCTCAGTACATTTCTGACTTGCTGACTAATTATAAATAGATCAGGCTTCTCTGGTCATCCGACAGAGGTCTTCTAGCTGTACCCAAAATTAGATCCAGGTGTCTTCTTTTACTGTCGTCCTGCTCTCTAAAACAAACTGCCTGATGACTTTAGGTCCATCACAACTGTACAAATTAAAAAGCAAACTCAACACTATACTATGACTTTTTCGACACATTATACTATGATATTTTTATGACTTTTTTCGACATACTATGACTTTTTAATGAATTTCTTCGACACAATATACAATGACTATTTCATGCCTTTTTTCGACATGCTGTTCTATGACCTTTTTCTGACATATTTCGACATGCTAGACCAGGGGTCTTCAATTAAAATTCCAAAAGGTCCAGATTGAGAAAATCTCCTCGGGCAAAGGTCCGGAACATTACAATAATATCTAACTCGCGCCACTTAGTGCCATATATATATATATATATATATATATATATATATATATTCAAGAAGTCTAGAGTGAGACTTGGATCTACATCTGTTACGCAGTTATTACTATAAATTGTAGTTGGCCGTTTTGTGATCAGCTATTTGTAACTGCTAATATTGACCGAATTCATGACTTCTTCTTCAGCGTCGTGCACAGCATCCAGTCTTTAGACAGACCTTTAGCCAGACACTTCACTGCGATAGGACGCATTGTGCTAACTGCTCAGTGACGGCAAAAAAACAGCAGTTAAAACCAAGAACAAGAATAAAACACTGATCTCAACAGTGTCTGTACGTTCTTTGTCCTGATTGTGGATTAGTCCGTCTGATGGCTGTAACACAGAGAGAGAGAGGCTGAAGTCTGAAGTGAAAGGATCGAAGCCTCCACTGTCCAGCTAACCAATCACGATACGTCTCCAAGTTTTCTCCTCAGTAGTACGAACAACAAATATAAATGATACAGTTCAGGAATCGCTCACAAAGATGAGGTGCTGATACAACTGACTTGACAACGTGAGGTGACGAGATCTAAACTCAAATTTCAGGAAGGTCCAGTCTGTTTCCATCAACAATGAAGGAGCTTCATATGCAGATTGATGTGCATCAGTTGAGGGAACATTCTATGACCAAGCAGCTCCTGAGGCTGTGGGTTGAATCCTCATGTGGACCAGTGCATCGTCAGGTCCACCAGCCAAGTGAAAGAAGTCAAGTGTGTCGGTAGAAGATCAGTATCAGGACCAGAAGTCCAATCTATGGGTCACGTCCGAGGGGCCGGATCCAACCCGCCACAGGGCTCTGGGGGACGGGCAGGAGGGCGGTCGGACGGGAAGGAGGGATCCGAACGCAGCACCTCGGGTGGGCGACCTGACTGGCGGAGTTGCTCAGGACCCAGGAGCTCAGGCGGACGGCCCGCCCGATGGGCAGAAGGGCTCTGGACCCAGGATCTCGGGTGGGTCGGACTGGAAACACTGCAGCTCGGGCCGGGGCTCAGGGGAGCCGGACTGGGGAGACTGGGGCTCAGGGGAGCCGGACTGGGGAGACTGGGGCTCAGGGGAGCCGGACTGGGGAGACTGGGGGTCAGCCGGGGAACAGGCCTCCAGAGGCTGGGGATCAGGAACTGGAGAGCGCTGGCATTCGGCAGCGGGGTCAGGAACTGGAGAGCGCTGGCATTCGGCAGCAGGGTCAGGAACTGGAACCCGCTGCGGCACGGAGGCAGCAGCGGCAGGAGGTCACTGCAGCACGGAGGCGGCAGCGGCAGGAACTGGAGGTCGCTGCAGCACGGAGGCGGCAGCGGCAGGAACTGGAAGAGGCTGCTGCTTGGAGACGGCAAGGCTCAGCCAAATGGCAAAGCCTGCCAACAGTAGGTTCAACTCATTGGTGGCTGCCTGGTCCGGGAGCGACTGCGGCTCGAAGGGGGCGACAGGGGCCGAAGCTGGATGGGGTCGCTGCTCGGAGACTGGAACTGGAGGTCGCTGCTGCTCGGAGACTGGAACTGGAGTCGGGCGGACCGCCGACAGGACACGGGGAGCTGGAGTCTGCCGGACCGCCGACAGGGCACGGGGAGCTGGAGTCGGCCGTGGCCTAGTGGAGACAGGAACAGGGGTTCGCTGCGGCCCAGCGGGAACGGGGGTTCGCTGCGGCCCAGCGGGAAAGGGGGATCGCTGCGGCCCAGCGGGAAAGGGGGATCGCTGCGGCCCAGCGGGAAAGGGGGAACGCTGCGGCCCAGCGGGAACGGGGGATCGCTGCGGCCCAGCGGGAACGGGGGATCGCTGCGGCCCAGCGGGAAAGGGGGAACGCTGCGGCCCAGCGGGAAAGGGGGAACGCTGCGACCCAGCGGGAAAGGGGGATCGCTGCGGCCCAGCGGGAAAGGGGGAACGCTGCGGCCCAGCGGGAACGGGGGATCGCTGCGGCCCAGCGGGAACGGGGGATCGCTGGGCCCAGCGGGAAAGGGGGATCGCTGCGGCCCAGCGGGAACGGGGGATCGCTGCGGCCCAGCGGGAACGGGGGATCGCTGCGGCCCAGCGGGAACGGGGGATCGCTGCGGCCCAGCGGGAACGGGGGATCGCTGCGGCCCAGCGGGAACGGGGGATCGCTGCGGCCCAGCGGGAACGGGGGATCGCTGCGGCCCAGCGGGAACGGGGGATCGCTGCGGCCCAGCGGGAACGGGGGTCCGCTGCGGCCCAGCGGGAACGGGTGTCCGCTGCGGCACAGCGGGAACGGGGTATTGCTGCGGCCCAGCGGGAACGGGGGATCGCTGCGGCCCAGCGGGAACGGGGGATCGCTGCGGCCCAGCGGGAACGGGGGATCGCTGCGGCCCAGCGGGAACGGGGGATCGCTGCGGCCCAGTGGGAACGGGAGTCTGACCCTTCCTCCGTCTCTGCCTCTTAGGAGTGAAAAGGCAGCTTAGCTCGAGGTTAGCCTTCTGTAAGCTCAGGGGCCCTCCCCTGGCCAAGTGGGTTCCCCAAAACTGGACAGACGGGTGTGGTGCAACGTGCACCAACCAGTGGTCTGCAGAGTCTGCCATGGTCCTCTTAGGGGTGGAAAGGCGGCTTAGCTCGCGGTTAGCCTTCTGTACGCTCAGAGGCCCACCCCCGGACAAGCGGGTTCCCCAAAACTGGTCTGCTGAGTCTTGCATGGTGAGATCGTTCTGTCACGTCCGAGGGGCAGATCGGAGACTCAAGCGCAGACAGACACGGGAGACGAGGTTGAGTAGAATGCTGGGTTCTTTAATGAGCACCAAGCAGACAAAAAACAGGAACTTAAAACAACTCCAACCGGGAGCGAGCAAAAACTAACAAAAAGGCAAAGTGACAAAAAGGCAAACCATGAGCAAATGCTGGAACATGGAGCAGACAGGGGGACGAATTAAGGACGATCTCACAACCAGCACAGGGAAAGCAGGGGAGTATATATATATGTGTGGGGTGATTAGGAAATTGAAGGCAGCTGGGTGGACTGGGCAGGTGAGTAGGATGAGTGCAATCAGGGGAAACATACACACAGACACAGGAACACAGGGGCAAAGCCTAAACTGTGACACTATGTGGTGCAGTTCCTTTTAAAGGGCTAACACTCTGATTAAAGAAGTCAAATATGCTACAAACCTGCAGTGTGTCAGATCAGACAGCTCAGTGAGTAAACCACTGGTCTGAGAACCGGACGTTTGCTCAGCCTCTGAGGTCCAGCACCCGAAATAAACCGAGAGTCAACCACAGTGTGCGGTGCATGGTGGCCAAGTCCCCGGTTTACTTCCAATCGCCACCTTTATGAGGGAACCAGGAGGGAGTACGATATGACATGTTTATGAGATTTGTTATGACATACTATATTCTGTATAGACATGTTTAAGACACGCTTATGACATACTACTAGGACATTCATGACTCTTTCACTTACACTTACATTTTTTATGGTATACTAAATTATGACACTTTTATGGCTTTTCCTGACTCTTGTACGGCATCTATACTATATCTTTATATCTTTTTATGAGTCTTATGGCCGACTATACTATGACATTTTTATTTGTTTCAATATTATGAACTTCTCTTTACATTTGATGGCATACAATATGATGAGATGTTTATTATGACACTTTTATGACACATACCATGGGATTGTTACAGCATACGTTTTGGTATTTTTATTACGTCATCACCAGTGTGAGTTCAGAAGCGAGGACCCAAAAGCAGAGAAGAGGCCGGCAGGTAAAAGCACAAAGAACACAAAGCGGCAAATAGGCAAAAAGGATCACAGAGGCGTCTACGTAGAGTATCTGGAACATCACTTTAACGTTCGTTCTAGCACAAAGGTCACTTTCTTGTAATCAGGAAGTCATGGTAGTAAATCAACCAGGCGGAGGTATTGACTCTACCGGTGTATTGTGGCGTGTTTAGGGTCAACAGCTTGAAGTGTTCTGTCAGCTTCTTAATAGACTCAACATTTGCTGAGACACGTGTCACAGAAAGTTCACACAAAGCCAAACACTCAGAGGACATGAGCTTCTGTTAAATGTGTAACATTCACTCATTATTAATGCACAATAATTAGTCATTTACATTTTTCCCCAACAATTATCCTTTAAATAATAGAAATAAATGATAGGAACACACAAAACATCTATAGAGGTGAAATGTCAACGATTGAAACAACAAAAGTGTTTTTTATATTTATTGTATTGTTACAATCCACACACCAGACACTTTACCCACAGATAATAAACCCATCCAGCCACACAGCGTCCGGGTGAGTACGTGAAGCTTTGGTATCAATATTCAGTTATGAGTTATGAGCATTAAAGGGCATCGTGACACGAGGACGTTTGGCTCGTTGTCGGTGTACTCCAAATCACAAAGCTCTGCTCCAGGATTTCAGACCATGTCATGCTTTCATGAGGTCTAAAGATGTGGATTATGTTTACTCACTTATTCTCCCAAACAGACACGTGATTGTGTTTCTGCTGCAGAAACCCATTCCTACCATGCCAGCATGGTACAACGGTATGTAACCCAGCCAAGGACACGTTTATATTATGTGCTCATTATAATTCTATTACTACACTGGGAGCAACGTGCAGTGTGTGTTCGGTCAGATATGGTGCACTTAACCTCACAGCTGTGCAGAAATGATCATTTGCGATGAACACGTGGCTTCAAAGTCTCCTGTACATGTTGGAGAGTTTCATACTCACGGAACCACTTCTTCTTTAAGGTCTCTAAGAATACTGCTGCGTCAGTAAGTCATCTACAGCAGACGAAAACGAGCCAAACTTCTAACTGTCACGTTAGTATTAGCATCCATCATCACGAGTGATCCAAGTACAACAAATCATGAGATGACAAGCAACAGCATCGATAACCAAAGATTTGGGAGGTCAATGTGCAAAAACAGGTGGTTAACATATAAAAGACTCATTTTGATTCAAACGTAACACACACACAAAAAATAGTATTTAAATAGCTAAAACTAATCTTCACTGATACAAAAAAAACACAGCTAGAAATTTACAACCAGGCGTGTGATCGGGACACAGCCGTCACAATACAGGAGCAAGAAGGAAGGAAACAGGAACCGGTGGTTAACAGTGAGCGGGAGTTCTGGGCCTTTATCAAGGCTGGAAGTCTGCACAGAGGAACCCGGTAGTCCCTGTGTTCATTCATCTGGTTCCCTCTTCCCTTTGGTTCTCTTCATTGGTGTTCACGGTTCCTCCTCTGACAGCGTCTGCTGGTGGTCCAGTGTTCGTGTCAGAGCCTCCCCTCCCCCGTGACGGGGAATGTTGCATGTGTCTCACAGTAAAAGTCTCTTTTAGCACATACAGAAGTTAACGGATACACTAACTAGGAATAAGCTCCTCGTAGATAGAATACATGCAAGGCAGCAGAAGCAGCGTTTAATAGAGTCCTCCGTATAAAGGAAACAAACCAATAGCTTAATAAAATCACTTATGAGCCATTCATCTCAACTACTTTTGGATTGTGAGGTTTTTAAAAAGCAATTTAAAGTCCAATATCAACTCTGCTCAGCAGCTAGTGGCTAACGTTGTGCAGCTGTGGGCCCAATCAATGAGCTGAAAGAAGAGCGACGCAATGTGGCAGTCCATACCAATACCAGTGAACTTCCATGATGTGATACCATGGTAAAAAATAAAGACTTGGAGCTAGTGTTAGGATGTTAAAGCTCATAATTCCCTCTCCAATATCGGTTTCATATTGCTGAGCAAACATCTCCGTCAAACAACTGAGTTTAATCAAGTTTCTCTCCAAAATAAACACATTTTACAAGATCACATTTTAACACCACGATATTCGCCAAATACAAATGTTTACTGAGCAGAGCTTGAATGCAGTTAGCTCTGCTGCTAACCGCTAACGTTAGCGAGCTCTCTGAGGAAGATAAGGTGTGTGGATAGTGAGTTTACTGCGTCCACTGTTAGCCTCGAGCTAACGGTGCCTGTGGTACTGAAAATAAAATTAAAAAAGGTAGAGTCCCGTTTTCTGAAATGTTGGCATGGACTTGGTACCGTGACATCCCCGGCCACCGGAGGTCACTGCTGGACCTGGTGAGGCTGTAGCAGCAAAGCCCCCGAGTACTGAACTGAACAAGGCTGTACTTTATTCAACTCTTGGTTTGTAAAAGGGAGGAATGCGTCATTTGTAGCCGCATAGTCGTACACGTGGACAAATGATCCATGTGTCCTGTGAGCTTAAAGGAGGTTCAATATTGGACATATTTGGTGTCTGCAGGACGTGAAATAAGCAACTGTTTGCCAACACGTTCGCCGCAACAACTTTATAAAAAAGGGTCATTTCAGCTTGTTGTGCTGCCCCCAAGTGGCCCAAATGTAAATGACTATATAATAATCAACAGGTTTGGGTGCAGATATAGTGACCAATAAAAGAGCTACAAAGTAACCTTTGGAGGCACAAGCCCAAAGGATTCCCAAAGGTACATGATGTCACTATTCTTTAAGCCATTAAACGCAGTTCATGAACTCTTCATAAACAATGACTTATTAGAAAGTAAGAACACAAAGCGTACACGAAATGAAACGAAAAGCCTCAACAATCTGAAAGACTGCACGCATACAACGTCACCACTACAACTCTAATGAACGACAAATGAAATACACACTAGTCCATGAGAGAACGTACGCCATCAAACCCAAAGAAAAACATCTGCAGTTCCCAGAGAGTAGGTTCTGGTGGCTTCACCAGTTTGGGATGAATTAAGTAATAAATATGTCAGAAGGAAGCTCATCATCAGAGAGATAAAAGAGCTCAGCAGAGTGACAAGAGCTGGAATACCATCCAGCAATCAGCACGCTGGTGTGTGTGTGTGTGTGTGTGTTCTTTTCACACTCCGTAGTTCACAGAGCTCAGCGCTGGTCTCTTCTTGCCTTTAATCTTCAGGGATCCGTAACGAGCCTGGAGACAAAATAACACAGTTAATAACATGTCCATACACCTGAGTTCATGTTCTATACATATACCGTGTGTAAAAACAATCCTCTTTCTGTACTCGTGTCCTGTATTTATCTGAACACACGGCCTCCAGCCGTGTGGACCGGGAACACTTACGTCTCTGCGGACTCTGGATCGTGTGATCTTGACACTCTGCGATCGTCTCAGTCCTTTCTGAGTGACGGCCTCGTCTTCAGAGAAGATCGCCTCGGCCTCTTCGTCGGTCCTCTCCTCCTGGTCATAATAGTCTGAAACACACACACACACACACACACACACATCAGATTTCAGACGCCATGTGTGAATAACTGAGCCTGTGAGGATGAACACGCCTCACAAACGTACAGGCTGAATAAGTAACGGTTCTGTTCCTTGTCCCTGCTCCTGTGATTGGTGGAGATAATAAAGGGCTCACTATCAGGGATGCAGTGTTTTTCTTTGAGACTTGAATGGAGGGGAGGGATGCCCCCCCGAAACCCGGTTCTAAATTAGTAAAACCCGGAGTATCACGTACCCACGCACTGTATTGCTGCTCAAGAAAGACTATTTGTTTACATACAACAATAATAAGCAGTGTTGATTCTTTTCTTAATCATTTGTCTTTTTTTCTCATAATATCAAAGAGAACCGCTAAGACTGTCGTATCCATACTCCTCCCCACTGGATGGGAGCTTTGATTTGATTGTACTTTAGCATCTTAAGTATCAAGTGTACCTCGCCAACAGTCCGTGCTGACGTTAGAACGTGGCACAAAGACAGGAGAGAGAAAGCACCATAGTAGTGCACTCTGACCTCCAAATGAAATAGTGACACTGATTACAGGCCTGTGAGGGAGAAGGGAGGCAGCCAGTCCAGCAGAGGTCAGCAGACACCCAGCAGAGCCAGCGCTGCCTCCCTGTGTGGTTCTCCTCATAGAAACACAACAGCTAGAGGAGGACATGATGAGAGGACAGTCACTACAGACTCCTCAAACAAGAGGGCTTTCTGTTCAAATCAGGATGATATCCTGTTAATCTTAGCTTCATTCATTTGCACTGCACGGCCTTCACTTCAATACACGTGGTTTCATTCATGACAAACAGACTACTTTAACCTCACAATGTCACATTTCCATGTTTGGCTGCCTTCTTTACAAAACACCAAACCTATTATTAGCCCTAATGCAAATGTTCACTAGTGTGCCACAGTTACATATATCAAGACCATTTCTGGACAAATCCATAAACACCCCGATTCATTTGGCTGCATTTTCACTTCAGATTAAAACAGAAACAGAGAAGTGAACTCCAGGTGTGCTGAATGATCACCTGATCACAGAGCTGTGTGGCATATCGTCTCTTTTTAGCATAGCTAACGCTAACCGCTCTGTGTTGTGCCGTGTGCACACTCCGGCACCTGTGTGAGAATTGGAGAGATGCCGTGAAACAACACCGACAGGTTCTGATGGATGAACTGAAACAAAGTGAACATGTGGTGGCAGCAGGATGAAGCCATTCAGAAGGGATCAATGGACCAACGCTATTTCATTTCTTTGATAATCAAACTGTTATAATTACTCTGTTCCTTACATTTCAAACTCGTTTCCTTGCGATGAACAATTTGTGGAAGATTTGTATCTTGGTAAGATTGTTGTGGACCACTTGTAGAAGAGAGGAACTGTATTCTTGTGGTTTCCTGCATGAGGGACAACATTGTTACCTAAAGTATTACCACCTGGTCGCGTTCCGTCAGCATAAACCCTCTGCCCCGGCAGTATTGGTGTCCATCGGTGTTTTCTAAAGCCGAGCTAGTGTTTGAACAGCAACGTGTTTTCCATTTGTTCTGGTTCTAGCTCCCGCTGCTGCTGCTGTTGTCACATCTGGAGTCAATTAGAGAAAACCTCCCACTCTCCAGAGCTGGAAGCAACGTTTCCCTTCCCCAGAGGAAGCGGGGCGGGATGAGACGGAGGCTAGCTTCACACGAGATCTCACATTCCAACACGGGATCAAAAATACCCTCCGAATACCGTCTGTGGTGGTCAAATGGGAATCAGAATTCATCACAAACAGGCAAAAACACTGGAGAGCCTCGTTCTTTAGGTCTATTGATTGAAGATTCCAGTCCTTGTGCACAGGGCTGATCTCCACAGCTGTAACTACCGCTCGTCTCAGACCCATGCGGTCCAACGTCTCCCACCACACTGAGGAAACACAGGAACGACATGTTCCACAGTAATGTTCCAGGGTGGAACCTACATTCTGTCTGGACTGTGGAGAACAAATTCAAGTCATTCCAGTCATTCCAGTAAATCGCGAGTGTATTCTGTGTAGAACTCTCCACTTTGCTGTCATGTCCAGAGCGTAGGGCTTTATTAACAGCAGAGACCTGGAGCAGCCTGTCCAACCACAATGTTGGATTCTTTCCGTTTCACCAGAAGAAGAAAAAAGGCACAACCTTGTGTTTTCTTCTTCTGGTATATTCACATTGTCTCAACCTGCTGTTGAGCTTCATCTTCATTCTAAAACACACTTCTCATGGCACGCTCCGAAAACACACCTGTGAACTCTACAGCGGATGTATCTCTGGACATCTTTGGGGGGGCGTTGTGTTTTCTTCTTCTTAAACTCTGAAGCTCACAGACCTCAATCGTTCTACATCTGAGTCTGCTTTCATCTTCTGTTCCCTCAAATAACAGAACACAGCTAAACTGAAGAAGATCAGATTGCGTACTAAATATGTTGCACTGATCATTTATCGAGTAGCAGCAGCTTCTTCCACTTCGCAAGATTTAAACACAAAATCTCTTGACTTTGTTACGCAGATGATACTCCGTTATACATGCCAGTGCAATGACTCCATCTCTACTTTGCTGAATGTCTGGATGATATAGAACATTAAACCCATTCCTAAGAAGAAGTGTAGTGATCCAGGTTGTTTCTCTGAATTGACTTTGAAAAATGTGTCTCAATGTGGTTTGATATATATAAACAATAATGATACGGTTGATTTATAGCATCGAAAGCAAACTGCTGGTCAAAATGTTAATTAAACTAAATAAAGCAGATTGATCACTTTGATCAATTCGTGATCCGCTGTTAAGAATGAAAAGTCACTGTGACCTTTGGGGGGTTTAAGACTCCGGCCATGTTGTCACCTCTGTCGTCGCTCTGCTGTATTCTCTGAGAGTGGACAATGCAATATGTCGGTGCAGTGTTCTTTGTGCAGAGTCATCTGAGAGAGTGACGATAGTCAACTAGAACAAATCCATCCAAACAGGAAGAAACTGCATTAGTTGGGGACTACTTTCAGCGGCGGATTAATCCCCACTTGGTGCTCTAGTGAGTATTTGTGGCAGCAGGACGGTGTGTGTGGGACTGATGAACATAAACTACAGTGTGTGATCATGGTAATGACGGAACATGTCATCCGGGCTCACTGATGTATTTTTAGTAGTTTCTGGAGAACAATGGAGCTCTATGACACAAAGCAAGAAGATATTTTAGGCTTTGATGGACACACACAACACATGTAAGTGGATACATTCATTGGTTTGTTGACAGTAAGATGAATATGGAATATCAATAGAGTTATCCTTTGAGTCTTATGTTTAACAAAACATTAATCTGGAGAAAACCAGTGTCGCCTGAGAGCTGAGGACCTCCAACATGACCACCAGAGGGTGTGTGATAGCCTCCACAGCAGCGAGCAGTTGGAGGGTAAGAACATCTCTTCCTCCCTTCATCTCTACCGGGTGGCTGAGCTGAATACGTAATCCAGCCTTTCCCTCTCTCAGTATGCTAATGTTGTCCACCAGCCCTCGCTTCCCTCCGTCCATCCACCTCTTCTTCCAATTCACTCCCTCTCCATCCATCCCTTACATCTTCACCTCCTATACATTCATCTCAGTCGTCTCCTCCACCCCCATCCCCCTACTCTCTCCCTCTCCACGCCTCACTGGCTGTGTGTGTGTGTGTGTGTGTGTGTGTGTGTGTGTTGCAGAGAAAGATAGACAGAAGGAACACAGAGAGTGTGTGTGTGTGTTTGACATTCCACCAGCATCCCACTCAACCTCATCTCATCCCCTCTGTCTGCTGGGAAGTCATCTCACACACACACACACACACACACACACACACACACACACACACACACACACACACACACACACACACACACACACACACACACACACACACACACACACACACACACACACACACACGCGCACACACACACACACACACGCGCACACACACACACACACACACACACGCGCACACACGCGCACGCGCGCACACGCGCACGCAGCTTTCATGGACACGCCAGCCAGCCTGCAGATCTCATGGAAGAAAAGAAGCGAGGCTAGAAGGGAGGGAAGACTACAAAGACAAAGCGATGAACATGAAAGCAGAAATATTCATCTGATGTGGCTAATTGACACAACCACCGTGATGTTGATAGCATAGTCTGTGTGTCTGAAGTTAGGAAAAATACTGTCTATATATATTATATTTTTCCAAACCGAATTATGGACAAAGAAAGCTTTCCGAGGTTAGGCTGATATCAAATCACTGCGTTACAGTCTTGACTCAACCCTCTATAATCAGTGGTGTTCCTCCTGAATTACTTTGGTTTCTCCTTTCTCCATGTCATCTTATCAAACAAATAAAAGAGGGAGTAATGTAACGTACATCTGTTGATAGCACACACATGTCTTCTTATTCTTGTTACTATTTAGCATAAACTACTCCCACGGATCCCATCATGCTTTGGGTGATGGATACAAATGCTCTTTTGCCCTGGAGTCAGTGAGCTAACAGCTATTCCTATATTTGGCATCTATTTGGTTAGACTTTTTGGAGAATCTGCAACGCTTCCATCAGTTGCCGTTTAAACTGGAAGCAGGGTTGTACTTTTAATACTGGAGAAAATGTCTAAAGGTGGTGGTTGTGAGGAATGTCTAGGATTGCTCAGTGGATTTAAGTGGACGAGTATTCTCAGAGGACATCTCTATCGCTGGAAAGAGCATGCGTCCCTGATTGTGTGTGAGCTTTACTGCAAACTATGAAAATCAGGTTCTACGCTTTCCATCTTCTTTAAAATGTCGGATTGCCTTCATGTTTGGGTTTGTACGTAGTTCTATTACCTGGCTAGATCCACATACACATTCCTAGTGATCGTTCCTAAATCTACGATGAAGACTATGGCTGACCAGGCTTTGGCCCCCCAGGCCCAAAGACAACATGCCCCGTGAGAGCCGGCTCTCGAGCCGTCTAGTTACACTATTCTATTGTGTATAGAAGACTTTAGCGTATCACATATGTGATCCCCTTTTAAGTGAAGCGCACGGTGACCCCTTTGGTCTCAATCTCTAGTTTAAGTCTTCTTCAATACAGCATGATGTTCATGTAGTACATGATGGTCCATTTAGAGTCAATAGACCATAAAGCAGGGGATGCTTTAGGGGCGGGGCTACACAGTGATTGACAGGTCTCAACCCGAGACGTATACGGCGTCTCTACACAACTCGCCTGCAGTCCAAATATGGTCACTTATGTTCACTGGTTGCAAAAGCCAAGATGGCGACGGCCAGAACACCAATCTCAAGGCTTTAAAACAGGTATGATAGTCATTCATCATTTTTAACGTGTGTGTGTGTGTGTGTGTGTGTGTGTGTGTGTGTGTGTGTGTGCTCGTACCATCTCCGTCGGGAGCGTCTGTGCTCTGAGATCTCCTGACGGCCGGGTTGGCTGAGCGGGAGCTGTACTGGTAGAGTTGGTTTCCTTCTCCGTCGTCCTGCTGGCTAATCTGTGTGAGGTCGTGCATACTCAGGCTACGAAGCCTCTCTGTGATGGCGCCCTGACCCTGTGTAACACACACACACACACACGTCAATACTACATCAGCAGCAAACAGCACTTCAGACCTCTCAGAGAACCAAGGCACAAGATCCAACACACTGATGATGTGAGTGTCTGACTGAACCTAACTACCAGCTACTCCTTCCACACCTACAGACAGAGAAAGGTCGGGCGGTTCCAGCTGAATATCTGGACGTCAGAAACAAACTCAACATGTGTGGTAGAAAAGGATGTGATGTGACATTTCAAGAGACGTTTAACGTGCACTGAGCTTTTCATCGTTTTGCTCTGAACCTTTGTGTTTTGGCTCATGGAGTATTAACTTATTATTATTATTTCAACTGTGTTTTCTTGTAAACATTACTACAGTTGACTTGCTGACTTCGTTCTAAAGACATTTTCTTTTCTTCTTTTAAAATAAAAAGAATATAAAATGTAATTAAAAAAATTTAATTAATTTCCATCATTGGCCACAATTACATTGTGCTGCCATTGTTTTAATATTGCATGACACATGCTGGGGTCAGAGGTCATACACATAAGCATTTAACATTCATTTCATAAGCATGTAATGTTATTGTGTCATCTTCACTGTCCTACATTACAATAGTTCACAGCATTGTTCACTTTACCAATGACCTGACCAGTGCTCAAGAACTGATGAGGAAAATCAATGAAGATCACCACTGAAGCACATAGAAGGCTTTGATCATTATGGAGATTATTAACAAGAAACCAACATTCTACAATGATGAAGACATCGCCATAGAAACAGTTCACAAAATGAGCAACAGCAACGAGGGAGGGACAACAATCAGAAACAGGAAGAAGACGTTGAGCGTTATCATGAAATGAAAGGTTCAAACTGGTACAAAACAACCCTCAATTAAGGGATATGAATTAAGAACAATTAGATTCTAACCAATGAGTTTAATGTGTTTGCAAATGCTAAATGATGTATTATTTATTTACTAAGAACAAGATGGAAATAAACACCAAGATGTATTTTCAGCAACCAGGTCTGATAAAAGAACAGAAAATCAAAGGATGGGGAAACATGGTGTCATGGGATAATAGTGCTGGTATGAAATAGAAAAGTCTGTCCATGCTGCTTACACTGACTGGTTTTATCTCCCAGAGTAGCCTGATGAAGCACACACACCCTGAAGAAAGAAGGACGGCAGTACAGAGAGAGAAGAAGAGAAACAAAGTCACAAGAGGGTTAGCTAGTGGGCAAGCTGGGGCAGAACCACATCATCATCCTGACCAGATAATCATCAAAGAACACAAACCAAAAAAAATTGCATTCTGCGGTTCAGCTTGGTACTGTTCAGATCCGGAATGTGCGGTGCAGGGACCAGAAGGTTGCATGGTGGTACCGCTAGTTAGCCTGCTAACAAGACAGCCGCTAAATGAGTCAAATTTAAAAACTTCATCCAAAAACTCTTTCCACATTGCTATCACCTCGCTAATCAGCCAATCGCAGCAAAGAAGTACTAACCAATCACAGCATAGTAGGGCGGGACCAGGCGCAAAGGGAACATGCCTTTTAATGACCTTCAATCATTTCAAAACTAGTTGTATCAGCTATCCATAAAGTCATGACTAGGTTTATGCCTAGTTTCAGACGAGGCACAGTGCCGGTTAGGTTCATCTGCGACTCTACCTGTCCAGGTGGGGTGTACTGGCTGCAGGGTGTACGTGGGCGGGACCAGAGGTGAGCCTCGACACCATTATCGCTCACACACCAGAGAGCACAGCAACAACGGCAACAATTGATGTACTTGCATGATTCTTGCGCCCACGTGCTTGAATGCACTTATTGTATTTGCTTGGGATGAAAGCGTCAGCTAAATAAATGTAATATGCTGTAATTGAAGAGAGCGGTAAGGACAGGACAGGTCTGCTTCTTCACACCTGTGGAGGCTTTACAGATGCAATTTAGATGAGCCTCAGGCTACATGCACATCAGTATGCACATGAGAGGGTGGTGCATAGAGCAGCTGGAAATGTGTGAGTGTTTCTTACTCAATAAATGCCAAAAGGGCTGAGATGCATTTGTAAACCAAAAGCTTGGCTCCAGTCTCTGCTGAAATCGTTCAAAGTGCTCTCTGAGCGGCTCGCCTCAGTCTGTCGGCCAGGTTCAGACAGATGGATTGTATGTGCGATGCAGCTGGTTGTATTGTACAAGCCAAGGTTATCAAATCCCGGCTTAAAACACACAAAGCTTTTAAGGGATTTGAAATAGCACTGTGACCTAAAGCGGTGATGATAAAACATAGAGGGAGAGGAAATAAGAGAACCAACACAGAGAAAGGGAGGCAACAGAAACCAAAGGAAGATGAGGGGAGAGACGACATGTTTCAGGCAATAAAAAGAGCAAACAGAGCGTGGTAGAGAGAGACAGCATGAGATTAGAATGTTGGAGAGTGAGCGAAGCAGTGATTGATGGCAGCTTTAACGTTAGCAGAGAAAGCTAACGAGTCCCACACTGGTACCACTATGAGGACACATGCACTGCAGTGTTCTTAGTTCACAGAGACACTCCCTGGGCATTGATCCTTCTGATCCCAATCTCCTTTGGTCCAATATATATGCGCCTTAAATCATTCATTTCTTAGTGGTTTTATTAGATGGGACTCACAGAACACTTGGGCTAAATTAAAGTCCAACACAGAGTACCAGTGGGCCAGGTTCTCAAAGGAGCTTGTGGACCAGTGGAGGAGGTATACTTTATTAATCCCACAAGGAGAAATTACATTTGTTACTGTAATGAATTAATAAATATAGATACATCTATATATAGCAGTTGGGGGTTCAGTGCCTTGCTCAATGTAAAGTTAGCATGTATTCTAGCATGCATCTTATTTACTCGTCACACTGATGTAAATTGGCTGAATCAGCAGAATATGCTGAAAGCTATGGAAACCATGAGAACCTTGAGAAGTAAAATAAAGTGTTTTCAACATTAACGCATTTAAACATGTTCTAGTAGAAACCCAAAATACAAGTATGAATCTGAAAATGAGCAGGATATGTCTCCTTTAAACGGTCATTGTGCCGGTCAGGTTTTGAAGCACACCTACTGTTTCATGTAAACACCAAATCCTACGAATGGTCAAAACCACAACAAGACTCAACACCAGGAGACTAGTGCATGTAAGAGTGTCAAGTATTACACGCTCCTTACTTCACCATCTTATCGGTCTTATTTAACCATGTTCTCAATCAAGCTAAACCTATGCTAGATAGCATCTGCTGTGAACTGTGAATAGTAGATCCCACTGGCTGGGATTACCTCGGTGCAGTGAGGCCTTAGATAGGAGATCAGTAGGGATTATCTGACACACTCAGGTATTCACGCGATGCTGATGAAAACAGTTCACACACACGTCATTTATACCGACTCTGAAGTTAAGATCTTATTCAGGATTGGCTGCAGCTTGCCGCGCAACTCTCCTGCATTCATTTACACCCTCATCCCAGTACATCAGTGTGTGTTCTATGACGTGAGGCAGAGCGAGCCCAGTGAGTACATTCTGTGCAGACAGGTTGAATTTAGCTAAATAGTCTGCTGCATTGCTTTACTGCATAAAAAAAACAGGAAGAGAACACCGTTTCTCACAAAGTCAGATGGAAAGAGAATTAAGAAAATGACCGAGATGCTAGGGAGTAGGGACAGGAAGCCCTGGGATTCATGGGAAATGTCTTAATTTGATGAAATACAAGAGTCAGATAAAGGATACAATCAACCATTGGTAAATACAGAGCGACATCTTTAGTAAAGGAAGAAGCAGCACCTTTAAACGAGTATCAAAGAGAATGTAGAGAAGAGCCAGTGACACTTGCCTTGACAGCTGCAGTGACGGCGGCGGTGGCTGCTATGCTCAGTCCCTGCTTGCCAAAGTTCACCATGGTCTCGTAGCTCCTCTCTTTGGCCTGCACGATATACTCATCTATTTCCTGCAGGACACACAATCAATAAATTCTCTAGCAGACAATTTTGAGTACAAAGTAGTGCAACTGTAAGATTGTGGACAGGAAATACGCATACGGGTGGCTGATCTTACCCTCTCTCTGGAGGACAGCAGAGGGTGCAGACACTTCCTGTAAATGAGACTTGCTCCTCTTGTGTAGGGGGACAGCAGCCAGATCACAAAGGCTACCTTCAGCTCGTAGTACAGAGGAAACCTGGACATGTACACACACACAGTTGGAGCATCCCAACATTAATAAGGGATGGAACAGCTCCCTAGGTGCAGATTATACAAATAAAGGATCAGAATGAGCAAACAAACAAACAACTAGTTGGACGGTGCTTCAACCACCAAGTGCTTGTGCCACAAATGTTTGTTTCGGTTTCAAATGGTGTTTGAAGGCCATCTTTCATGATTGGGGTGAGGGTGCCTGCACACTTATTTTTGCAACCAGAGGAGTCGCCCCCTGCTGGTCAGTAGAGAGAATGCCAGTTTAAGACACTTCAGCATCGACTTCACTCGACAGGACCTGAGGTTGCCGCCTGCTGACAACATTATGGAAAGAAGCTACAGAGAAAATGTTACATAGCACTGGGAAATGACTAACAGCACTGATTTTTTTAGACTGAAAGGAACAGGGGGAAACGCAAATGTAATTGGTTGACGCATCAACGCGGCATTGGAGCGCTGAGGAAAGTTGAGACCAGCTCAACTTTTGATTTGTAGGAGTCAGCGGTTTGTAGCTTCACGTCAGCGGCTTCCATAGAAAAATGACTTGAAGAACGTTGCCGTGTCGTTCGTAGCGTGAAGGCAGAAATGTTAAAAGATGTTCAACGTCATGGCTGAATGCTTAGCTGATTTCAACTGTGTGGATGCGACACCAGACTCATCCTTGAGCGAGACTTGGTTAGACACCGTACATCGATGGTGAGGATTCCATTACAGCTCCCTCAACACTGGACCACATGCTGTAGTCCTCATTAGTCACTGAGACACAGAAACATGGGAGAATAGGGTCCAGGATGAAAGATACCATTTAAAGGGGAAATTCTAATCTGTTGGGAAACCTTTCAACACATTGGTCCCAGTAGTGCTCTAGATTCTCCATGGAAACATGAACTTGTATCTTGTATGTTCTCAGAAACATGAAAAAGACAACTAGCAATATCAGCCCCACTTGTTGTCTGTCAACCATAGTCTCCCATCTGTCATCCTCATCAATACAAGGCCTTTCTAATACAATTACATATATCAACGTCATTTATATCAGCAAGATCATTTCACTGGGGATAGAATCCTCCCGTCACCAAAACACAGTGTACAACCCAGAGGAGAGGTTAGATCACGATGAAGTGAGATTGTGGCGTGCATACTTTCAAGTGTCATCTTAGATATGACCATACGTGTGTGTGTGTGTGTTTAACTCACCATGCCAGTGTGAGGTCGGTGATGGTCTCCACCACAGTGTAGAGGGCGAACACAATCCAGTACATCATCCATCGTACCTACACAGACACACACAGAGAGCACACTGAGCAATAGAGCGACACACTTAACACAAGCACCATCTGCTTGATATGGAACAAAAAGCGCCTGAGACCTCTAAACAGGACTTTCATTTTGTGTTGATTTTGGCGGACCATGTGGAATGAAGTGGTCGTGTTTCCCAGCAAACGGAGTCATTTTTCTGCAGCAGACATTGCCACGCTCAGTCCGGGTTCTGGTTCTGGTTCTCCCAGGCCTCCTCCTCTAGCCGGAGCTTCTGACTGCAGGTGGAAGGCTGCAGTGAAGCCGACCCGGTGGCACCGATCACAAGCATTAAGAATAACTACTCGCTGATGTTCTCATTCTCATATAGAGCCATCAGTACTGTTTCATAACCAAGTTCCTCACAGTGACTTTAAAACATTAACTTGCCAAAGTTGCCAGTGAGCAAAATGCTACCTCAACCTCCAGCAAGGACATTCAGAATGTCTTGGACACTTGCACTACTGCAAAACACATGAAAAGAAACAGCTTTATCCAACTTACAGACTCCTAAACCGGGATATGAACAGTGACTTCTACCTTTACACCGCTACTGGGCAGACCACCGTGTGCTGCCACTAGGGCTGGATATCGTTTAAAAATGTACCATACCACCAGAAATATCAGTGCTCTTAATAAAGTGCTACTGACAACAAACCAACACTGTGATAGAGTACTCACACCCTCCTCTTCATGGTCTGTTTGACTCTAATGGACCATCATTTACTAAATGAACATCATGCTGTAGTGAAGAAGACTTGAAACTAGAGATTGAGACCATAAACTCATGTTTACAATGTTTACTGAGGTAATAAATCAAGAGAGAAGTAGAGTCATAGACTTGTATAGAACCGGAGGAGTCACATACACGTTCATTGTATGTAGGAGTGTCCTCCAGCTCCAGATGTTCTGGAAAGAGGGAAATGACAGAACATGTCGTTTCCATGCGTGTATAGATATATTTGATACGTTATGTACATCATTATTGAGTTACTTGTATGTGTTTATGTTTTTTCCCTGGTCTTTAATTACTTCTATTTAACATTATGTTTGTTAAACTTCTCTTCTGTTGTGTGTTGTTGAAGATGTGTTTATTCAGATTGAACAGAAAGCCAATAGACGGTTTTACTTGGTAAGAGTTTTGAGGTTGATACTGATTTCTTCTCTTTCCTTTATACCCCGCTCCTCTTTCCCTCTCAGGCCTGTCGTCATGAAACAGAGCTTCAGGATTGATTGGATTTCTCTCTTTGCTTTCATGCTGGATTGTGCCGCCCTCGCCGCTCCCTCCGTCCCTCTTCGAGGGCTTTCCGGGCTCTTCTGCGCTGGATTTCCATATCAAAGCCGGCGGTAGACGGTGGCGGGCGGGCAGACGGTCACATGGCAGGCTAGTGGTATTAGCCGGTCCCGACCGTTGCCGCATGACTGAGCACACACTGACACTAGCTAATGAAATGTCAGTGTGTGTGTGTGTGTGTGTGTGTGTGTGTGTGTGTGTGTGTGTGTGTGTGTGTGTGTGTGTGTGTGTGTGTGTGTGTGTGCGCGAGTGGGTAAGTGAGGGAGTGAGGGAGTAAAGTCTGCATTTGAAAGAGGGAGAACAAGAGAGAGACACACAAAAACACACACTCACCTGAACACAAGCACAAACTCTCAGAATCACACACACGTCTGCAGTCTGACTCACATTTGTGCTGGACTGGTTAATTGGTGACCTCATGGTGAACTCCCCCCCCCCCCCCCCACACACACACACACACACACTCGTGGAATGGTAAATGTAAAGAGCAGAGAGAGTGAAACTGAGCCGGTGAGACAGAGAGGACATCTAATTTATACATTTCAACCCACTTGTGTGCCTCCACTGCTTTCATCTTCATACCCTTCTCTTTCTCTCTCAGAGCAGGTTTGTTCTCTCCCTCTCTCCCTCCCTCCTTCATCTCATCAGCGGGGGAAGACATTAAGAGGTAACCTCAGTGAAACATACAGCGGCCATTGTGCCTTCCTGAGGCAATAGCAGACATTTACTGGCCCCGTCTCTGAATAACTGCCTTCCATTAACAGAGAAAGGGAGAGAGAAACCCTGACATCAGCTCTTTCCAGAGGGCCCTGTGCTAATGTTAAAGTTGGTGGAGAGAGCGGGGCAGCAGAGGAGACCGACCAATAGGCTCAGACACTTCTATTCAGCCAAATAACAACACCGTCACTTTAAGCACAAGAGGGCTGTGATTATGTTCTCGTTTAAATGGGCCAATAGTTCGGTCTATAAGACGAAATATGTTGTAAACAAGCTTAGTAATAGTCTTTGATGTCAATTCAAAACAGACTTCTTTTAAGTTTAGAAGGTATGATTTAAATTTAGTTTCAGATTTATTCTCATCATCTTCCTTGTTGCCAGTTTTTGGTACTGTATAAAAAGAAACAAAATGAAGTTGAATGAAAGCTTAAGTAAAGAGGTCAAAATGAAGCATGGTGTACATCTGTGTTCATCACAACCTGGTCAATTCAAATTGCTTGTTTTGTGGAGCGATTGATGGACTTCTTGTTTGCAGGTTTCTGCACCCTAAGAGCATTAAAGCAAAGCACAACCCCATGGTGGATTGTCTCTGTGTCTCTGTGGATCGTAAACATGTATTAAATGACCCTTCAGCTGTTGTGTGCACATCTTTAATCTCAGGCATTTGGGAACTACTGTAGATGGTGCTGAGCACCTCCCTGAGCCATGAGCGAGGGCTGGATATATATTCCAGGACCAGACATGGACAAAGGACGCATACACAGTTCTGTTTAAACTACATTTGGAGAGAGAGTCCTGTCATTCCCACCACTCTGCTGCTCTGCTGTTTCACATTAAAAGGCCATCGTCCCTCCCTTTCCTGGTAGACGTTTTAATCTGAAACATGTGCAGGAAGTTCTGAGCCCCATTGAGCTTTAAAGCGACTGCAAAAAAACAGAAAGAATTGGTGAAAGAAATCTTTAAAAAGTGAAAGTGTTCTCTGCAGAGTGGAAAGAACAACTCATCCAACTATAAAGCCAGAGATCTCTGTTCTTTGCATATCTCACAGACCACTCATCTGACCTGCCTCACACCTGGCGGGTGTATTGCTAAGGATGTGCTTTTTAAAAAAATGATTTGGTGCAATTTGGACATGTTCAATATTAATACATTTTGAATAAACAAGCACACGACGCTCTGAAGGGCGGAGCTTCAGCGCTCAGATGGCTCGCACAGGTCGTCAGCAGCGGGGCAGACAGACGCCCATCGACTGCACTTCACTTTGGCTGCTGCATATAGCTAACCAGGAGGCAACCTCCCATTCTGCAGAGTGAAGCCAATGAGGAAGTGTCTTAAACCTGCATTCTCTCTAATGTCCACCAGGGGGCGACTCCTCTGGTTGTATAGAAGTCTATGAGAAAATGACTCTACTTCTCTCTTGATTTATTACCTCAGTAAACATTGTAAACATGAGTTTATGGTCTCAATCTCTAGTTTCAAGTCTTCTTCAATACAGCATGATGTTCATTTAGTACATTATGGTCCATTTAGAGTCAAACAGACCATAAAGCAGGGTGCGTTTAGGGCGAGCTTACTGTGATTGACAGGTCTCTACCACTACCAGAGCTGTATATGACGTCTTTACGTCCCACCTCCACATTCCAAATATGGTAACTTCTGTTCATTGGTTGCACAAAAGACAAGATAGCGACGGCCAAACCGCTGAACTGAAGGCTTCAAAACCAACGGGGGACGTCACGATGACTACGTATTCAGTCTATGTTTACAACTGTGATAACGTTGCCTCAGCAAAATAACTCCACTAAGCCCGGCCGGCTGCGTTCGAGTATTAAATATGATATTAGCAGCGGACTGTTCACACCGTGGGTTCACTGAAGAATGATGAAGCGTCTCTCACATCTCTGATAACAATGTGGATAAACTGACCACACACTGGGAATCTAAACAGCTAATAAAACGTATATCAGTACTCAAAACCATGAACTATGAATAGTAACACTTTTAATACAGCACAGTAAAAGTGCTGGTGAAGAGTGAAAGACAGACATCACCAGCATAACGTACTTAGTACGTAATGTCTGCTCACGGTGGAGCTTCAGTTCTAATACCATGCTGGACAGATTGATGAATGATGAAGCATCAAATCTGAATCTGCAACGTGACCAGTAGCGTTTCTCTGTCAGGTAAATGTAGTACTACAATGTTTTCCTCTGAGGTAGAAGTACACAGTAAGTAGTACACAGTTGAGTGGCAAGTTGTATAAGCACTTTGGGGCCACAGTAGAGTACAGTGAGTTAAAAGAGTAACGTAACTTATTGTGTTTCATATCTAAACATTATAATATATCTATAGCTGCTTGGGGCCCTTTTAGTTTGGCCCCCAGGCAGTCTTCCTCTCTTCTGGCGGTTTGGCAACAGTAAAGTCCACAAAGACCACAATGTTTGTCCTCTGTGTTTGTGACAGTGAGTAGCTGTGACTTGGGAGTGTGCGGTGTGTGCAGCAACACCACTGCACTAATGACACGGACTCTACCATGTGGTCCATGGGAGTACGGGTAATCACACCCTCCTCTGGGTGTCTTTACTGGGCATCAGTTTAAAGGTGTATCCGACAGGTCAGGAATCAACTTACACAGCACATAATACAGTGCTAGAATTATGTAGGATTGAGCTTCAACATTCTTTATGAAAAATATTGTTACACAACTGAGAAGACTGACGGCCTCAACAGGAAGCGTATCATATGGAATGTAAATGTGTGTACATTAACGTCGCCATTGAAGCTGACACTTCATCTTAAGTCAGTCCAGGAGCAGAATGTGCTTGAAAATAAGGTAGCTCGTCTAAATTGACACAAATAAAGAAATACACCGTATATCAACAATCAGTTCTTGGTGCTTCCTGGTTCAAGTCTGCTCAAGCTAGGCTGGATCCAGAGCTCTGCATAGAGGCCCATTTGTCTGAAACAGAGTAGCCTCGGGGTCAGAGGCTTTAACTGCCCTCATTCAACACGCCATCATTCCTGTATCAACAGTGGATGGGTATCAGAGATGTAGCGAGGGATGGTGGACTGCCATGTTAATCCTAACTGAATGGTGTCCAGTACTGTTCATGAGGAACAAAGAATCTGGAAGGAGGGAGAGAGTTTCACCAGAGGGGGGTGTGTTCTCACCTCTGGTGACACTGGGACTGAGAGGCATGTCTCTCAGCATGCGCCCATGTGTCCTATATACACATGCATACACCGTGAAGTAAAAAAAACCTTTGAAATGAACGCTTGGAGCCAGCTTCGTCGTGAACTGGAGTAACCTCTGGCTGTAGCTCAAGTCACATGAAATCATGAAATCACACACAGGGCTGTTCCATCAATCATGTGAATGAACAAACTGAATTCGTTTGGGTTAGCTGATCGTGACAGTGGATGCTGCTCTGGTGAGATCCAGTCTTCATACACTGATTCAGCTCTCCTCTTTTCTGAAGGGGGCCTCAGGCGTGAAGTGTGCAGCCGAGGTCTTCCATCCACGTTTAAAAGGCCGGTTCAGGTTAGAAGTAGAAACCGCACGTTGGGTAGAGCTGCACCCTCTTAGTCGACTCTGATTCCTTTAATCGATCAGTCCTTTTTCATGCTGAATGACTCGTTTCCAAGAAACTTGTGAGCACCTCTCTGGTAAACACAACATTTAAGGGAGGATTAACTGCAGCACTATTGGATTAGACTGCATTAGATTCCAGAGTTGTCGTACAACTTGTCTAAAACGGCTTTGACGCAAACAAAAGAAGTGGACCTGAGAATCAGTACCGGCAGAGATCAAGCAGCAGAAGCAGACGACGAAACAAAGAGGAGGAGGCTGGAAGCTGAATGTGTGGAAGTGGTACTAACTCAAGAGGACTGGGATTTCATTCTCACTGGCATTACTTACATCAGCCAAGTTCAACTAAAACACACACACCTCCAAGGCCTCACATCTATATGCATGTATATGTTCCCATCAAACCCTTCAAAGACGCAAGATTCCCATTCTGCTATGAATGAAGAGCACCCAAAGTCTGCAAACACACAAACTGAATGCCGTCTTCAGGTCACATGGATTTCATCAACATCAGCTCTTATTCACTACAACAGCTGCACAATGGAGTCCCAATGCTCATCAGATATTAACAAAAACACCAACTTTATGAAATCTTTCCCTTTTAAAATGGTGTTCACTTGCAGAACTATCAGCAGTAACGCTCAGGCAAGCATTCTAATGTCAAATTGGAATCAGAGTTTCTAAAGTAGACTAGAGAGAAGGTTTACATTAGTTACATTAGGTCCCTGTCACTATTGAACTTAACGGGGAGGGAGCCCTAACAGCTCTTCTCTAACATATAATCGTCTCTTCTGTATTCAAATTATGGAAAGATCTGAATAATTCTGGTGGGCCTTTAGTAAATATAGAAAAAGAATATCTGACAAACTAGACACGGGGACAAAGATGGTTGGGCTGATCTCCGATGAGTCCTTTTGGTCTTAGTCCACTTAGATTTATTTAGCCGATTAGACGTTTTAGACTGTTTGCAGCTGTGCACCCTGATCCTTTAACAGCATAGCTCTCTCATCCCCTCTTGTTCGTTCATCTGACGACATCTTATTGCCTGGCAAAGATCTCATAATGATTAATTTTGATTACTTGAAGAAGAGCAGCCTATAGGCTGTAATGACTGCTGATGTCAGTGGGACCCTGCCTTCATGCACATACAGTATATCAACAATTAGCAGTTGTTGGGCTAACATATGGCCCAACTCTAGCAACTAACAAGGGACGTGGTTCAGTGAGGAGAAATACGTCATGCCCCTATAGGGATGTAGGGATTCACTAACATATCTACTCGAGGTTCAAAAGCTACAATAAAAACTAATAAATGCCTCCTGAAAAGAAGTATAAAAAGTAAACATTGTGCTTCACTTGAACTGTTAGGGTTGACAAACACACAAGGAGCACAGAACCCATTTCATAACCTCTAGGCTTGACCTGCCAAACCCACCGCATGCAGATAAAAAAGAACTCCAGCAGGCAGCGTCACCAAGGTACCGGACGACTTCTCAAGAGCCGAATCCAACGAGATCACACGCACAACATGACAGCTTCTGTTTTACTTCAAATGAGTGCAACTCTCTCTGCACAAAAGACGTGGACGAAGACAAATAGAAATCAGAAAGGGAGTAAACCAATACCTTCTGAGCTGCAGACCAAATACTCTGAATAGAAAAATAAACTCTGGAATGAAGATTTAGCACGCCACACAATATGAAACTTTCTGATTTGTTCAAAAAGCATTTAGGGTATTGAAAATTCTGAATATCTGATGAGCCTTTACATACACAAGCCAGTTTAAATGTAGGTTGGGCTTAGTGTCCGTGTGGTCGACTCATACGAGACTCAAGCAGGTGGTGTGTACTTACGTATTCCTTGACGTTTTTGGTCTTGACAGCTTTGTAAGAGTAGTATGCAGGATACAGAGTCCCGAAGATCAGCCTGCAGGAAGAGAGAACGCACAACATGAAGCCTTTCAATCACATTCACATGACAAATAACCACAACTACCCTTTGAGTAAATATCTGGAAACATCATCGCCATCAACATTGTGACATTCCCGCTGGATGTGGAAGAGCGTTTTCCCACTCAGGAACCTAAAGATGGTTTGAACATGCTCACAGCCGTACGCAGGCCTTTTGAATTAGGGTCGGTGGGTTTTCACCGATGCATTAAACCGCTCGGTTTACTGTTTAACGTCTAAAGACTGTCTCTGTCTTCTCTGTCTGGTTTCTACGGTCCCACATGCTTGTGGAGTGGATTTTACACTCAAAACCAAAATGGCAGTACGGAATAATCCAAAGTATACAGAGGCTCACATAGAAAAGACTCAGTGTCTTTCCCTGTTAAAAGCCTTCATCGGTTGCTGCAGAACAATCTGGGGACTGATTTATACCCCGCTGTGATCGGGTGTTAGGTTCTGACCCAGAGTCTGAAAACCACTGGAACACAAGACAATGACTCAATGTTTCCCCTGTAATCTTCTGCAGCGGTTCGGGGTAATGTGGGGTTTGGTTCCCTGTTCTGGTCCAGTGCAGGTTTCCACGACACCACCACGTCCTGCACTCTTCTTTTCTTCTCTTGCACTGAGATAAAAAAGTCTTTGCAATGTACAAAACATACATAGTTTGAACGTCAGCGTCTTTAGGATGTGGCTGTTTTTACGTCTGCACAGCCACTCTTACATGTATGGGAAACTAAATGGAAACAGAATATAACTTTCTGGGTATCAGTAGATTAAAGAAAAGAGCTAGGAGACGATGACTACGTACTGTGACTACATGCACACTCATGTTCCACTATTATTCCCAATAGGACAATATTCACAACTTGATATGGCTCATGGAAACATATTTCGTTTGGAGTTGGACTGAATAAACACTCAGTTACACTTGTCATTTCAAGCTTCTCATAAGCGGATTGAATCCTTGTTTTCAGCTTGTTGGTGGAATTCCATTTTTATGAGCTGAATTGAAACAGTTTAGTTCGGTGGTGTTAGAGGAGGAGGGCAAAACTCCACATTAAAATACTGACAAAGATGAAACATGACGGTTAAGATTGACATTTGTTGTTATTTGATAGCTACTAATAAATAAAAGTACATTTCTGAAGTGAGATTTCTGACCAACATCCCCGACTGGGCAAGTGAAAAAACCACATTACCGTTGAACCTCAATGGTGAGATAAACGCCATCATTAAGAATAACAGAGCAACCACTTACAGAGAGACTAAGACTATACTGCATGTCTTTGTGGCTACTGTGCACCATCCACTGACAAAAACACAGCTCTCTTTCTGTCCTCGCACGCACACACACACGCACACACGCACACACACGCACACACACACACACGCACACACACGCACACACACAGCACAGCGTGTTCCTGGAGCTTTTCACAGGTTTTGAGACTGATCAGGTATAAAAGGTGTTCTATACATTAGCTTTACGCATTTTTCTTTTGGGGTAAAGTTGTCAGCATCAACCAATCATACTTAGGACTGGACTGTAGACAATGGATGGCCATTCGTGGCTGGATGACAGAGGGTGGCAGTTCACCCTCGCAGCACTACACTTTGTTGTAGTTTATACTGCAGTACAGTCCTGGAAGAGTTCAATGTCCCACACTAATGGGACAAATTCTGCTGAAATATGAAAATAATTAATAATAACAATGATGCAGCCACAGCATCAGCGGCCTCTTCAGACTCTGTACGTATGTATTGTATGATTTTTTCTGAATGAATCTACACTAAAATACTGTGTAGTCCGACCGCACCACTCGACCACCATGTGGTTTGGATTTCATCGTCCAAATGTTATAGAAATGTGAAGGGGCGCTGAGATGCCGAGCACCTGGCGAGGATGCATTGATGCCCTGCTCTCTACTGGTTCCACTGCCCTGCTGCCCCCACCCTGATGTGGTTGCCTGGGAGGGATGAGTGAACGTGGTGCGTTAGAAGAGCATGGAATCCTTCAACCAAAGTTAAGTGATACGAACGTGGAGGACACACTGTAGCCTTCTATGCAGACACACTGACCAGAGTCCCTTCAGCAGCGGGCGAGCCGCCAATAACCACAGCGGCTTATTTTCCTGCTGTTGCTATAGAAACAGCAGGGTTGCCAGAGCGTGCATGCTCTCTCTTCATGTCTAACGTTACGCCTCACTGTGAACTCGCTGTGCATTGCACCAATGTAGAGAATAATAGTGCCGAACCGTCGGACAAAATTAAAGAGCTCAATGAATCCGCTCTCTCTGACATTGGTGTGTGTGTGTGAGTGAGAGTGTGTGTGAGAGTGAGAGTGTGTGTGTGAGTGAGAGTGTGTGTGTGTGAGAGTGAGAGTGTGTGTGTGAGAGTGAGAGTGTGTGTGTGAGTGAGAGTGTGTGTGTGAGTGAGAGTGTGTGTGTGAGTGAGTGAGAGTGTGTGTGTGAGAGTGAGAGTGTGTGTGTGAGTGAGAGTGTGTGTGTGAGTGAGAGTGTGTGTGTGTGTGAGTGAGAGTGTGTGTGTGAGTGAGAGTGTGTGTGTGAGTGAGAGTGTGTGTGTGTGAGTGAGAGTGTGTGTGTGTGAGAGTGAGAGTGTGTGTGTGAGAGTGAGAGTGTGTGTGTGAGTGAGAGTGTGTGTGTGAGTGAGAGTGTGTGTGTGAGTGAGAGTGTGTGTGTGTGTGTGAGTGAGAGTGTGTGTGTGTGTGTGAGAGTGAGAGTGTGTGCGAGTGAGTGAGTGAGAGAGTGTGTGAGTGAGTGAGTGAGAGAGTGTGTGAGTGAGTGAGTGAGAGAGAGAGTGTGAGTGAGTGAGTGAGTGAGTGAGTGAGAGAGAGTGTGAGTGAGTGTGTGAGAGAGAGAGAGTGTGAGTGAGTGAGTGAGTGAGTGAGTGAGTGAGTGTGTGAGTGAGTGTGTGAGAGAGAGAGAGTGTGAGTGAGTGAGTGAGTGAGAGAGAGAGAGTGTGAGAGTGTGAGTGAGTGAGTGAGAGAGTGTGTGTATGAGTGAGAGTGTGCGTGAGTGAGTGAGTGAGTGAGAGTGTGAGTGAGTGTGTGAGTGAGTGTGTGTGTGAGTGAGTGTGTGAGTGAGTGTGTGAGTGAGAGTGTGAGAGTGAGTGAGAGTGTGAGTGAGTGAGTGAGTGTGTGCATGAGTGAGTGAGTGAGTGAGAGTGTGAGTGAGTGAGTGAGAGAGTGTGTGAGTGAGAGTGTGAGTGTGATAGTGAGAGAGAGTGTGAGTGTGATAGTGAGAGAGAGTGTGAGTGAGTGAGAGTGTGAGTGAGTGAGTGTGTGCATGAGTGAGTGAGTGAGTGAGAGTGTGAGTGAGTGAGTGAGTGAGTGAGTGAGTGAGTGAGTGAGTGTGAGTGAGTGTGTGAGTGAGAGAGAGAGTGTGAGTGAGTGTGTGAGTGAGAGAGAGTGTGAGTGAGTGAGTGAGAGAGAGAGTGTGAGTGAGTGAGTGAGTGAGAGTGTGAGTGAGTGAGTGAGAGAGTGTGTGTGTGAGTGAGAGTGTGCGTGAGTGAGTGAGTGAGTGAGTGAGAGTGTGAGTGAGTGAGTGAGAGAGTGTGTGAGAGAGAGAGTGAGTGAGTGTGTGAGTGAGAGAGTGTGAGTGAGTGAGTGAGAGAGAGTGTGAGTGAGTGAGTGTGTGTGTGAGTGAGTGAGTGTGTGAGTGAGTGAGTGAGAGTGTGAGAGTGAGAGTGAGTGAGTGAGTGAGTGAGTGAGTGAGTGTGTGCATGAGTGAGTGAGTGAGAGTGTGAGTGAGTGAGTGAGTGAGTGAGTGAGTGAGAGTGTGTGAGAGAGAGAGTGAGTGAGTGTGTGAGTGAGAGAGTGTGAGTGAGTGAGTGAGAGAGAGAGAGTGTGAGTGAGTGAGTGAGTGAGAGAGTGTGAGTGAGTGTGTGAGTGAGAGAGAGTGTGAGTGAGTGAGTGAGTGAGTGAGTGAGTGAGTGAGTGCATGAGTGAGTGAGTGAGTGAGAGTGTGAGTGAGTGAGTGAGTGAGTGAGTGAGTGTGTGAGTGAGAGTGTGAGTGAGTGAGTGAGTGAGAGAGAGAGAGTGTGTGAGTGAGAGTGTGTGAGTGAGAGAGAGTGAGAGAGAGTGTGAGTGAGAGAGAGTGAGAGAGAGTGTGAGTGAGTGAGTGAGTGAGTGAGTGTGTGCATGAGTGAGTGAGTGAGTGAGAGTGTGAGTGAGTGAGTGAGTGAGTGAGTGTGTGAGTGAGAGTGTGAGTGAGTGAGTGAGTGAGAGAGAGAGAGTGTGTGAGTGAGAGTGTGTGAGTGAGTGCGAGAGTGAGAGAGAGTGTGTGAGTGAGTGAGTGAGTGAGTGTGTGAGTGAGAGTGTGAGTGAGAGTGTGTGAGTGAGAGAGAGTGAGAGAGAGTGTGAGTGAGTGCGAGAGTGAGAGAGAGTGTGTGAGTGTGTGAGTGAGAGTGTGAGTGAGAGTGTGTGAGTGAGAGAGAGTGAGAGAGAGTGTGAGTGAGTGCGAGAGTGAGAGAGAGTGAGAGAGAGTGTGAGTGAGTGCGAGAGTGAGAGAGAGTGTGTGAGTGTGTGAGTGAGTGTGTGTGTGAGTGAGTGAGTGTGTATGTGTGTGTAGAAAGCAGAACAGCAGCCAGTCTCCACGGCTCTCCATACATAGAAGTGATTTGAAGGCCTTTTGTTGGTCTGGTGGATCGGCGTTAATGAAAGCCGATTGCTGATGCAGTAGTAATAGCAGGTATTTGTGTCTCAATTGCTCCTAATTTGCTTTGACTGCAGTGAGAGTGTAGTCACAGAGCTCCTGCTCACACACATGGCTGGGCCCATGGTGTGGAGGAGATAAAGACAGTAATAAACAAGCTCCACAATAACAACGTTAACAAGCTCACGTCAGCCCCGGGGGTTCTGCAGTGCAGGACTTGGCTGTTTTAAACCAAACCCTGAAAGAAGCTCTTTTTTCTTTTTGTGCAAAAACCTACAAATGACTGATGTCATTGTCCTTCTACTCACAGGTGTCACTGGCCCACTTGTAATGGAAATGGGGAATGGGTTCTGGAATAAAATGGAAGGACAGGAAAACCAAGCCTCATTTCAATGACTATTTGTTCCCCATTAGCCTCTGAACCCCAAAACCCGGCAACGGCATGTTTTCTTTAAACAATCGCCAAACTACACCGTTTATCCTAGCCAGAAGCTGCAAAGAGTTATCGTCAGATTTTCATCTTTCCGATGGTCCTCGAACACATCATGTGTGACGAATGTTTCTATCAGGAAAAGCAACTGAAACGAAGCTTTAAAGTGTGATATTTCATCAAAAACATATTCTACATGTCTCGTTTAAAATTTCGACCCAAATAAACCTTTTTCTTTAACCAGATCCTGTAAAAACATTACTTTTTTTTGTTCCATTATTGGATTTTTAAGGGAACCATATAGTGGAGAATGTGTACTAACAGAGCTGGTGAGCTACGTGCAGACCTGTTCTTTAGGCTACACATGTGGTGTTGTTAGCACTGTGGTCATGGATGTACGGACAGCAAGGCAAGTTTATTTATATAGCACATTTCAACAACAAGGCAATTCAAAGTGCTTCACATAAAACCATTAAAAGCATCAAAACATGAGGCAAAAGAAAAGGAACAATTAAGAACATTGATTGAAACATTAAAAAGCTAAAAATAGATTAATAGTTGCAGTGCAGTGTAAGAAATAAAATACAGTAGTGAAATGCAGGATATTGATTAATATCCTTGAATCTGGTTCAATTAAAGGCAGCAAACAGAAAAGTCTTCAAGGAGCTGAGGGTCTCAGCAGACCGGCAGCTTTCTGGGACTTTGTTCCAGACATGTGGAGCAGAAACACTGAACGTCAGAGACACTGCCATCACTGGATGTGAATTCACACTGAACTGCTGATTTAATGTCTGTTTGTTCAGATTTAACAGAGTTATGACTCTCGGTAAAAGAAGTGCAAGTTTTTTCATTTGCAATACGCATTATGACAACGTGATTAACATAATATCATGTTTGTTTAACAGACTATGTTGGACATGTATATTGTGAGGGCCGAGACACGACAGTTGGTCTCAAAGAAAACTACAACAACGCCACATTTTGATATGAAACCGACCAAAGAGTCGATCATAAAACATTTAGGACTGAGCCAATGTACTGCGTTTCTTTTGTTTTCCATGCTGTTCCGAAAAACCTACCGACCTGTGACCCCAAAACGGAGGTACACAGAGAACCGTGAGTTCCAGCCTCATTTCCACCAGACCCTGTTCTGTTTGGTTTTCCACTGCCTCTTCAGCTGATCGCCTTGGTGCCCTAACATCCACGCTTTGACTGCACCTCCTAGTATCGGCTCGGCTCGCTCGGAACCGATAGGTACCCAAAAAAAGTTTTTATTTCTTAAAAATACAAGGGTGTCATTTATTAAGTGAAAAATCTCCTGGTCCTACTTGGTGATACTTTCACCATGCTTACCTTCTGATGACTGTACATATGACATTTCTTTATCTTTCTTAAAGGTCTTAAATGTACATTCATGTCTTCGAGAGTAACGGACCAGTAGAGACACCCAGTGTCTCCATGAACCCAGCTCACTGAAATGTTCTCGTGAGAAACAGGGCCCCTTCTTCATACCAACACTAGCATCTCTTCATTTCCCTTCTCTCCCTCTCGCCATTTCAACACCTTCTCCCCCCTCTCTCTGCATGCAGCTGAGAAAATAGCTTCTAGATAGACCTTGACTCTGGGCTCCAGGTCAATTTCCCCGGTTTCCTGACACCGTACACCACCAACAACCAGATGGAGGGGGGGGGGGGAGAAAGAGAGAACAAGAGCAATAAAAACAGGAGAAATACCAAGACAGAGAAGACAAAGGAGAAAGAGAGGAGAAAAAAACAGAAAAAAGAGATCTCCATCCAAGATTTGAGCTTGAACCATCTGGTTTGAGCTTCAGGAATGAGAATTTGATTACATGACGTTCCCCCTGAAAACACAGAGGGAGGATTGTTGAGAGAACTGCTGCTACAGCAAATGAGACTGGTTACAGATGGCATACACCAATAGACTCTCGGAATCTTCCCACATGAAAACAGTGACTTGAACATCACTCAGATTGGCATATTCCTGGAAGCAGAAGAACACAGAGATCGCCTCGAATACCTTTTCAATAACTACGGAGCCACTGACTTGCATAGGGAACAGTTTTAAAAGATGTCTGGTTCATTACGACTTCAGTCTTGGTGCTCGTACCATCCGTTGTTTCGGTTATGATGGTTATTGTGTACTCACCAAAATTAGATTGAAAAGCATGTTTTCTTTAAACAATCTCCAAATACACACTGTTTACCGGAGGCAGAAGCTGTAAAAAACAACATTATTGGTTGGTTTTGAACTTTCCAAACGGGTCTTTGAACACATCATGTGTGATGAATGCTTCTATCGCAAAAAGTAACCGAATCGAAGCTTGAAATTGTGATATTTCATCAAAAATAATTGTGCCCCAAACAAACCGTTTGCTCTAACCACATTCTGTAAAAAACAATAAATGCTGTGCTCCTCAACGCAACTGAGAAGCCATGATTGACTTGCCGGAGAACAACATGACAAAGATTCTGTGAATCTTTGACTGATCCGCAGGCTGCTGAACACAGAAAGGAGAAAGAGGTTGTGTGTACAAATGCAAATAGTTCAATGTGTGCAGCACAATATTTACGGGTACTGGAAAACATGTTGGATATATGGATTCTATCGTTTTCCAACTTTTGAAAAATAATGTATCAGGGAAATTCAACTTGCGTTTTCTCTTTTTTTATGATTTAAAAATAATAAAGGGCGTGTCTAACCAAGAAAAGCAGTGGGATTCATAATTGCTCGTCATCTTACTAACTTGCGGCATGCAGGCTGAAAGTCAACGCGGTGCTCTGACATCTGACAGGAGATGCAGTGACCTGAACAACATAAGGCATTGCACCTCCCAACAGGGTTAACTTCACCAGGGTGGACAACAGAGCAGCCAATATTAGTGGCCAGAGCAACAAACTAGTGGAGTAAAGAGCAATGTATATTATATATCCGTAGTGAAGCTGACGCAAGGCGCGTGCGCCAGAAAATGACGTAATCACAGCCGGCGCACGGGGCCTCTACAAGGGATCGCTTGGTCATGCACCTCTGAATTATTGAAACTTAGCGCACAAGGCGTGGGCGATCAGGTGACTTTCATAAATAGTTGACTGATAAAAACACGATTCACATGTCTCGGAGATATACAAAGGACAATTTGTTTTAGATGCTTTAGAAACAGGAATCTACACTTGAGTATATAATTAGCAGCCAAATCATATTGTTTACATGATATTCAACCCTCGTTTCTTTATAATGCATGTAATACTTGACTTCTTTCTTTACTGGGCTTGTACAACGGCAATAAAGTAGTCCATGAATACGAGATATGAGTTTACACATAATTACAATCCCTCCTCGGCATTGTGGGGGTTGGCTTGTGGCGTTTTGGCAGTTACACTCGTTGTCTTTATGATTCTTCACAGTTCATTTTGTTTGTACGTCCTCTGGCGTTTCAGAGAATGCCACCAACAGTGCATTGAGCATAAACTGTAAATGCAGAGACTGGTGCGACTATAAACACAGAGTAACGCACGCCGTCACTCAGCACCGTGCACACGGTGTGTGTATAAGCTCCGCCCCCAGTGAGAGAGATGAGCACGACAGGCAGTAAAGGACAGCAAACCGCAGTAAAGACTCACACCCAACTCCTGACTTTGTTCCGCCACTGCATGGATGAACAATCGTTCACGTCTGCATCACGGGGACTGCAGGCCCTTTCAAACAGCCTGTGGCTATCATTCTAAGTGCCACGGGCAATGAAAGCACACCGTGCATCCTGCAGACCCTGAAAGGCTTGTTCTTCACTCTGCTGAAGAGGAATGAACAGGCAGCAGCAGGCACACAGCACACAGCATGCCAACTCATGACGACAGGATCAGTGCAGGTTAAAAAGTCAGGAAATTTCCCCTTGTGAGCACAGAAGGCATTTTTCAGTCATTAATGACTCGAGTATCATAGAAACCTGCACAGTTTGGTGCAATCGATAGCAAGAAACACACCTCGGAGCTACAGGACTCCTGCATCAAAGAGGAGCTCATGACAGTGTTCACCTCCTGTGTTGTTTTTTCATTTCTCAGCGTACGAGCACAGCTGTGCTGTGAGATAACTATCACCATAGAGGTGCACATTATTGGGAAGAATACCAGCGGCTGTTCTACACCAATGTATTTGTCTATTGGGAAGAATACCAGCGGCTGTTCTACACCAATGTATTTGTCGATGCTAAAAGTGAGGCTGTAACGAAGAGAGAGAGCTGGACAAATAGGGACTAGGAGATACAAATATCCCAGAAGCATTCCTTGCATGCTGCTGCCTTAAAATAGTTGTTCACGGAGTTGGAAACTAGCGTCTGGCTTTTTATAACTGTTGCATGACCCGGTGTATTCTCCTCCTCTTCAGACAGAAAACACATATTAGATTAGGTTCTCTCTCACTACATACATTGCTTTGTTTAAGGCAAATAAATTAAAACACAAATTAGTGTAACCGCTAACATAAAGAATGCATTTTGAAATGAATGATCCTAAAAAATTGTGTCATCACATAATTCCAACTTTATGTTAAGTTGCGGGCTTAAAGCATCCCCCTTTATTTACGTTACACTGTAGCGGCAGCGACTGCCGGGAAGTCACTGTAATGAAAATGTGTTAACGCCCCTGACATAGAAAAGCACACCCATCGGTGAAACAAGCCCCATACACTCCAGAGAACAGACTCAGAGGCCAGCATACGTTTGAGCTTGTCGAGATGAAATGAAAGCAGACGTGGCACTGCGTACTATTACTGAACTCCAGATATACTCAAGCTTAGTTAGGGGTAGAATGGCATGAACAAAATCAGTTATTCCATCATCAGTATGTTACAATGTTTGCTTTGTGTATCCTAACATAAGCCAATTATTCACTGCAAACCATTTGAATGAAAAAAGGGGGAAAATATCTTAATTTTGGTCCCTTAAAAGTGCAAAACTATGGAAAGCCGAGACTACCAGTGCAGCACCTTTTGTCTGATGTGGATGTTAATACCCTGAAATTAAAGCTGAATCTTTACCTTACAGTCACTGTCACACGTTGAACATACTGCTCTAGTGTAAAGAGCCACAACAACAAAAACACGTCACAATTAAACACTGGACTGTATATTGGAAAGCAGCAGCGTCCTGAATCCATTAATGTACTGTGATACATTCTGTTGGTAAGCTGCATTATGTGAAATGCAGCATTTAGAGGCAGGAGAGTAGACAAAGTTATGGACAGGTTATAACAAGCCAGAGCCCATAAAAGAGCTCATCTTGAACCACATATTGACATGTGAGAGCAGTCTGTATGTTACAAAAGCATGTGTTCATTATCTCACAACAGAGGGCTCGGGTTTGAAAAGTGCATTAGAGAAGAGGGAGAGGCGTTTTCATATTTTTCCTCCACTCCCTTCTGTCTTCTCCACCACATTCCTATCCTCCATTATACCAACTTATGCAACTGCTCTTCCTGAACAGGCAGAGAAACACAAAGGAAACAGGGAGAGACCTAGCTCAAACATTTTAGGTCAACAATTGACATTTGGACCCAAAAGTGAACACATGTCGAGTGTATTACATATGAATATGTGACTTTATTCCAGTGGCATGCCAACAGACCACTAGCTATCCAGTTAAACTGGCCTTCCTCCCTGTGAGCTAACTAACGTGCCAGGTTCCTTCGGGCACGGCCGCTGTAATACCTTGAGATGACGGCTGTACCCGACACTCCTTCACAGAGGAACATGTCGGAACTTGAAAGGTTCCACCTAAAACGTTACGTATTGTTCCGGCTGACTCACCAGCAGTGTGTGCACGGCCACGATTCATAAACAAGATGGTAGCATTAGCTTGTGTCTCAGCCACAAGGCTTTATCCCACTGTTCATCTTACACAGGACACTATGCGGTGTGTTGTGTGGCGCCTGGTAGCGGTTTGCTAACACAAATGATCTCGTTTATTGTTGGCAAAGTCTCCGACCTTTAAACAAATGTAAAGAACCGAGGTCACAACTTAGCCGAAGGACGACAACAAGTTAGCCAAGCATGCTAACAAAGTTCAAAGTATCTGCTACCGGGGTTTTCTCCACGAGGTTAAAAGGACCTTTTTATTCGTTACTCTCACGTGTCTTAGTACTTACACAACGCTTCTCGAGATCATCCAGGACACCATGTTTTCTGTCTTTGTTGTGAGCGGAAGAATACAGCCCCGGTGATAACGTGAATGCTAGAGAGGCTAGCCGTGCCGCTGTAACGTTGAACTTCTTCAGACAAAACTCCTAATCCAGGACCAACTAGTTATTTCACTGTACGTCGAGCAATCGACATGTCAGAATAACGTCCGATCTCACTTCTCTGCTTCTGTAGCCATAGCTAAGAGGTGGAATGCCTATCCAATATGACTCCTGTTGTTTAGTAGCCTCTCATCCCCTCCAGTTTCCTCCTTCTCTCTCCTTTACTCCCCACCAGTTCCTGCTCTGATAGCCACTGACGTCAACAGGAAGTGAACGGCCGTCCTGACATTCTATTGGCCGCTTCAGTCTGTTTACAACAAACACAAACTTCCATTGGTTGGCCACGTTGGCCCACGTGACTTTTGCGTTTGACAGAAGCGGTGGGATTTCAAACCCACTGACCTGTGCTCTGATTGGTCGGCCTTTGATTCGTGGCGAATTCTAACGAATGGCTGAGAAAAGCAATGAGGCGGTTTGGTGGATTTTCCAAGCGCTGTTGTTGGGGACTTCATTTCTCATGGTCGGTGACTTTGTTTTACGTTCTAGTGCACTCAGGCGGGTTATCAGGTCTTTATAACACACATGCTTGCTGTTCACAGTATGAGAAACGTCTATGTATGTTTTGCAAATTACATAAATGTTAATAAATCCCTGTCGGATCGACCAAATAAGTGGGACCGCCCGTAAGGGGCGCGGTGTGATTTAAAACAAGCGCTTCCTTCCTCGTTAGAACGTATATTCTCTCCGTGAATGATTGTACATTAAATGAAGTCATTGCTGATCCATAGGTGTGTGTTTGAAAAAAAAACAAGTATATCATCAAATCTAAAGGACCAAAAAAAATTGTTTTTGATTCACAGAAAAAAATAAATTTCTCTTTATAATTAAACTGTGTTATATAATCCTTTGAGGACCAAGATAAATAGTAAAGAACATATCATATATGTAAATTGTACACATAAGTGGGTTCTTGCCAAAATAATTTACAAATGAATCATTGTGTGTTTTATGTACATTGTGCAAGGTATGGCATATTGAAGCATACTCACTTCTAACTACTGCATTTATGCTGCATTTCTCACACATTTCTTACACCTGCACTAAACCTGGGATTCACGTTTATTCTCTACTCACCGTATTGTTGACATCATTCTAGATTGCTGTATTATGCGTGCAAGACAGAAAATATGTACTATTTTAAGACTGTTACATTTGGGAAGCTGTGATGAAGCAGCAGCAAAATAAGAGCAGATGATTGAGAAAGAAATGATTGTATTTATGTATTCTTGTGGTTGCACTTGAGGTTAGTGGCTTTGGAGGAGACTACCGACTGAATACCTGAAACACAAATTCAGTGGACTGCCTTTGTCTTGCTCATTACGTAAACCACACCAGTCTTTAGGTCGTAATCATATTCATTACAGTTTTCCATGCACAGCACTTGGCAGACACAAACCCCCATCTGTGAGCTTCAGCATGCCTGTCTCTTTGTGTGTGCACTTCTGTGTGTGTGTTTGTGTGTGTGTGGATATCTGAGCACATGGACATTGTGTGAGCTTGTATGTGTGTGAACGTGTGCTTTTGCATGATGTGCATGCTTGTGACCACATGCAGATGTGTTTTGTGTACATATGATGCATGGGGTATGGGGGAGGAGGGGGGACTTGCGGGGGTCGCGTTCATAGCTACTTGTTATTCATGAAGGGGGCTGCTGCAGTGTGCAGCAGTGTGAGGGTGATTCCCAGTGGAGCCTCTCTGGTCACACTGCCCGTCGGAGACGGCATCGGCATCATGGATCACATCTGAACAGAAAAACACCTCCACGCAGAGCATGGAGCGGCTCCACTGCTAACGTCACACACCGCGGCAAAATGCAGACGTGCAAATAAATCAAACTGAGCAGAGATACACGCTGAAAATCAGCCACTGGGGGAAAAACAAGTTATATTAGGTATGGCATTGTTGCTGGAGGGCATTCAATCCTGCAGTTCATCAATATTCAGTATACAATGTGACATTATAACCTGTTCAACAATATGCATCACTATATCAACCCAGATGATTTACACTCACATTGTCCCGGAACATTCAGATTAGGTATTGTGCATGTTGGGACTCAAAGTCAGGCAAGAACTTCCATTTGACCTTTTGTCCCGTCTGCTTATTTGGCAATGATTTAAATGGCGGTTTCCACAATATCTTGAGCAAACACTTGGAGTCTAGCAGCTCTTTCTGTTACACGTGTATGCTTCACATTAAAGCCCTTGTGTGTAGATGTCTGATGGTATAACCTTTTGTTAATAAATGAGACAATACCAATGAGATTTTTCTTTTTACTGTAATACCCACTTTTTCCACCGAAAGAAGCGCGCATGTGCTTTTTAAACGTGAGAAAACTCGCTAAAAATAGTCACTATACTCCTTTATTTGTTTATAGTGCAACATGGAAACAAACTTTGCATTTAAAATGTGTTAAGAATTGTGCAATTACTTGTACTGCACGGTTTGTTATATTCTTTCAGAATAATTTTAAAGATGCGTTTCCCACAACAACAACAAACATCTACACACAAAGGGCTTTAATGTTCTGATCAGCATGGAAACAAATATATAAAACATATGACGCAACACAAAGACAAGCCGGAGAACTAGACCCAACAAAAAACACACAAAACAACTAAATCTCCCATTGCCAGAGAGTGAAGGAAAGTGCCGGAGTAGGGGACGGAACTCAGTGCGTCCACCCGGGTGTGACGTTTCCATTGCTGCCGATACATCCCCCTGACTACTGCAGAGTCATCTGTCCCGGGAATGAATGCCGATTGTAATCTTTCCCACTGTGGACAAAGGCCAGATGTTAGTGGGTGGTGGTGGGGTTTTTGTCCAGTGGGGAAAGGGTTTTATTGTCCCCGGGTCAGACTGAGGGGGGGGGGGGCTTTCACTGTTTTCAAATGAAGACTGAAAGCTGCTTGCATCAAGGTGAAACCTTCTCCCTCCGGTCGTCAGAGTGTGCACATGTGTGTCACTGCCTCAGCATTCACCACACAGGGGGGATTGTAGCCTGTTGTGTGTTCACATCGTCCTAATCTGTATTTGAGCCACATGGTGCTTTCTGAGCACGACTTTAAGAGGACAGCATGTTGAATCAGTGAGCTGTAGAGGTGTTCTGTTAAACGTTGAACAGAGACAGGCTAGCTGTTTCCCCCTGCTTCCAGTCTTTATGCTAAGCTAGGCTAACCATGTCCTCCCTCCAGCTCTACTGAACAGACGTGGTTTCCATTGACATCCAATGTTGTATAATTCCTTTAAACGACACAATCGTTTCCTCATCTGTGACTGGGCTGAGAGCAGGTGCTTCCTCTTTTAGTTAAAGGAACACACCCGCATTGTGTCGACACGTGTCCAGTAAACACGACATGTAAATAAGACAAACATCTCTTCATGTCTCTTCTTCACAGTTGTCATGGTGCTTTTGCTTTCAGTTGTGTTCTTTTCGTACTCCACCACTATAACCCACCTCCTCTTTTCTTTTTCTGGCTTCATTTCATATTTTCTCTCATGCGCATTAAGCGTGACCGTGTTTTCTTCAGCATCTCTTCCCCTTTTACAGTTCCTCTACTCATCTTCCCGCTCTCCTCCTCCTCCGTCGGTCCATCTCTCTCTTCCTTTCTCTTCCCCTCCCGCATCCCGCCCATGAGGTCGCTCCAGGCTGTTTGCATCCTACGTGCTTCACACACGAACCTCAACAGTGTCCTTAAGATCCCTACAGCCAAGCAAAAGCACACCGGCATACCGCAACAGAGAGACACACACACACACACACACACACACACGCACACACACACCTTCACTCTCTTGTCCTCCTTCTGTTCCTCTGCTTTATGTTCTACAATGAAAACTAAACCGGTACACCACACTGTAAAGAGACCAAACGTGTCAGTTGCATTTCCAATTCTGAATGAAATGCTCACGTAGAGCAAGATGAAAGAGGTGTATTACAAGTATAAGCAGCAGATTAAAATGAATGGGAGGATAATAAGATAATGAGAATAAAGAGGTTGCAAAGTGCTTTAGAGGGGAACAAAACTGCAGAAAACAAGTCAAAAATAAAACGAGGATCATAAAACACAGGATAAAATAAAGAATGTACAATGGAAAGAGTAGGATGATCAAACAAAAAACATGTCAAATATTTATAAATGTTCTCCTGAAAAAACATTTAAAACTATTAAAAAAGAGATCTAAAATGATATATAGTGTGTTTGCTATTGTTAGATACAAGTATTGTAACTTCTTGAACATTCTTCAATGCATGCTACACATTTGAACATCTATCAATGTATTTTTCTAATGTTCGAGTCAGCATTGGTTGACATTCATTTCAATGTTTCAATTGCTTGAGTTGTTTAATCCAATAATGCATGTAGCAATGCTTCCCCTCAAACAATAATATACGTTTTATTTGCGGACTTGATATTCCCTGTTATGGATTACACAAGTACAAGTTTCTTTGCCATATTTCAAATAATAATGGAAAACAAGATGCCTAGAACAGTATGCGTTATTTATAGTAAATAGGACATGTTAATGGTGTTTACACCATGTTTTATTTTGTTATTATTTTCTTTCTGCTATATCTCTCTTACTTCCTTACACGTAAGTTGTTCATTCATATCATACATGCAACTGTTATTTGCACAAGGTGGTCTGATGAGGGTTGTTAACTCTCTGTGTCATTGGTGCAGAGATACTGTGTCACATGTTGCATTTATAAATAAAACATAAAGCTGCAACTGAAATGAAAGAGGAAAAAACAAAGTGATTATTAAACTAGTTGCAGGCACATTTATAGTCGATGGACCTGTTGTTTATTGTTATGAATGGCACTTACACTTCTGGTGCGACACGAATATGATTTATTTCTTATGATTTAAACTGCTGCCGTTTCTGTTTATAACACTGTAGTATCAGCAATAACACCTTGAGCGAACAATAGCAGTAGTGTTATTACGAAGGAATTATGAGCATACATTATTCTACACTTGGTGTTAGCAGTAGTAGTCGTGGCAGTTCTTCAATTACGAGGAGTTGTAGGAATAATCTTGCGAAAATAGTACCGATCGGATTCAATCGAGCGGAGGGAGACAACTGCGCTGCAGCCAGTGATGCCTTGGGATCCAGCGGAGAAACACTAGTGTGGATGGCAGCGGTGATGCGGTTCAGTGTTCCACCGTTTTTTCACGCAGAGAGAAAAGAGACTGACGCTTGAAGCGGGTGGACACTGCTACACGTTTAAATCCCCCGGCTCGGTTTTTAAGCGTTTCGCAACAAAATAACTTTTCCTTTTTTATTTTCTTTCTACGGTCGGATTCTTTAGAACGGGTTTAATGTCGTAAGTGACAGGTCTAAAGGGCGTCGTTGTTGGGAAGTTTTTTCGAGGGGGGGTTTTGACCAGCGAAGGGCCATGGCAGTCGAGGCTCGGCCGGAGCTGGTCGGGAAACGGTTCCTCTGTGTCAGCGGCGACGAGCCGCCCGAAATCGGTGACATCGGTCGGTGGCCGTGGAGGTCCGGGGTCATACGAGCCGTTAACCACCTTGACAGCGACAACCCCGACCTGACGGTAAGGGAAACGCGGACTTCTGTCCTCCTTCTTCGGTCTGTTACATGCAAAGCAAATGGGACAATCTGTGCGGTTGGTGGCTAGCCAGCGAGGCAATGTAGGCGGACATTATAGTGTGGCTTTCTCTCAGTTATTGTGGCTTGTTGGACTCCTGCTATTCATCATTGTTTCGCCTCAACATTTGTCATTGTTGCGTGTACAAGTGCGGCTGTTATTTGACCTCTTAGCGTGCTCAGTGAATGGGAGGCAGCCTGCCAGGAGCGTCGGTCCAGACGCTCCGCTTATTTACATGAAAACCTTCAGAACCCTCATTTACTGCTGAGACGAACCTCCATGTTTCCACACGAAGCGAGCTGAGAGCGATGGAACACGGCGGGCTCCGTGTGAGGAGCGCCACGCTGTACTTCACCCACCAGCGATAACGTGAATGTAAAGTGGTAATTACAACAATAACGACTTAGTCAACGAGACACACCTGTGTATAGAACTCCGTTAGTCTGAAGCATGTGGAGGAATGTGGGTCCCGGGCGGCTAAACGCGTTAATCTGCCGTGTACTGCGGATCAGCTGACGGTCGGAGGCTCGGTTCGCTTTCTACATTCACCAGCCTTCACGTCGAGCTAAGCCCTATTATCTCGTGGTTGTCGGTCACAATCCACGTTATTTGAGCGTGATAATCGAGCAGAAAGCCCGCTCTGCCTGCATGTCTGTTCTCCTTGTTCTTCTTCTGGCGGACAACAACCCCTCCGACTCGGACAGGAATGCTGGGACTTGTAAAAACATAAAAACTGTCTTTACTGCAGGCTGAACAATGGGCAGTTTGTCTACGTGTAAAATATTGTCTACAATTGTACGAGATGACTCCACGGTGTCACTTGTGGAGCAGACGTATTCGCTGCTTGAGGTGTAATTACTGCTTTCTTAATGTGCATGTTCAATATATTGGTCTGAACCCTCCATATCCTTTAAAAAACAACAGCTATTTTCCTAATGGGCTAACATGCCAAAACCAGCAAACAATGAAATATTTGCCCTGAAGAGCCCTTGGCTGGCAAACAGTCCACAGTCCTGTGTCAGTGTACAGTGTGTCTGGTCCGTTTCTTTTGTTCACAGACTGCAGATTACTGGCCAAACCCAGCACATCTCCGCTGTGATTCATGTGCACATATGTGCCATTTCACGAAGACAGTAAACAATAATACGATAAATAATGTTATCATCTGATGATTTTTGTGCCTATATATAGTATATATATATATATATATATATATATAATATTTTTTTTTGAGGGGAAGCATTGCAACATTTTGAAATCAGTCTGTACTTAATCTGCATTACTACATGCATTATTGGATTAAACAACTCAAGCAATTGAAACATTAAAATGAACATCAACCAAAGGCTGACTCAAACCGGTAGAAAGAATACATTCATAGATGTTAAAATGTGTAGCATGCATTGAAGAATGTTCAAGAAGTTACAATATATGTAGCTAAAATAGCAAACCCACTCTGTATATCCGTGTGTGTGTTTGAAAGCGTACATGTACACAGCACACATGTCACTGAGTGCTCGTGGTGCTTTCTATGGGATGCAGACGGTGTCACTGCCTCACAACCTTTTCCGTTATTCTGCACTCCACTCACGCGCTCATCCAGTCCTCTTTCTATATTTCACCTGGAACAGTGAGGCGATGTGATTCCGTGTGAAGCGAGTGCAGTGTTTTTTTCACGCTCCCTCATGTACTCTTGTTTAATATGTCGCACAGCGAACATGCATCCCTGCTTCCCCTAATTCCCTTGTAGAATTGTTCCGTGTGTGTGTGATGTCATTGAGGCAGTGAGTAGTGTTCTGCTTTAATGCCATACAATGGGGCACAGTCTCATTAGCGAGGGGCTTAACTAGCTGAGTGAATACAGTGGAGAGGGATTGGAGATTAGATTAGAAGAAGTGTGTCAAGCCAAGCTGTCAGGCCTTTGTCAAGTGCATGTGGTCAGATAGGTAGCAGTGCACGAGTATCACTCGGGCTTATAGGTTCATAGCGGTGTATCTTAGCAGAAATTATGCAGGTTCAAGTCAATGATTCAATACGTATGAATATGAATTTGTATAGTAATCAGCCTGAGATTACCAGTCATGTAGCAACACTATCAGTTGTGTGGTCGTGGTTACTGTGTGGTGGTTGCAGCTTTACACATTGGCTGCTGTTCCTCGTCTCAGATGATAGTGAACTCATCGGTTTGGACAAAACAAGCACTTTGAAGACGTCTCGCAGTTGTTAGGTCACAACCACTCAAGGTCTCGTCGTCTTTGAGCGCTCCGCACCTGTTTGTACCCGACGATGCTTTTCATTAGCTCGGCATGTAGGGCCCTGGGGAATAGCGATGGGCATTAGCCACTCATTCCTTTGGACGTTTTATGAACCAAATAATGCAGATTTATCGACGATGAAAGCAGTCCCATGTTGCCGCTCTAGCCTAATAGGATTTGACGACATTTCTTTCAAGCTTTATAAATAAAACTATGACAGCTGTATGTCAGATAATGGAAGATATTTAATAGTGTATTTATGGTTAGGATTTCTGTGGATTAGACCTGTTTGACTAACATAGAGGCGATGTGGGCGAAATGATGAAGACAAGGACATCATTTGAGAATGATTACATTCTTTAGAGTATTCTTTTGTGTATTGGATACATGACGGCAGTACTAATACTGTATGTTATACAGAGTCCCTGTAGTAATCACAGTTGTTACATACCAGCCGTTTAATACTTTGGGTAATCTACCTGTTCAGCAGCAGGCTTTAAATGCACACATAGTCTATCCCTTAGTCCACAGTGAGCTCATGACCAACTATCTGATATAATGTATCAGATGTAATGCAACATTGTTGCAATGTTGAGGCTCAGTTCTGGTTTTTGTATTCGTGTTAATGTATCTTAATCCAGTTTTGTTTACTGCACACCGTATCTAAGCTACATGTTGCCAGCTGTATTTAAAGCGGCCGCTTGCTCACAACACCTTCGGTGTCTCCTTGTTTGAGTGCTCTCTACCTGGTAAACCCGACAATACTCTCAAGGAGGAAGAACACATTTCTCTGTTAGGCCCTGGCATGAGAAAGAGTTCAGAAAGTATTCAAAAGCAGGACGCCGTTGATGGAAGTGTAAATTCCTCAGCAGTGACCCAGTATTGGCAGCGCGGGGACAGCCTCGGACTGAAAGCAGAAAAACACATGACAGAGTTGAAATGGCAACAACAGAGACCGCTGAACAAACAGAGCAATCCCAGCCTCGCAGACACTTGGGGGTTTTGGTGGGACTTGAGGGGACACCGACACAAGCTGAAAGAAAAAAGAAAAAGAGCAGCAGCAGAATCCCACGCCGGCACATTAGGCATAAAACCGCCATACTCATCTGGATTCACGATGAATGGAAAGAGCAGGGCAGCCAGGTCATTCCTATAGGAGCCTTTGTTTTCCATCACAGTCCACCGTGTATGTGTGCGTGTATCATGTGTGTGTGTGTGCGTGTACAGTAGCAGTGCTGCCACTTTGTTTTCAGGGCCGTGAGCCCGAGGTTCATCTCTGTGTGGCTTATCAGCAGAAAACGGCCCGGGGGAAGAACCTTCCACATACAGAACCCGTGCGTGCTTGTTGCAGTGCTGCAGTTCAGCTCCGAAGCGTTTCACCGAGCTGTGTGCGAGCGTGCTTCGGGTCGTGAATAGCCACATTGTTGGGAGCACAGACCCAGAACCAGAGACCCAGAGAATAAACACGGGGCAGGAGAGAGGCTTCACCCTGTAACGATGGTCCAGTGTGTCCCACGATACACATCTGGCTACACCGCTTGTTTCAGTAGAGAACCGACATTACTTTGAACTATTCTGAATGCTGGTCAGTGCATTGTGTATATTTCAGTTTGCACTTGTAACTTAAAATGTTCTAAAGGAAACAAATGGCTAACTATTAGTTGGCAATGAATGGATTCAAGTCATTGAATTTATTGAATAATATTGAATTATGACTGAGGGCAAAATTGTACAGTCAATTATATATTATCAACCCTGCAAATTGGGCCCGAAATGCTAGTTCATTATTATTGTAATTTATCACATATCTGTGTAACGTCGTGATCATATGATCTCTTCATTTCTGTCTCAGCCAGCTGTTGTAACAGACGGGACATATTGTGATATCTCCTACACTAGAGATACCAAGAACGATCATGTTTAAAGTGCATTAAGCACACGAGCACACGGTGGTTCATTCATCCTGTGCAGCCACAGACACACGGACAGGTCCAGACACATAAAGGATCGACCGATGCGTTTACAGGGATGTTTATTCTCAGCGAGTAACCTTCAGGTATGTTTGAACGTGTCTGCGTCCCGTCGCTCACGGTGCAGCGTGTCTTTGCCCTGATGTGTGCTCAAGTAAACTCCTCATGTCTCTCAGTTGCTCGTTGTCGTCTAACAGTGGCAGTAATAATGAATTTCAGGGAAAGGGGGGGAAAGGCAGTACGGTTTCCTGATGAGTCGTTATTTATCAAGTTGATATTTGCACAGTAAACTGCAGCATTGCTGTGTGGCGTTCAGGGCAGCGTGGTAACTGGATACTCGGTGTGTTAGCGGTTTGTTTTCTGGTGCCTAAGGAAACAAAATGTAATCTGAAGCCAGGATGGGCTGGCTGGGTTGTCGGCTGGCTGTACCCTTCCCCCATCTCTCCTAACACGCACACACACACACACACACACACACACACACAGTGCACGGTGCTACATACGGCAGCCATAAAGGCTCCTATAGGCTTGCAGGCTTCCCAGATAACCCTGGGAATGCATTAGTCCGTACTACTCGACAGCTTCTGTGGTTTCCTGCAGGACCAGGTCAGACCTGAATGGTGCACTGTTCCACTCTACTTCTGCTCTCATCGCAGGGCTGCATTTCAGAGGCACACCATGCTAAAAATACATCTAGAAAAACCAAAATATGGCACCAGAGGCTTGTAAAACACGTCACACTGACCACCAAACTGATCTCAGTTGTAGACAGATTGTGGTCTTTGTTGGTCTTACACTTTGACTTCATGGTGAATTGTACGACTCATCTTTCGTATACTTTATGGAGACATTAAATCAATAGGCAATAACAGATTTTATGACAACTCTGAAGACAAAGCGGTATTAAACCGGCCTCGCCTGAACCGACTTCATCTCGTGACCTTCGTTCTCACTTTGCACCGAGAACATTATTAACACAGAGAAAGCAACACATAGCGACCAATCGGCACACGTTTGACTTTAGTTTTATGACTCAGGAGAAGCGGGGCAGTGGTTTGAGAGCAGTAGCAGTGCGTGGTCCCCTCAGTCAGCTGCGTTTATGTTGATGTCTGAGTTGAGGAGATTACACTTGGTTATCTTTGTCCAGCCTCAAATAATGTCAGAGCTCACTGAGCAGAACAAAAGCTATCAGATGGCTCTGCTAGATTGGTACCAAACGTGTAGGGTTAGCTACATGTTCATATAGAAATGAATAGATGGTATGTGTTTATCGCCACCGATAAAGCGAGACAGTATGGTTGCTATGCTGAACTATGTGTCGTTATCCTCAACAGTAAAGCCAAGGTCTTTTTAGGAAACAGTGAGCGAGAAAGCAGCCCAGACGGACTGTGACTGTGTCCTGAACATGGAATGAATAACCTCACCAGTCTGACGCTGTTATCTGCATCGCATCACGAGACTACTACTGCTCTGAATGACATCCTTCACTGATAAAGAAATAAGGAAACCCTCTTGTCCATATACTCTTTGGTATTTCTACACATGTAGGGGTGGACAGCCTCCAACGCAGAGTTAGGACACGGATGAACTACTATCGGAGTCCATAAGCGTCCTTTTACTCTGCTCCGTTAGAAAGAATCGTGTCAGTCCAAGTCGTGTCTTGGACCCAGAGCTGTCCTGTGTATTTGTCCAACACTGCTGTCAGAGAATACTGGCCCGGCCCTCTTAACGAGACTGTTTTGCCAAAGAATGCGAGGGAAGCTATTTCGGTGTAGTCAGTAATGAGGAGGTTGTGTGTTCGCTCAGCTTGGAACGTCTCCCGAATGGATCGAGCAACTGTGGCTCATGCGTGTCCTTCGTGTAGAGTAGAAGAGGGCTGTTTATAGTCTGCTTGTTTCTTGGACGGGGACACCTGTCCACCCCCTGAGGTCACACTGTAATGGTGACTAGTTCCCCGCCTCCATGGTGGAGAAAGCTGGGACTGATGGAATGTTGCCTTACCTGTCTGTGTCATGTGTCTGTCTGCAGACCTCACTGACACCAGTTAACGCCGAAGTGTAGCACACTTAACCTTGTCATCATCAAATTCATTACGTTAACGTGGTCGCTCTGTGCCTGAAGGGAATGAACAACAGGCCTGCTTCCAGTCTCAACAGTTTAGTTTATGGTCATCAAAAACGCACTTCATTCAAACTCGACAGTTACAAGAGAAACCTCTTCCCAAACGTCTCTGTCCCCTGTCCTCTCATGTCTCTCATGCTCCTGTCCCAGGATCTGCTTTCACATTCATTTCACTAACTGGATAATGTGCATTACCAGAGTACACCGATATTCCTCTTCATGCTTATATTCAAAGAAGCACACTTACAGGGTTTATACAGTGAGAATCATATCAAAATGTTTCTTAGACTCAGCTGTGTTCTGGCCTTTCATGGTTGTAATCACCTGGGGTTGTAAATGCACATGACTTCCACTCACACATTGAAACATTTATGCTACATAGTAAATATTAAACTACTGCTGAAACAGTAGTTTCATTGTAATTCATTTATGAATCGAAAGAAAATTGAATTGGCAATTCTGATAATAGAAATAAGCTGAAATAAGTTCCAGCTTTTCAAATGTATAAAGTGAATTATTTTCCTTGTCATAAAGTAAATTAACTATCTTTGTCTTTTGTGTTAGTTGGACAAGAGGTCTGTGATGGACATGTTTCACTAAATGAAATACATTTAGCAGATGAAGGGATAATGAAAATAATTGTTGTGTTTCTGTCCTAGAAACTATTAATTAATTAGTTAATGGTTTTCTTTGCAGTGCATTCAAAGCAGAGATAGATGTCAAATCTGCATCATCTGCTTCACTAAACAGAGCTTTGTGTCCTAAAGGTCCTGCTTTTATTTTTCTAATCTATAGCTTACTGCTTTTAGTAGCTATATTTGGTCGTATATGTGCTTCTTTTCTCAGCGTGGTCTCTTTAATTTTGTCTTTAAATTGGTCTTGACTTTAATTCCAAAGGGCTGAAATGCACACTGGTATATTGGGCATATTGGGCCTGGCATTGTGCTGTTGGTGTATGACTCACTCGCTGGCTTTCTGATATTACAGAAAGACGGAGAGAGAGAGAGAGAGAAAGAAGGATGGAGAGAGATGGATTGAGGGAGAGATGGGCAGATGAAGGAACAGAGAGAAATGTTTCAGAGAGCTGAAGTAAAGGAGAGAGTGAATGTTGTTTGAAAAATGAAGCGAAAGGAGAGAGAGGGAGAGCTGTGTACTCTCATTAGTCGTTTGGATTTCCAGCCAGCCAGGCTCTCTGGCAGAGAGTGAACGACAGAGCAGAGCAGAGGAGAGAGAGAGAGAGAGAGAGAGAAAATGGGAATGTGAGAGAGACGGAGAGAGAGAGGGGTTTCTTTCTCCTCTGTCTGGCCTCTCTCCCATAGCAACAGTGGCTTAGCCACGTGAACGCCAGTTCCTTTGAGTTCACCCACCGCACAGAACTTAACTCCTTCAGCACCGGATTACAGCACAATACAGCAGCACACAGCAAGAGAACAGAGAGAACATAGAGAACATAGAGAACCCCAGACAGAATACACATACAAAAGAGGAACCTTTTATCTGATTCCACCAACTCAACTGGGCTGAATTTATTTAGAGCTGGTCGAACTGGAATACCTTACAAATAGTATGAGAACAAAATAGAATTCAACTGAATACAGACTGTGGTGAAACAAAATGTGTAATACATAAATGTGATTAGGTTTAGTGACTTCACAGAGTCGAATATCGTCCTACAACATGGTCATATAGAGCTGAATAGAATACTGTTATATAGAGCGGAATGAAATACACGCATATTCAGTGTAATAGCACTGTGTTTTTCTATTGGACTCCAGTGTTCATGCAGTGCAATGGAACAGAATGTGGTCACAGAGTGTCAAATAGAGTGAAATAGAATACAAGATAGAACATATAGAGCAGAATTGCTGTAACTTGGAGTATAATAAAATGCCGTTATATAGAGGTGAATAGAATGCTTCATATAGAGTGGAATAGAATGCTTCATATAGAGTGGAATAGAATGCCGTCATATAGAGTGGAATAGAATGCCGTCATATAGAGTGGAATAGAATGCCGTCATATAGAGTGGAATAGAATGCCGTTATATAGAGTGGAATAGAATGCCGTCATATAGAGTGGAATAGAATGCCGTCATATAGAGTGGAATAGAATGCTTCATATAGAGTGGAATAGAATGCCGTCATATAGAGTGGAATAGAATGCTTCATATAGAGGGGAATAGAATGCCGTCATATAGAGTGGAATAGAATGCTTCATATAGAGTGGAATAGAATGCCGTCATATAGAGTGGAATAGAATGCTTCATATAGAGTGGAATAGAATGCCGTTATATAGAGTGGAATAGAATGCCGTTATATAGAGTGGAATAGAATGCTTCATATAGAGTGGAATAGAATGCCGTTATATAGAGTAGAATAGAATGCTTCATATAGAGGGGAATAGAATGCTTCATATAGAGTGGAATAGAATGCTTCATGTAGAGTGGAATAGAATGCCGTCATATAGAGTGGAATAGAATGCCGTCATATAGAGTGGAATAGAATGCTTCATATAGAGGGGAATAGAATGCCGTTATATAGAGTGGAATAGAATGCCGTCATATAGAGTGGAATAGAATGCCGTCATATAGAGTGGAATAGAATGCCGTCATATAGAGTGGAATAGAATGCTTCATATAGAGTGGAATAGAATGCCGTCATATAGAGTGGAATAGAATGCTTCATATAGAGTGGAATAGAATGCCGTCATATAGAGTGGAATAGAATGCTTCATATAGAGTGGAATAGAATGCCGTTATATAGAGTGGAATAGAATGCCGTTATATAGAGTGGAATAGAATGCTTCATATAGAGTGGAATAGAATGCCGTTATATAGAGTGGAATAGAATGCCGTTATATAGAGTAGAATAGAATGCTTCATATAGAGGGGAATAGAATGCTTCATATAGAGTGGAATAGAATGCTTCATATAGAGTGGAATAGAATGCCGTCATATAGAGTGGAATAGAATGCTTCATATAGAGTGGAATAGAATGCCGTTATATAGAGTGGAACAGAATGCTTCATATAGAGTGGAATAGAATGCCGTTATATAGAGTGGAACAGAATGCTTCATATAGAGTGGAATAGAATGCCGTTATATAGAGTGGAATAGAATGCCGTCATATAGAGGGGAATAGAATGCTTCATATAGAGTGGAATAGAATGCCGTTATATAGAGTGGAATAGAATGCTTCATATAGAGTGGAATAGAATGCTTCATATAGAGTGGAACAGAATGTGGTCACAGAGTGTCAAATAGAGTGAAATAGAATACAAGATAGAACATATAGAGCAGAATTGCTGTAACTTGGAGTATAATAAAATGCCGTGACAGAGCGTAATAGAATGGCGTTGTACATGAAGTGGAATAGAATGGGGCCATATATAAGCGAGCTGAATAGTATGCTGCCATGTAGAGTGGAATAGAATGCGTCACAGAGTGGAATAGAGTACCGTCACAGAGTGGAGTAGAACCGCCACATAGAGTAGAGTGGAAAAGAATGCTGTTATGTAAAGTGGAGTAGAATAGCGTCATATAGAGCAGAACTCTAAGTCCTATAGAGTGAAATGGAATACCACCATGCAGAGCAGAATAGTGTGCAGAACATGGATCCAGAACAGTGGAATGATTGTGGACTGGAGCCAGTGTGGGACAAATGTGTTTCTGTGGGTTTCCTGACTCCACTGCTCCACTTCACTCCGTCAGAGAAATGCAAACAGAGAAATCAAATCTCTTGACCAAGACAAAGTTAAACAACTCAGTTCAGTTACCTCACTGTCATCAGTGTACACCAGAGACAATGTTGCTAAGGCTTTTTCTTCAAATGTATATAGCTAGTGAAGGTTTGAAAGCACACACTACATACCCAAAAACATCTATAATTGTTTGATTACACACTGTCACTCTTTAAATATTGGAACTTCAACATAAACCTGCTAATGAACCAGTGTATTGCATTGCAACGCCTTCATACACAGCTTGTGAGTCATACTAGAGGATCTTTATCTCCATTCATAGAGCTCATTTCTGTCTCTGTTCACCGTGTTCCTTTCGTGAACTCTTTCCAGATGGTAGAGAGTTAACCCTCCTTAAACATGTCTTTACGGACATAAATGTCACCTGAACAATTTTAACAATTGGCCCATTAATACTGCACAACGTAGGAAATAATAGAGAATGTATTATTGCATATATTATGTATTACGGATTTCTCAATTTAACATCATTGCCAATGAAAGCCTGTGTTTTTTAATATATTGGTCCATTTTATGAAAATGGAGTTAGATGAGGAAACTAAATGATTGACTCTAAGAATAAAGTTTGGACTATGGTTATTTTGACACCGTATAGACAAAATTAATTATTCTTAATTATTGTTGATTATTAGTTGTAAAATATTGTAGGCTTTGGGAACAATCATAACTTACTTACTGGCCTCTGTATATTTTAATGAATAAAACATGTATTTTGTTTGTGTTATTGCATCGTCCAGTATAATGCTCATTACACGTTATTACTCATTTCAATATTCAGTTTCATTTGTAAACTTTTCTCTGATTTTAGTCTTGATGAACCAGCATAGTTTTTCTACTAGTATCATAATGTGATTAGTGGGTTTGATAAACAGCCCAATATTGATAATGAATGTAGATTAAGAAGGCTGCAGCACTGGCTGCCTAATGCAGGTCTGATTGGTCTGGAACGCTCACATTGCTTCTACCAAGGTGTGAGTGGACTTGGTATTTGACGTGTCTCGGCTGGAATGTGAGCCGTAATTAAACAAGTTAACTCTTGTTACCTGAGAGAGGAAAGATTCCCTTTACAAGCTAATCACCCTCTCGTCGTCAGCATTGTCTCTGAGGGCGAATGGCAGTGTCTCTCACTAGTGTTGATTGACTACTTTATTCATTGACTCATTTTCTTAGTACAGGTATTATCCCTCTGTAGTGTCACACACGGTGTTTACATGAGCACTAGTGTCCTGGCTGACGTCATCTCCTGGTTTTGAAACAGAAACCAGGGTACCGGGGCCCGTGAACTCTTTATTCTGGTCCCGAGCATTCTTTGTTGGCTGACTACAAAAATATATCAATTTGTATGACATGCGTCTGCTCGTCGTAAGAAGTGTCTGTGCCTGGTGAAGGTGTGCAATCCCCCAGAGAACAAGCTGCAGCTGGAAAAACAAACACTCCTCTAAGCGTTGAAGTATTTTAGACAGCGACCCAACAATCTGGTGCTGGAGACTTGGACTGGAGAAGTTGGAAATGGCTCATCACGCGGGACAACTGTGATGCGCTTTGTCAAGACGGTAGCGGCAGCAACACGACACCAACGTGCACCGCTGATATATTAGGATTATCAACACGCGGCACGGGTTTCTACCAAGGAGTAGTCACGTAACACTGTAACGGTACACCGTCAAACGCTGGTGTTTGATATGTTCTGTCTTAAAGGACATGTATGAACTCAACTGATATTACTCCAGTGATGAAATATATCCATTTCATAACCTTTTCAAGTGTAGTTAAGTAAACATACTGATTCTCCAGTTCAGGGAAAGGGTTGTGATGACACACAGTGACACAATGAATCCAAGTGTCACAGCAGTCCTGAATCAGGGTCTGATCCTGGATCTGACTAATCATCTCTTTACGTTTGCTTGTTTCAAAGAGAAGATGATTGAATAAAATATTGAAATATTCATTGTTATATTGTTATAATAGTCGTTTGGATTAATTAACGTGAGGTGCAGTCACCGCCTCACCGTCCTGCAGCAAAGTGTATCTGCTCAGCCCTCGGCCTGTCCGCTCAGGTCACTCAGGCGAGAAAGAGAAGCCACACGTGGACTGCACACACACACACACACACACACACACACACACACACACACACACACACACACACACACACACACACACACACACACACAGAGGTTAGTCTCTTCTGGTGTTGGAGCAAGGCCGAGGGAAAATAAAAAAGACACACCTTGAAACACGACTGTGTTGGGTGTGACTCTGAGCTCAAACAGTCACTCTCACACACACACACCTCTGTGTAGTGAGGCGTGGATGTAGTAGTGGAGTCCTGCGGTGTCGTGAAACTTGTGAATGGAGAGAGAATCCATTCTCTCCATTTAATCTGTTTAATTTCAGGCTTGGTTTGTGCTTAATTCCTTTATTCTAAGCCTGAATGAAGCCCAATGAAGCCAGAGCTGTCATTATCCCACTGTACACCTTACTGCTCCGCCTGTTATTAGGTGGACAGCCTCACCTGTGAGATCCGTTTCTAGGACAGGGCTTGGTTGTTGAATTCTGTTGTGGAAATGTTACTTTTTAACTTTTTGAAATGCCCTAACCTCAGCAAAGGGTTAGCCTGAGCTCTTGGCTCCAAATGAATCTGTGAAAGGAGATGCACGATGCAGTCCATGCACACTGTGTTCAATCTGACTCTGAACCATTTGGTGAAAGAATGAGCTGCGTCATAACGAGTTTAAACCCCACAATGCACTCTGTCACGTGTGCAGGACACGTGTGTGGTCGTGTGTGGTGTCATGTGGATGTAGTGGCGCGTGAAGTCCAAAGTTTCTGTTGATGTTATGTCAGGAGTACATTGTCACAGCTTCTCCTACTGCACACTCCTGGGACAATGTCTCCTCTCTTTTGTTACATTGTATTGTACGGTGTTTGTGTTATTTTGTCAAATAAGTTGACAACCTATATAACATATTACCCAATGTGGTTTGAGAAAATCTCTCCTGGATCTAAATAGCTAAGGGTTTACAAGGTTAAGACCTTGTAATATCTGTCTTAGTACAGGAACATTTCTCCCCTTTTTTCCAATTTGTGGTTGTCCTTTCTTCTTCTACCTGCTTGGTTTCTGGGTTCAACCAGAAACTGATTTTCGAGTCTCAAACCAGGTCTGAATCCTGTTTGTACGCAGCAAAATCTAAACATCTGGCTCTACAAAACAAACCCTGGCTACTAAAGTGTGGAACACGCAGCAGCGCTCAGCACAAAGGTCACTTAACATAAGTGCGTGTGCAGGGTGCCTCTGCAGCGCTGCACATGCTGGGCCTGCGAGACTCTCTGTGCAGCCTTGACATGCTGGGCCTGTGAGACCGGAGTTGTAACACGAGATTGTTCCTTGAGAATCTGGGGCAAGGTTCCTTCTCCAAACATGTGTCGAGCCCGCGTGCATGTTCAGCTTGCCCGGCTGCTTCCAAGTGTGCATGCATATATATATTTGTGGGATTCGTCAGAGCACACTGTTGCGTAAAAGCGTGTGTGTGTTTGAACCAGGCGTGTGTGTGCATGATAACTTTTTGTCTGCACAATCATACCTGGGTTTTGTGAATGCCAGTGTGTTTGCATGTAGCAGATGAAGGCAGGGAGGGGAGTTCTAGAGCTGGATCCATTGATTGGTTCCATACAGACTGAAACTTGACCTTCACAGCAGATGTCTGTAAGGCTGTAAGTCACGCACACACAGACACACAGAAGAACACGGAGTACGCAGCCCTCCCCTTATTCTGTTGCTCTTGTTTACAGTATGTCTGTCTCTCCGTCCATGTGTCTCACCACCCCTGTCTTCGCCGGTGTGCGTGTGTTTCCCCTGTGTGACAGCGACAGGCTCTCCTAACCTACGACACCATCCCTAGGATTATTTGACATTTCTAAATCGACGAGCTGTCTATCCAACACAGTGAGCACAATTCACAAATGACTTGTGCTCAGCGGGGAGAAGAAGATGAAGCATGATGGGAGTGTCCCCGAGGGCCAAATTGGGCCAAAAAAGTGACGTTTGAATACTCGTTCTTTGAAATCGTTGCAACGTACGAGGAGCGGCTGACTGGTGAAATTGAAATGAGGAGCTGTCTTTACGATACCTCCTCATTTCACTACTAAAACCTAAATAAGGTGGCAACAGGCTGGAGGGAGAGCGCCTGAAGGTTCACTCCTTGCTGTTGGCTACATTGTTGTCATTTCAAGTCAATATCACAATATTTACTGGAAACTCCCATCATGCAGTGCGTTCAGTGCACGTGAGACAGACAGTCGGGATAGTGCTGTTTCCTCCCTGTTTTTTATTATTCCTCCAATATATATTTGAGTTTTAGAGCACCCTTTGTCTGATAACACCAACAGAGCGTGCATGGAGAGCTCTCCACACAGAGTGCAGCTAGAGCTGCATTAAGGCCAGTGCAGCACCTTCCTGTAGTATTTCACAGCTCGCAGAGAGCTTTAGCACGGCGGAGAGAGAGGGGAGGGTTTTCTAAGTGTCTGCCTACTGGTTCTTTGTGTTTCAGAAATGACAAACAGCATTAGGCCGAATGAGTTTCTGTGGATACGTTGTACGTGGTGAAGCTTTCTCATAAGTACACAAATGAGTCCTCCATATTTGAAAACACAAGTATTTTGATGGACAACTGGACAACTCCTAATAACATCAGTGACAGTCTGTTGTTAGTGTCACTACTACAACGTCACTCTGCTGTCAGTGCTTTCATTTGTACTGCAACTACCGGTCCCACTACTACTGTTAATACTCGCATTACTGCTGCCATTGCTGTTTTAATTCAGGGACACCGGAAAGATTTGGGAAATACCAAGACCAAGAGGTAAAACATGAGTCTGTCTCTGTATCAGTTCCATAGAGGGAGGAGCGTAATACCGCGATGCTCCTCCTACTGACGGCTGTGCCGTTGATTCAGGTGGAGAACGGGTTTCCCCGAATGGTTTATTGATTTACCTCCATTGGCAAAGAGGCAGAGAGATCAAGTCCAGACGGTTTGCATGGCCAGTGACCGTCAAAGACTACAGCGAACGAGCACACACACTGATACCAGTCGTAATGCTTCTAGTGAACACTGGTCTGTTTGAGCTCTCCATCAACAGGAAACCTAATCACCTACGCTCTTATCAGCCATAACAGTTCGGGCTGTTGTCATTGATTAGCTCCACAGTGGAATGGAATCCCGATGCCCGACCATATCTTATCGCTTTGCTTAATACCGCAAATTGTGCATTAAACGTAACGCGGCGGGCCCTTGGAGATTAGTTTAAATCACATGACACATACAGTGGTACAGCAGTGGGATTGTTATTACAATAACTTCTTTAATAGTTCCATACTGTGTGACCACATCCCTTAATTCAAGTTGTG
>JAVDOI010000057.1:144951-146170 GCA_032191485.1 Leptoclinus maculatus | reverse complement strand
ATTCTTTGTTTATTGCTCTTTCCTTCATTGCATAAGTATCAGATTCATTCTTCTTAGCTTTCCTCCTTTCTCCATTAAAAGTCAAATCAAATCTCTCTCTTCTAATTATTAGCGGTGTCTCCTTCGGTCTTGTATTTTCTTGTCCTCTCGTGTCCGTTTACACTCACCACTTTGTGTTTTTACTATGATTACATTTGTTATTGTCTTACTGAGTGTTTCCTTTATGCGTCTCTTTTCACCCTGGTTTCTCTATTTAATGAGACATTCTCATTCCTCATCCGTCTTCTTCTTTATTTATCTTTTGTTAGATAATGACTTCTTGGTTTCTCCTGTTGTCTTATTGTTTGCCTCTTCTGAGGATCTGCAGGTCTGTGTTCTTGACAATCTCACATGAGCACACAAAGAGCGACTCGTGTGTTTTCAGGCTCAGCCGCTGCCTTTAACTCTGCTTTCATGTCCTCCCTGGTCCCTCACATCACACTGATGGCTCTGTCCTCCACCAAAGCACTTCCTAGTGGAGCAACACGTATCGAGTAGATGATTTAATAAACTGAAGAATCACACCAAAGTAACATCTTCAATCTAGTTTACCAGACATGTCCTCACGAGGTTTTTAGAAACATGTCATTCAGCATGAAAAAAACATAAAGACCGACGAATCGAGGAAAGAAATGCTCGTCGGCTCGCACTCATTCACTTTGGTTGCCTGGTCTATGAGTTGACTTACATCAGCTTACATTGAGGTCACGTGTGCTGCTCCAGTACACACAGTTAGCCGTCCTTTAACCGCAACAGTGATATATGAAACAACATGCCATTCAAGTAGGCCTAAGCTGAGCAAGAAGCTAGTGATGATAGTTAAGTCCTGCCCTTTGAATCCTACCTGATGTTCAGTTCACTCCACACCGTTTCACAGGTGTGGATGCGTGTGGTCTTACTGGATTCTGCAGGTCATATTGAGAGATGTTCATATTGGGCCCAGTTATATCAGAGTAGACTAGATATGAGAAAGATCTCACTGAAGAGGTGTCCCTTTATTCCAACGTCAGTGACCACATTCCAAGCACTTAATCAACAACATACTGGTATTAGTTATGAGGCACTGCATATTGACAATAATCCCTTTAATGCACAAGTGGTTGACAATAAGAAGGCTTGTTTGTGCTCACGTTGCTCCACTAGTTGTAATTCTGTGTATGTGCACTTCTTGTTCTGTGCG
>JAVDOI010000057.1:132451-139951 GCA_032191485.1 Leptoclinus maculatus | reverse complement strand
TATTAGTCTCATTTAAGGTTTACGTTATGTTAGTCTCATTTAAGGTTTACATTATGTTAGTCTCCTTTAAGGTTTACATTATGTTAGTCTCATTTAAGGTTTACATTATGTTAGTCTCATTTAAGGTTTACGTTATGTTAGTCTCATTTAAGGTTTACATTATGTTAGTCTCCTTTAAGGTTTACATTATGTTAGTCTCATTTAAGGTTTACATTATGTTAGTCTCATTTAAGGTTTACATTATGTTAGTCTCATTTAAGGTTTACATTATGTTAGTCTCATTTAAGGTTTACATTATGTTAGTCTCATTTAAGGTTTACATTATGTTAGTCTCATTTAAGGTTTACGTTATGTTAGTCTCATTTAAGGTTTACATTATGTTAGTCTCATTTAAGGTTTACATTATGTTAGTCTCATTTAAGGTTTACGTTATGTTAGTCTCATTTAAGGTTTACATTATGTTTGTCTCATTTAAGGTTTACATTATGTTAGTCTCATCTAAGGTTTACATTATGTTAGTCTCATCTAAGGTTTACATTATGTTAGTCTCATTTAAGGTTTACATTATGTTAGTCTCATTTAAGGTTTACATTATGTTAGTCTCATTTAAGGTTTACATTATGTTAGTCTCATTTAAGGTTTACATTATGTTAGTCTCATTTAAGGTTTACATTATGTTAGTCTCATTTAAGGTTTACATTATGTTAGTCTCATTTAAGGTTTACATTATGTTAGTCTCATTTAAGGTTTACGTTATGTTAGTCTCATTTAAGGTTTACATTATGTTTGTCTCCTTTAAGGTTTACATTATGTTAGTCTCATTTAAGGTTTACGTTATATTAGTCTCATTTAAGGTTTACGTTATGTTAGTCTCATTTAAGGTTTACATTATGTTAGTCTCCTTTAAGGTTTACATTATGTTAGTCTCATTTAAGGTTTACATTATGTTAGTCTCATTTAAGGTTTACATTATGTTAGTCTCATTTAAGGTTTACGTTATATTAGTCTCATTTAAGGTTTACGTTATGTTAGTCTCATTTAAGGTTTACATTATGTTAGTCTCCTTTAAGGTTTACATTATGTTAGTCTCATTTAAGGTTTACATTATGTTAGTCTCATTTAAGGTTTACATTATGTTAGTCTCATTTAAGGTTTACATTATGTTAGTCTCATTTAAGGTTTACGTTATGTTAGTCTCATTTAAGGTTTACATTATGTTAGTCTCATTTAAGGTTTACATTATGTTAGTCTCATTTAAGGTTTACGTTATGTTAGTCTCATTTAAGGTTTACATTATGTTAGTCTCATTTAAGGTTTACATTATGTTAGTCTCATTTAAGGTTTACATTATGTTAGTCTCATTTAAGGTTTACATTATGTTAGTCTCATTTAAGGTTTACGTTATATTAGTCTCATTTAAGGTTTACGTTATGTTAGTCTCATTTAAGGTTTACATTATGTTAGTCTCCTTTAAGGTTTACATTATGTTAGTCTCATTTAAGGTTTACATTATGTTAGTCTCATTTAAGGTTTACATTATGTTAGTCTCATTTAAGGTTTACATTATGTTAGTCTCATTTAAGGTTTACGTTATGTTAGTCTCATTTAAGGTTTACATTATGTTAGTCTCATTTAAGGTTTACATTATGTTAGTCTCATTTAAGGTTTACGTTATGTTAGTCTCATTTAAGGTTTACATTATGTTAGTCTCATTTAAGGTTTACATTATGTTTGTCTCATTTAAGGTTTACATTATGTTAGTCTCATCTAAGGTTTACATTATGTTAGTCTCATTTAAGGTTTACATTATGTTAGTCTCATTTAAGGTTTACATTATGTTAGTCTCATCTAAGGTTTACATTATGTTAGTCTCATCTAAGGTTTACATTATGTTAGTCTCCTTTAAGGTTTACATTATATTAGTCTCATTTAAGGTTTACGTTATGTTAGTCTCATTTAAGGTTTACATTATGTTAGTCTCCTTTAAGGTTTACATTATGTTAGTCTCATTTAAGGTTTACATTATGTTAGTCTCATTTAAGGTTTACGTTATGTTAGTCTCATTTAAGGTTTACATTATGTTAGTCTCCTTTAAGGTTTACATTATGTTAGTCTCATTTAAGGTTTACATTATGTTAGTCTCATTTAAGGTTTACATTATGTTAGTCTCATTTAAGGTTTACATTATGTTAGTCTCATTTAAGGTTTACATTATGTTAGTCTCATTTAAGGTTTACATTATGTTAGTCTAAGGACCAAAAATAACTGGAAACAGATTTGTTCCTTTTTAGACTCTTATTTTTGGGATGTGGCAATCTGTCAACAATGATTACAGACGGTCCACATGTTTTATTAACTAATGTTTCCGATCATTCTCGTGATGACATGCGGTGTTGAAACCATCCGTTTATCAATCGGTTAGTTGATGAAAAGGAAAAGAATCAGCTGCTGTAACAGCGTTGTGTTACGGAGCTAACGGCTAACATCAGCAGAGGTTGAAGAGTTACATTATGATGCGTTCAAGCTCTGCTTGGTAAAAATGAGTATTGGGCAAAGGTCAACTATGACATTACCATGATGCGTTCACATGTTATCATGTAAAATGTGTTTTTTGGTGAGAAACTTGAATGACTCCAGTGGTTTGAAGGAACATAGATAGATATTAGAGAGGGATGGATGAGCTGTTTAACTCCCTAACACCGCCTCTAAGCAGCTTATAATATATAATCAAAACTACCAATGCCGTGAATATTTATTTTTCTTTCTATTGCTCCTCAATAAAGCAAAAGTGTTTTTATCTGATTAATCCATGGACTATTCGGTAGAGTACGCGGTCGATCAAAACACTCTGCAGCCCTGATCATCTCTAACCTACAGTCCAACTAATTACACACAAAGAAAGCAGTCAACAAATACAGTTGATGAAGGGATGAAGAAAACAGTTGAGGTGACGCTGACTGAGTGAGCTGCTCGGTCATAGTAACCCATGGCAGATAGAGGTCTGGAGTGAATTAGATGAACGGATGGATAGAGGCTGGTGGAGCATGTGACAGTGCTGGACTAGATCCGCTGAGGGTCCACTGATACAGAGACCAGGGATCAATGGAGACGCATGTGGGCGTGTGGTGGGTCATAACGCCAAGGATAACAATATACAGACAGGTGGTAATACACACAGACTGCAGTAACAGCACACAAAGGGAGGACCCGCTCAGGTAGCCGCCTCCGTGCCTGCTGGCAGGGAGCGATCGCTCAGTCGACTGCAGTGGTGCATCATGGGAGAGGGGGAGGGCGGGAGGCTGACTGAGGAGAGATGCACCCGTTGATCCCTTCTCTCTCTCTCTCTCTCTCTCTCTCTCTCTCTCTCTCTCTCTGCCTATAGAGAGAAGAGTGGGGGAGGGGTGGGTTGTATAGAAGGAGTGAGGGAACAGGAAGATCAGACGGAGGAGGGAGTGAAGATGAAATGAGGAGATGAAGAAAGGAAGATGGCTAACACACACACACACACACACACTATCACAAGGACACATGCAACAGTCTAATATTTCTACAGTCAATAGGTTGCAATGTTTAAATACCTCTACATTATTGTTGACTGATCAACTATTATCCAACAGCTGCTGGTGCTTCACTCATTCATCCAAAGCTTTTTTTAATAGTTTTTATTTTTATATTTTTTATTGGTGAAGCATATAGATATAGTGACATAAACATCAAAGACAGACAGACAATAACCGCTACGATGGCGTATGTAATGACATGATAAGAGAGTATTATAACATATTTCTTATTGTTTATACGCCTTCTGAATGTGTACATCAAAAGTACGTTTGTGTGTGTTAATGAGCATACTTTTGTACACTTTGATTCTCTGATATGCAACTGAACGATTTAGAAACAAAGATATTTTGACTGATATCATTATTGTCATTCTCACTGAAAACCATATCAAAATGATTATGGTGTGATTCTGTAGCAAACAAAGATGTTTCCTAAAGTCTGTAGAATATGATGTGTGACGTCTGCAGCACCACAAAGTGTCCTTTAAAGTGGCGGTTGTAACACTTTATGACAAATGTTGCACCTCCTGTGATTTGAACGTTGCAGTAGGCTGTATTGTGATTGTCATAAGAATGTGGAATGAACAAGTGATTCTCCTTCTCCTTGTCCCTCTTCTTCTTCTTCCTCTTCTCTTTCTTCTCAGTCTAATACAATGTATCAATACGCAGGTCTGAAAAATGCATAACCAAATGTTGTCACTGACTGTTGCCTCTCTGTGCCGTGTGCAGGTATATGTGGAGTTCGACGACCAGGAGTGGGAGAAGAGAGAGTGGGTGAAGGTCTATGAGGATTTCCAGCTGTTTCTGCTGGAGCACCAGCTGGTCTGGGCCAAGAGGAAGGAGGGAGCAGGAGGAGGAGCAGGAGGAGGACTGCTTCAGGGAACCAAGGCCAAACACATACAGTGGCCTGCCCTGGTAAGACCTTTGCGTTCCTATTTATAGGCCGGACACAGTAATAGAAGGAGGACCACACTTGTGGATGGTTCTTGATCCTGGCTCTGTGCTGGTTTGTGTGTTTGTCTTTGTGGTGACTGCTGCTGTGTTCACCAGCTGTCCTGTGAAGGGCTGTGTCTGTGGAGCGTATTTCATTCCCGTTGTTTGGGACATTGGCACGCTTTTCCAATTCTTTGTTGTTTTGAGACTAATTCCTCTGCAGCTGAGCTACTGAACAGGTTTGCCTCAAGAACCTAGAAAGTAGTGTGAAAGAGATAAAGATAAAGAGAGGAGCGTGTGCACACCAGCTAGAGGGCAGCAATCCAGAGAACAAAGCGTGTGAAGGAGAGAAACAAAAGTTAATTTGGATCACAAAGTTATAGCTATTTTATAATTTAATAATTTTTCATAAATACACTACATGTATTATAATATTGTTCCCATTATCTTATTTTCTCATTGCACAGCTCCTGTCTTCCTCTGTTGCTCTGCTTCCAGTGCAGCTTGTTTTAAGTAGAGCTTTTATCCAATCAGATTTCACCTCTGTGTCTCTAGGTAGAAGAGAGGCCCGAGGTCCTCTAGGTAGACTTTTCAGATTAAAGTAAATGGGGACGATATTGTTGATTGTCATAGTCTTCAACCAATCAGATCTTTAGTTTGACATGTTGGGTGTATTCTTTGACATGCTTTGGTGTGGTGTCGTGGTTCCTGTGGTGTTTCTGTTGTAATCTGTGTATTGCACTATTCCTCGCGCACACACTGCATCACACCGTACACACTGCACACACTGCATCACACCGTACACACTGCACACACTGCATCACACCGTACACACCGCACACACTGCATCACACCGTACACACCGCACACACTGCATCACACCGTACACACCGCACACACTGCATCACACCGCACACACTGCATCACAACGTACACACCGCACACACTGCATCACACCGCACACACTGCATCACACCGTATACACCGTACACATTGCATCACACCGTACACACCGTACACACTGCATCACACCGTACACCCTGCATCACACCGTACACACCGTACACCCTGCATCACACCGTACACACCGTACACACTGCATCACACCGTACACACTGCATCACACCGTACACCCTGCATCACACCGTACACACCGTACACACTGCATCACACCGTACACCCTGCATCACACCGTACACACCGTACACCCTGCATCACACCGTACACCCTGCATCACACCGTACACACCGTACACACTGCATCACACCGTACACACCGTACACACTGCATCACACCGTACACACTGCATCACACCGTACACACCGTACACACCGCACACACTGCATCACACTGCATCACACCGTACACACCGTACACACTGCATCACACCGTACACCGTACACACTGCATCACACCGTACACACCGTACACCCTGCATCACACCGTACACCCTGCATCACACCGTACACCCTGCATCACACCGTACACACCGTACACACTGCATCACACCGTACACCGTACACACTGCATCACACCGTACACCCTGCATCACACCGTACACACTGCATCACACCGTACACCCTGCATCACACCGTACACACCGTACACACTGCATCACACCGTACACACCGTACACACTGCATCACACCGTACACACTGCATCACACCGTACACACCGTACACACCGCACACACTGCATCACACTGCATCACACCGTACACACCGTACACACTGCATCACACCGTACACCGTACACACTGCATCACACCGTACACACCGTACACCCTGCATCACACCGTACACCCTGCATCACACCGTACACACCGTACACACTGCATCACACCGTACACCGTACACACTGCATCACACCGTACACCCTGCATCACACCGTACACACTGCATCACACCGTACACCCTGCATCACACCGTACACACCGTACACACTGCATCACACCGTACACCGTACACACTGCATCACACCGTACACACCGTACACACTGCATCACACCGTACACATTGCATCACACCGTACACATTGCATCACACCGTACACACTGTACACACTGCATCACACCGTACACACTGCATCACACCATATACCGTATACACTGCATCACACCGTACACACCGTACACACCGTACACACTGCATCACACCGTACACACCGTACACACCGTACACACCACACACAACACTGGACTGTGTAGAACACACTCAAGCTGAAGAGGCATGGAGGATGTGTGTTTGTCCGTGCAGGGAACTCTTACTTGTAGTCTGTTGGAGACACATTTTGTTTTGGTTTGTCCCCGACGGGATCTGGTTCAGCAATGGTTGACATTGACGGCATATAGTTTTGGATCATGTGTGTGAATGGCTGTGAATGTGTGCGCACAGAAATGTGATTCACTGTTTTGATTATGTAATAGCACAGTGCACAGCACCATCTGGCACACGCATGGGAGATAAGAGTTCAAAGACTTCCACACACACACACACACACAGTCTTTTCCTGGTTGTTTTTCTCTCTGTCTGGCTCCTCCTCCTGTGTTTTTAACCCTCATTTGTCACATCACTGCCTCTCTGTTGCTATTGTCATAGCAACAGCATCACACTCTAGTACAGACACACACACCTACACACTCAAGCTCAAGAATCAGTGATTTCTGCAAAGAAGATGTTCAATGACGCGTTCAGTTTTAATGAATAACAATGAAATGAAAAGATTAAAATAATCCCAAGTGAAGCAGATTTCCTTTCTGTTTGAATGTTGCCGTTCGGATCGTATATTGATATTAAGATGTGTTAACCAACCTACTATCATAACTACGATGTTGTAAGAACATCCTCTAGAATCTAGCTCCAGTGACCCTGATGACTTGTTGATCCCGACACCCTGCATCTGAGTTCAGTCTGCTCACCAAAGACGTAGTTAACGTCATGGATATGATTTGGATTGTGACATTAAAAGATGAGATGAAATGGAAACGTAACCCCCCCAACCCTGATA
>JAVDOI010000057.1:112451-117451 GCA_032191485.1 Leptoclinus maculatus | reverse complement strand
TTATTTGATTTGACAGTTGTTGACGACACAGAGACGTTACTACTACTGGGCTTCTTGAATATATATATATATATATATATATATATATATATATATATATATATATATATATATGGCACTACATAGTGCAAGTTAGATATTATTGTAATGTTCCGGACCTTTGCCCGAGGAGATTTTCTCAATCTGGACCTTTTGGACTTTTAATTGAAGACCCCTGGTCTAGTGTGTGTGTGTGTGTGTGTGTGTGTGTGTGTGTGTGTGTGTGTGTGTGTGTGTGTGTGTGTGTGTGTGTGTGTGTGTGTGTCAGGGTTCAGCAGTGGGGCAGCCGGCTCTATTTACAACCAAACACTGTGAATATTTGTCTTACCCTCATCAGGATGTGGTATTCGACCCTGTGTGTTAATGTCACTGGGTCAGTGTTATTTTGGTCAAAGAAAAAAATCTGAAAAACTGACCAAACCAAACTCAACATCTTTCCAGTAACTTCATCGGTTGGATTAAAGCCCAGAAATATGGCCCCTCAGCCCCTCAGACCCTCAGACCCTCAGCCCCTCAGACCCTCAGACCCTCAGACCCTCAGCCCCTCAGACCCTCAGACCCTCAGACCCTCAGACCCTCAGACCCTCAGACCCTCAGCCCCTCAGCCCCTCAGACCCTCAGACCCTCAGACCCTCAGCCCCTCAGCCCCTCAGACCCTCAGACCCTCAGACCCTCAGACCCTCAGTCTTGGGTTCTGAGATTGGTGTCCGCCTAATGAACAAAGTCCAACATCCACTCTTCTGTTTGCTCTGGTTTGGTCTCCACCAACTAGATCAATGTAATGAATCAGTTTCACTCAGTGAGCTTTACCGTCCCCTAGTAGTAGTAGTAGTAGTAGTAGTAGTAGTAGTAGTAGTAGTAGTAGTAGTATAATGTATAAGTATATCAATGAGGAAACTACGATTTATTGCCGGATGACTTTAGATATTTAGAGTCTAGATACTTCAAACTTTTCCTTTACTCCTGTGTTGTCTTGATATGCATATATTAGTACATGTGTGATAGGAAATGAGTGTCTATAAAGCTCAATTGAACAGAGCCGAGGGGGAGGAGTGGGAGGAGTGGGAGGAGTGGGAGTGAGACAGATTGCTGTAGAGAGAGCTGAGTGTGGTGAGTAAGAGAGAGCGAGGCTGCGTCACACACACACACACACACACACACACACAGAGAGAGAGAGAGAGAGGAAGTGTGCGTTGGCCGGCCCTCCCTCCGTCCCTCCCTCACGCTCTCTCTATCTCCCCCTCCTTGCGTCAGCAGCAGTTAAAATGTCGGCCGTGTAGCTCGTCCTCTGCTCTGCTCTCTTTCCCTCTTGGCCATCTGTCTTTCCTTGCCACAAGAAGAAACCACATCGCTCTTGTTCTCTCTCTCTCTCTCTCTCTGCCCTTTTTTTTTACCCTCGTCATCCTTCCTTTTCTTCCTTCCTGCCTCTCCCCCCTTGCTCGCTGGATCAAAGCTAGTTTTGTCAAGTGTTTTTCTTCAGAGCCATTGCTCCTTGACGTTGCTTGGAGACGGAGGAGAGAGGTAACGTTACACATTTCTATCCCCTGCAGTCGCTCACATCGCTGCCGTCTGCCATCGAAAAAGCAAAGTTGAGTTTGATCCGTGCGACTAAAGTAACAAACTGGGAGCTGAGGACGTTTCCTAGAATAGGCTGTATGGTCTTCCTAATCTCCTCTGTCCTAGATGTCGACCTGTGTGTGTGTGTAGCCTGTAACAGTCTCTGAAGATGCTGTTAGCATTGTAATTAGCTGCTTCCTCCATACCTCCTTACTACTTAATACACTAATGGTGTCGTCTATACCACAGCGTTGTCATATATGATCTCACACTATCTGTAGAGTCGATCGCTCCGTTGTGTTCCAGAATATTGAGTATTGTGTTCATACTTGATTTACACAGACATCGTGTAGATTTAAGAAGACAAGAAGTACTAGATGTGCCAGTGGATTCCAGTTCCCCCCCAAACTCAGTAGTGTTAATGTTAGAACAATGCTATGTTCTGTGATGGACTTTTCCATTACCCTCATCTTCCTCTGATCACGAGCCTGCGCTGCTCTTCTGATGTTGCTGTATATGGTTCTGTCAGAGTGGAAGCTGGTGAATCATTTCATGTGTCCCAGTATACGGTGTGTCTGCTCAGCACTAAGCATGGCTCACAGTGAGGACATTTCAGTTGCTCATTAACTGTGTCTCTTGGCTTTTCCATCGCAATTTCATCGGCTCTGAGAAGCTTTAGACAAAGCCACGGCGTGTGCACCTGCACAGCTAGTTCTTCTTTGCGTAACTCAGCCCTACACGCTCGCTAAATTCAGACACTGCTCTAAATTGACTGACAGAAGTTAGTGAAGTTGTCACAAGAAGTAGTAACCAGCTTGTGGAAACAGTTGTAGAACGTCTTCTGTGTCTCTGGAGAAGCTTAAAGAAGAGTGAGAGATCAAACCCACTGAAGTCATCGGGGCCGTCACCAGCTACCAACTGTGGCCATGGAATTGCAAAGATGTGGGCCAATCTCTAAGGCCACGCCCCTTTTTGGGGAAAAGTATTGCGTTGTCACATAAGAGAAACAGGAATATGAATCATATTCATAACAGAGGCTTTCACTCTGAGATTTGAGGCACATACCACATGAATATTCACTATCAGTGATGCTGGTGACAGTTACTCCTGATCGTACAGGACAGCAGCTTATCTTCATGATACCTGGGGATTCAGTCAAACAGCATCATCATTGATCAGACTGAAGGGATGTTAGTTCAACAAAGAAATAAATACATACAAACTTTTTGTCTGTCTCTGTGGGACCTTTGGTTTTCAATCCCGTAATAAAGGGTTTGATCCCAAAGTGCCCGTCGGTTCTATGAAAGACGCCATTTAGCTGCATCGTAGGACGTGTAGGATCCAGCGTCTTTGGAGTCAAACTACTTTAACGTTGGGATATCTCCCTCTGTGCCGCTTACATTTTTTACCTTTTTTGAATCTGTCTCTTGCAAGTCCCTCAACTTTATCGAAGTGCCATGCTGAATGACTGAAGTACCCCATTAATCATGTTTGATGAGCTTTTGAATGCACCTCAAGGCGTATCCCTGACAAGATGACAGAATGAACTGACAAGGTAATTCTGTCATCTTGACAGTTATTAATCTAACAGCAGTTTATGGAGACTGATTTGTATTTTATGTTGTTGTTGCTGTTGTTGTTGTTGCCTTAAACGTGAATACCTCTCCTGTCCACCAGGGGGCGACTCCTCTGGTTCTATAGAAGTCTATGAGAAAATGACTCTACTGCTCTCTTGATTTATTACCTCAGTAAACATTGTAAACATGAGTTTATGGTCTCAATCTCTAGTTTCAAGTCTTCTTCAATACAGCATGATGTTCATTTAGTACATGATGGTCCATTTAGAGTCACACAGACCATAGAGAGGAGGATGCTTTAGGGCGGGGCTACACAGTGATTGACTACTTCTTTTCAGCAAGTATATATTTTGCTCTGTGTCCTAAACTCCAAATCTATCTTAAAACTCCAATAAGTGCAGCGGCAGTCTTGTCCCCGTTTGACTGTATAAATGCGTTTGTATTTAGATTCCTCGTTTTCACTTTCAGGTTGAAACCATCCTTCCTCTTTGTGGATGCACTTTGTGTCTGGCTCCCCCCACAAATTCAATAATTCAAATCTTTATACACTTTCCTTTTTGGAACAGATGGGCTGTCTTGCTGCCTGATTAACTGTGTGGTGTTTATTTGTTAGTAGCATGGTTCTTTGCGATGGTCTGTGGTGCTGTGTGTAGGTTGTTACTGTGGGGCTGCCAGCAGTAGCTGTTGCTGGTTCCCTGTAGAGGAGAACAACTTGAATGTGGTGGTGGCACTCAGCCACCCGTTTGATGGAGAGAAACATTCATCCCTCACCCCCCTTCACCCTGTTTTAGTTAGATTCATAACCCTCATCTAAACCTCAGTCACAGCCGTGTCGACTTCCTTATTGTTCAGTGTAAATACAAGCGTTTATGAAAGAGGTGACAGATCATGTTTCATCTTCCATCATACATAGAATCTGTCCCATGTGAGTTTGTGTTTTAAAACATCACTCAACTATTTTTGCTCTTTGGAGGCCATGCTTAGTGGATTAATGATGAGTTCATTGACAGAAAATCAATATTCAACTATTTTGGTAGTTTATTCATCTTTTGAGTCATTTATTAAACAGAAATGCCAAACAGTGGAATTCAGACCGTGTATATATACAACACAGAGATGGCTGAGCAGACATAGCGAGAGAGTAGTTCTTGTGTGGCAATATGGTAAATGAATCCATATTACAAACCAGCCCACATGAAGAGCAAACGGTTGATCACTACCTTTCTTTCTTGGGGTTTCTTTGGCACCTGCTGCTGATGCCTCTGTTTCACCTGCTGATTCTTCCCTGTGGTCTCCATCCAGCTGCTGTATTACAGAGACAGAGACCTGGTTTTGGGAGCAGACACCCCACACTGATCAATAAACTATTAGGGCTGGGTATCGGTACTTCTAACTTTTAATAACCTTTAAGGCTATTTGTATGGTACTGATCACAGCCCACCATCGCAGCAGCTACGATTGATAGAGTTGGCGGTCCAGCATGCCGAGACGCCACCAACATGTTCAGAAGCATGGCTGTGCAAAGCAGCTCTGGCGTCTGATGAAATATGAATTGGGTGGTGGTGGTTTTGAAAGCTTTCATTCACTTGATGGGTATCAAGTGAAGTAGAAAAAGCAGTACGAAATGAGGTACTTTACTCTATTCCATCACGATCACTTTTAGTGTACTGGTATTGTTACCAGTACACCGGATGGTAGATGACACCAAGCAGGAGAGACAAGGCTTCCCATCTACGGTCTCTCTCTGGACCCCTCTGATGTGGCTGTTACATATATGACTCTCTGTCTCTCTCTGACCTTCATCAGATAAGCTCTAGTGTGTGTGTG